>ML791597.1:0-39700 GCA_009831015.1 Picea engelmannii
CCGTTATTATCAGGGTGGTATGCCACTAAAGCTTTACGAAGAGATGCTTTTACATTTTCCTTTGTACCAAGGCTTCCCAGTAGTTGTCTCTTCGCATCTGGATGAGTGTGGACTCTGTAAATGAACAGTAAGAAAGTCTCTGCGCTCTTTTCTCCTTCCAGTTTGATAACACTTAATTTCTCTTGAATCCTGTGTGCGTCATGTTCATGTCTCTCATTATACTCTCTTTTCTCTTCCTTTACCGTATCCTTCTGGTATTCACTCACTCTTTCTAAGGAATATGTATACCACTCGGAGTTCGATATCCGCGGAGACATTATGGCACGGGCAATTCTAGTGCTTTCAAAGTGATAATGATAGGCCTGTTTATTTAATTTCAGAACAGTTGAGAGTACTTTCCCAATCCGGCCTAAAGCGATGGCCCCATTCTCCAGATCTTTGTCTCTGCTGAGCAAAATAGAATGCTTATACCAGTCGACAGCATCCCATACAAGTTCCGTGCTGATGACTTCATTGTCTAGTAATGCTTTCTTAAGTAATTCATCTCCCTGGGATCGAGCTTGAACCGATTCACATATAGATTGATACAATAATACTTGCTTTTTCAAGGTCTCAATTTCTTTTATCAGCTCGCTCTCTCCAGTTGAAATGACAATGGCTTCCCACTTGCTTAATGGCAGATAGCAATCCCTCATTGAATTCAGACATCGCTTGTAACCACATCCGACTTCAAGCCCTAATTCTTCTTGGTCATCCTTGATCCATTTAATCCCTTGTTTGAAGAGGAATTCAACATAAATCTTGTAAACCGCGGCTCCCAACTTCTTTCTGCTTGGGCATGAGCTGCTAGACCCAGCATTTTCCATCAATCCACACAGCTCAACCAAAATGGGCTGAAAGCATGTGGTATAAGTACAGAGCTGTTCATTTGCCCAGTCAATGATTCTCTTCAGGCTATCTTCTACCTGTCTCAACCACATTGCCTGCTTACACTTTCCATATTGAATAGCCATCAAATAATTTTCTACACACTTTGACATTAGGTGTTTAACATCCAGTATTGCTTTCAAAGCCTCATTTCCTTCCTCTTCTTCTTTGATATATATGTCCCATTCAGCTTTACCCCATACCCAATTCACTGCACCTAAATTTTTATAGCAAGAAGCTATCTCACCCGAATCTCCGCAGCTTGCAAAGTCGAGAGCCTCTTCATATAACTCAGTGGCTTTGCCCAGTTTATGCCTGAGGAGGCAAGGACCGTAATGGCCTTTAGACACTTGGCAGTATAATTCATTGCCTCTTTTTCTCAGGGACTCGCAGGTGACTGTTTTCTTGGACATAGACAAACGGTTTAAACGATTTCCTTTCCTGCTCTCATTTTTTATGTTGGGTGCATGAAAGCTTTCTTTTTGGCCTGATATTTTCTCTTCCTTTTCTGCTTCATGACATGAAACAAATTCCTTGGGCGTTTTCCTGGCAGTCTTTCTTTTACTGTTGGGTACAGTTGAGAACTCCGCATCCCAACCTCTTTTCTTGTTCATTTTCTTGGTAACCATTATTGTGCATCTACCTGCCACACGATGGGGCTATCAATATTTCTCACTCTCTTATAAGTTTTACTTGAAAAACAATGTTATATTGATATCGACAGAGCAAATAAATTGTGGTATGCATTGCATTACAACTACTTGAAAAAACATATTTTGAATCAGCCTACACTTTCAAATTCTGGAGACTGGATTTCAAAGGACATCTACTCTACGTTCTACATTGCATCACAACTACTTCAAAAAAACATATTTTGAAGAAGCATACACTTTCAAATTCTGGAGACTCGATTTCAAAGGACATCATAACAAAGCACGGGAAATGTTTTTGTACAAATAGTTTCCAATAATAAGCTCTGCTCTACCTAAAATTATAAGAAAAACTTAAAACTTCATTAAAACTTTATGAATATTCCCTAAATAGTCCTTTCAAGGAATGAATTTGAATTTTTCTAAAAACTTTACTTGATAATTTCATTCCTGGAGTAAAATAAAATTCTTTGCATTCAATAGCTTTAAAAATATTTCAATGTCTAAACAACATGTACTTAACATGTCTTACAATAAAAAGTTACATTCCACAAATCAAAATTTGACAAATATCTCTTTGTAATACTTTTACAAGCATATATTACAACACCAATTAATTAAAATAAATTAATACTACAATCATCTCATCTCTTGCTACAAACATATATTACAATGCAAACCCATTAAAATAAATTAAGACTATCCAAAAAAAAAAAAGGATTACAAATCAATATTCCCACTAACCCACCTTACAATGTATAATCCATTCCCCCTAAGGACTAACTGAGTGCCCCTACATTGGTTTTATGGGACAAGACAATAACTAATATGGAGGAGATGGGTGTGTAGGTATTATTTATAATTTCAAAGAGAAAAAGGATAGGGTTGAATCCAATTGGAATTGTTCTTCCTCTATGAGCAACAAACAACAAGAGAATTCACCACAATCAAAGTATATTTGATCATCAATATCCATTACTAAGTTGTAGCTTCAATAAATATTAGATACATGCATGCATGAGCTCCATGAAAATAAGATTGTATTGTATAAAAATGATAAAATAAAAAAATTCCCTCACATGATAAAGAGAAAAAAATGTGAACATTATTTTTTTATTAGTATTGTTAAAGCTGGATAAATGACTAATAAAAGAAAAAAACCATAAAAACAATGACAAGTAGAACATATATGAAAATTTTCTTTACTCTTCAATTCAAAAAATCTGAAATAATTTTCATTTCAAATTTAACAAGTATTTTTTTATTTCAATTTTTATTTGCATGGAAGAAGAATCTTAACCTCCCAAAAAATAACAACTTCAATTTTGATCATGCAACTAGAACTAATGCCATTGCTTTTACAAGTGACTTGTGTCTACCCATATGCAGAGCCATTTTAGTGCCTCAACAAAATCTTTCCTTTCCCCAAGTAGGAGGGGACCATTCCTTCCTTTGTTTCACAAAGTGGTCCTTCCTTTTTTTCACAAAGTGGCTCAATGTTTGCATGTTCCTCGACCAAAGCAACCCAAAAGCCCATTTTCCCAAGCATTTAAACACTATGAGAGTCAAAGGAAATTGACCAATAGAAGGATGCTCTATATAAAGCATCTTGTCTATCTAGTTGATCTTTGGAGGCCGATAAATGTCTTTGTTTGTTCGTCTGATTTATAGTTGTTTCCATGCTTTGTGTGTGTTTGGATAGTGATAATGAAGTTTGTGTTGTGGTGGGGAACATGGATCAAATTTGAAGGGAAGGATTATATTTCAAACTGAAGGGTTGATTTTATTGTAACTCTTCTAAATTGACAGGTTAAAGTAAATTATTCTTTTCATAATGGAAAAAAAAAAAAAAAGATTAAAATTTCACCCATAATATAATCATTTTAATACCATTTATTATAAACTCCTTTATCATTGGACTTGCAAATGAGAGATTTTCAAATATTGAAATGTTTATTATAAAGCACTTTGTCGAGAGATCACATATTCCAAATATTCACGACTTAATTGTTTAATTTGAAATGCTGATGGTTTGAAGGATATTGACATTAAAAAAAAAATAGATTACAATTTCAAATTATGTGGAATTACAATTTCAAATTTGAGATCAAATATATATACTAAAAAGTCATGAAAAATATTTGTTCCTTCAAACAAAATCATGGAAGAGCACTGGGTATGCATAATTAACATGTACAACAAACCATCATTTCTAGATTTGTGTAGAAGAGCAAATTCTCACGAGCTCCATAGGGAAATTGGGTGTAAAAAGTCACGGGATGAAAGAGTGTGTCACCTTTGTGACACTAAAAAGGTTGAAGATAAAAAGCACTTTCTCTTAGATTGTCCAGCCTATACCCATATTAGATCTCATTTTCAAAATATTGGTCATACTACCAACCTTCCTAACCTCTTAACTCAACAAAAGTATGGTGATCTTAGAAAGCTTATCTTAATGATTTTCGAGCACATAAACAAAATTATAAAGAATCACAAGTAATCACTTACCCTCTTAAGGTACGATAGGCCAATTTTGTCTTAGTGGTCATTAATCATCATCATCTTCATCATCATCATCATCATTAATAAAAGAAAAAACTTATAAAACAATAAAAGAATAAAAAGTAAAATATATTGAGGAAATTTTCCAACTCATAAAAACAATGAAA
Organism: Picea engelmannii; assembly: GCA_009831015.1. Lineage (NCBI taxonomy): Eukaryota > Viridiplantae > Streptophyta > Pinopsida > Pinales > Pinaceae > Picea > Picea engelmannii. Next base: position 4,247 of record ML791597.1, read on the forward strand.
AATATTGAACATATTAAGAAATTTTTCCAAGTACCCTTCATTTGAAAAGATCTAAAATAATTTTCATTTCAAATTTGATAAATGATTTTTTGTTTTAATTTTTATTTGCATCGGAAATAATTTTAAGTCTTTCTATGAATGGCTAGAGGACTCTTGAAGACCTCAATTTTGATCCCTTATGTTGCATATCAGGACACACATTATATTCATAGATGGGGGTGCTGAGATTGGGTTTCATATAGATGGAAATATAGGGCATTGTGCTTCATATATAGGGGGCGCCACCGTACTCATGGTGGGAATTGGGGCTGTGGCTTAGTGGGAATTGGTGCAATTCAAGATGTGGAGAAGCTTCTTCTTAATGTCTCTTTGATGTCATAAACCCCAGGAAGGACATGCTTAGGAGGATTATTTCCCACTATTTTTATCTCATCAGTGGAGGCGAGGTTGGGGATTGAATCTTGTATGATAACTAGTTTGTTGTAGATGAGATTTTTATCAATGTGCTTGAAACACCCCTTTGTCCTTTCAAGGTGTCACCAACTTGTAGGAGGCCATTTTGGAAGCTGACATTGTTGTCAATGGATTTCCCTAGACTTAGACGAGGACAATTTTCTAAGATATTGGCAGGTATGGGGGTGAAAGGATTGCATTCCTTTCAAGGTGGTCACCAACTTGTAGGAGGCCATTTGGGAAGCTGACATTGTTGTCAATGTATTGCCCTAGACTTAGACGAGGACGATTTTCTAAGATATTGGCATCTATGGAGGTGAAAGGATTGCATTTCATGATATTATTTCTCTGGCCAACTCTCAATGCACTATCTACATAGGTGGTGCTAGTGGCAAGCCCACCTGAGAAATGTATAGGAGCAGGCATTGCATGATATTAGAATCCAATAAGCTCACCAAATCTATCAGGAAATAATATATTGGAATGGTCGTTATGCTTGATAGTCTCCATCATATTTGCATAATATGATGCAAGGAAATAATGTGAAGGCCAACCTCATTTGTGTTCCTATTTCTGATATCAATAAGCATTCTTTGGAGAGACTCGACCTTTGGACCATAAATCCCTGATATGTTCCTATTTATTATATAAATGAGCATTCTTTGGAGGGACTCGACCTCTGGACCATAAATCCCTATATCATTGAGTTTTTGCTAGCTCTAATTCTACATATGGACTCATATAGTTCTTGCATACACATCCTAGTGACCTATGCTCTCTCAAAAAATTTAGTGGGGCATGGCATTCTTTGTCATGCCATCGTCATTTTTCCTAAGTTCATAAGCTTCCCTTATGAGCAATGCGTTGGCCACAATCAAGCTCTCTAAGTATCACATAGCATGTGAATGTGGATTAACTTATACTACAATACACTATTAATAATGTATTCACTTGTTACAAACAAAACCAGGAAGTCCCAACACTTTTCCTTACAGGAGAGTAACAAGCCAGAATCACAATAGATGAAAGTGTACAGATTCTATGTTGAGGAAATGAACACATAAAGCGGAGAGATCATTAAGCCAAAAGCTGACAGATCACTATGAAAGATCAACATAAGATGTGAAGAGATGAAATAATTTCCAAAATCAACGTCCACATATAAGACAAAGAGTACACAAAGCTAGAGATAATTAAGATGATCAAAACATCGAAGGATGAGATCGATCATTAAGAGAATCGTGTTAAGATCATTACTGAAGATCCCAAGACACAACATAGCTTCCAAAATTGGCGTGTGATTCCACATGGTATATTTTATATTTAATTTTTTTATTGGGTATTTTTCCCAACTTTTTGTCTAATTTGGCTCGTAACATCACCCTCTCCCCCAACTCAGTCTTTGAGTTTCCATTACTACTAGCAGCGGTCCCACCCCCTCCGCTCCTCTACCGATTTTCCTGTGTCTTCCAGACTGACCCTTCCTATCAACTCACTACAGTTATTTCATTGTTTTTATCTGGACAAACAACCTTAACTACCCTGGGCACCCACCTCCTTTGTCTTCGCTTCAGTCTACAACTACACTCAGTGGAATCTAGGTGGCTACGAGAGAAGCTTCCACGCTATGCACAACCATGGAAGTTGAAGTCAGCACACTCATGAGTGCAGATGACAATGCATTTTGGCGCAGCACAAAACTATCCTCCTCAACGGACGAGCTCTCAAAACTTGTGTGTATTAACTCTTCTTTGCAGTGAGATTCAAGCTCCATTTACACTTTTGATCTACCTCTTCTCTCTATCTTCTCTCTGTCCCACTCCTTAGTTGGTTTTACCTCCACTGTGTTCTCTCATCAGACCACTCCCTTACCCTCTGTTAATCTTCTGTCCTTAGCCACTGTGCCTTCAGCCCCTTATCCTCCTCCACAAAACCCCCCACACACGTCCCCTATTCCTGCTAAACAGGCTACTGCCTCGGCAGTCCATACTCCTCCTCCACCCACCTCTAATGGACACACCACCCTTGCTCGACGACACTGGCCAAAGGGAACCTCTTTTCCTCCTGGCAGTAAGAACCCCCCCCCATAGGTCATGGATTCCTAGAAAAGATAAAAAAAGGATGGTCCTAGGCGACGATGTGGGTTTGGAAGACTCGGTAAATTTGGAATTCTTCAATTTGGTTGGTAGAACCTCGTACCGACATCTCTGCAAAATAAATATAGATGTTTGAGTCTAGTCGACCTGGAGGCCACTTCTTGGCTATACTCCAAAAATTTTCTACTTGACGCATGGGTGGTTTGGCTTCCATCTACACTCCCCTGAAGACTTGACACTAATTCTCAATGGACACTGGTTATTTGACGGAAGCAAACTCATTCTCAAAAGGTGGCGATTTAGTTTTAACCCTGCACAAGACTATTTCTGTCTGCACAACCTTTGGGTTCTCCTCCCCAGTTTACCACTCTACCTCTGGAACACAAAAGCCTTAGAGGCTATTGGTACTAGTCTTGACAAGGTACTATTTGTGGATTTTAAAGCTTTGGAAGCTCCTATCAAAAGGGTGGCTAGAGTCTTGGTGGAACTTGACATCCATGAAGGCTTACATGATACGCTTGATATCGAATGGCGTGGACACACTATACACAAAAAAATTGATTATCTTGGTATACCTTTCAGGTGTACCCTCTGCAAACAGATTGGTCACCTCCGAAATCAGTGTTTGGGAAGATTGGATGAGGAACTGTCAGAAGAATCTATGCTCGAGCTTTCCACCAGGCTTGACTCACCTCGCAACCACACCACTGCTTCACCTGTTGACTTCTTTGAAGCAACCGACATAACATATTTGAACACAACTACCGGCACCAGTCTCTGGAATGCACAATCGATCACTTTATTGAATATGTATGGTCCATGCATCGATCATAATTGTTTTGGGGATCGAGTGGAGAACAGTGGCCTCCTCGATGGCACCAATCTGATTATTATTGGTGACATAAATCTTACTACCAACATTGGAGAAATATGGGGATCCTCAACAACCATGGATCCATTGGCTAACTACTTTACAACTCTCCTACAAAATCACAACTTAGTGGATTTTCCTCTGGATGATATCGTTCCTACTTGGCGCAATGGGTGCACGGGTCTAGATGTTATTTCTAAGAGATTGGATCAGTTCCTTCTCATTGCAGACTTGGCCCTACAGGATGGTAGATTAAATACTTGGGTTGACTACCCCTACTTCTCAGATCATGACCCAATCCTCCTACACTTAGATCCTCACTTGACTCCAAAATCCTACCCTTTTAAGTTCAATTTGAGCTGGCTTCTGGAGCTAGAGATTCACTCTATTGTTAGAGATGTTTGGTTGGATCCCTCTTTTCTGTCTGAGCTAAATGCGCAGACATGCTTGGTCTGGAAACTAAAAAATCTAAAACACGGGGTAAACCGCTGGGCTAAAAACCTCAGAAAACACAGACTTCACAGACTCCATGATCTGGAGACAGATCTAAAGGCCACTCTCCACAGGTACCTTCAAGCTGGAGGACAACTAGGCATTGATTTATCCTTGGATCTTCTAGAATCTGAACGAAACAAAATTCTCTTGGCAAAAGAGGCTCTATGCTGCCAATGCAACAGGGTAATTTGGTTAAAATGTGGTGACCATAACAAAAAAAAAAATCACTGCTTTGCTAGTAACTGCAGGAACAAAAATCATATTTGGAAAATCATCGATGACGTTGGGTTTACCCACAAGGATCAACTCGCCATAAAAACAACTACAACTCAGTTTAAATCTTTTTATGGGGCTAGAGCCCATCCTTCTCTCCCAGACTCTATCAGAGTGGCCATCCTCTTCCCCCGTATGGCTACAGTGGAGGACATCCACCTTATGGATAGTCCCTGTACTCTACAAGAGGTAAGAGATGTACTTAAATCATTTGCATATGATAAAAGCCCTGGCACAGACGGTTGGACTGTTGATTTATTCCTTCATTACTTTGAACCAGTTGGCACGGAGCTCCTTGACTTGGTTTAAGACTCCAGACTGCGGAGAAAAGTTTCAGGTTCTATAAACTCTAATTTCCTGACTTTGATTCCAAAATAAAACCATCTAACTTCTTTTGGAGATTACAAACCTATCTCTCTTTGCAACTTGTGCTATAAATTGATGAAAAAAATCATTGCAACTCGTCTAAAGCAAGTTCTCTCGAGATCCTTGTCGAGTGAACAATTGGGCTTCCTAAAAGGCAGATAGATTATTTATGCCATAGGCACGACACATGAATGTCTTCACAATATTAAAGCTAAAAAATCAAAGGCACTAATCCTTAAGCTAGACCTTAAAAAGGATTTTGATTGCATTGATTGGGACTTTCTACGATTGATCTTGGTACAATATGGCTTCATTTCGACCTCCATCAATTGGATTATGGGTTGTGTTTCGAGCGCCACCTTCTCAGTTCTGGTCAACGGGGAAGCTTCCCCCTTCTTCCACAATGGCAGAGGTTTGATACAGGGTTGCCCGCTCTCCCCTCTACTTTTTATTTTAGTCATGGAAGGCCTTAACATTCTCCTAAAACTTGGCCAGTCATAAGGGAGTTTGAAAGGAGTTAAAGTTTCTAGGTTGGTAAATTTCCTTCATCTTCTCTTTGTAGACGATGTTTTAATATTGACCAATGACTTCATTCTTGAATGGAGAGAAATCCAAAATATTCTACAAGTCTTTAGCAGTGCCTATGGTCTACATATAAACTGGTCAAAATCAACCTTTCATTTTTCAAATCTCTTTATTCAGTCACTGACTCACCTCAAAGTACTATTTCCACATGCTTTTATAAATCTTTTTGAAGGCTTTAATTATCATGGATATTTTATTAGGGTAGATTCCTACAAGATTGTTGAATGGAATTGGCTCGTGGAAAAAGTGGAAAAAAGAATTGGGAACTAGTGCTACCGTTGGCTCTCCTTTGGTGGGCGTTTTACACTCATAAAAGTTGTCTTGGAAGGACAACTTGTATATCGAATGGCCTTAGCTTCCCTACCAGTCGTTGTTCTCCACAAGCTCCATAAAATCACTTTCAACTTCCTCTAGTCAGGTTGCATAGCTTCACATCGTCTCCATATCTGTAGTTGGGCCTCCCTCACAAAGCCAAAACAAAAATGAGGATGGGGCCTCATGAATATACTCTTTTTTAACTTAGTTGTTGTTGCAAATACACTCTGGTGTGTGTTAACAAACATTGGGTTTTGTCACACTGTTATCATGGATAAATATCTTCCATTATGTTTCGTTGTTGCTTGGCTCAGATTGTCTCCTTCCATTTCTAGATCAACCTCGTACAGTTGGAGAAACGTGGCTCGAACGAATCCACTTATTTCCCACTGGCTCTCTTGGAACTCGGGGTCTGGTCACTCTATTCACATTAGAAAGGATCGTATCTTGGGTTTGGGGGAATCCTCCTTTTTATCTGCACAACTCCTTAATTATCTCCATTCCATTCATATATGTTACCTCTTCCACGCAAAAGACACTTCCAGGCTTGGATCTATCTCACATTGTTGGCGATCTAGTGCGGATATTGGCCTGCCAGCAGCTCTAGCCTTGGAATGCGATACATACTTTAAGTTTTTATCAAGTGTTGGTATCAAGCTTCTTGATAGAGAGGATGCGCTCCTATGGATAGGAGGTGACTCCTCGGGCCACCTATATGTCTCCAACATTTACTCAGCTATTTCAAATTTGCACTGGCCGCATTCAACTATTGGCTGGAGGAAAATGTTTTGGACTTGGAACATCCCACAAAAGATAAAGCTCTTTACTTGGCTGGCTATTGAAAACAAAGTTCTCACTTGGGATATTTTACAAAAAAAAGGTTGGAATGGACCTAGCTTTTGTCACCTCTGCTCCACGGAGACGAAATCAATGACACATATATTTGTTCATTACCCCTTCACCAGACAGGTCTGGGCTTGGATCACTTATGTCCAAAACATATCGACTACTTGGGATGGGATATCATTGATGGACTGCTACAAGTGTTGGAGTAATACACAATGATCTCATCTCGCTTTGCCTCCAATTATTTGTTGGTATGTGTGAATGGAGAGGAATAAAATCATCTTTGCAAATGGGATCCCCTCTACTTCAACTGTTGTTTACTAAGCCCCTGGATTGTTTATAAATTGGATTGCAATACACCAAAGACAAAAAACTATCAAACAAAGGAAAAAGGCACACTTCACTGAGGGTTTGATCACAGGATGGTTCGATGATGTTGCACAGTCGGATGGTCTTCAAAGTGGTGCGGGTGGTCTCATAAGGATAAAAAAAACTCATTCTATTGTTGGACCCTCAATTGCGGACCCGACACCAACACAAAGGCATAATTGATGGGTGCTTGGGAAACTTTACATTTGGCCACTAGGCTAAATATAGTGGATATCCAACTCATTGGGGACTCAAAAATAGTCATCGACTGGTTAAAATCCATAGGCAAGCTACAAGTTTCCTCCCTTCTTGGTTGGATGGACAAAATTCGAGAGCTTCACTCAAATTTCAGGAATATCACTTATATCCACACTTCGCGGGAACACAATAAGAAAGTTGACGCCCTCTCCAAGACTGCTCTCCATAAGCAAGCCAAATTATTTTCTTATAATCACTGGATAGATAATCATGAGGGCCCCACTCACTATATAAATCTCTATTAGCATTTTTAATCATTGATAGCCTTCTAGAATCTACCACTTTGATAGTTTTGTCCGTCCACTCTTGCCTTTGTTTTCTTAGCATGAGCAAAGACTGTCGGTATTTTGGACTTATCTATTTGTCTTGATTATTGTATTGGCCCTAATCTTTGGCCTCTTTTCGAGGTACAAATCATAGCTATACAGAGGTTATCATCCTTGTGGAAGGGGATTTTGTAAATCTTACCATGTAAAGCAAATTGTATTATCAATATAATTGAGAAAAAAAACATCACTTCAATGCTAATTCTCTAAATTAATGTTTCAATAATATACAATGTTTCAATACTAATTAAATTAAATTAAGGAATTTCAAAACATATACAAATGTTTTATTAAAAAAAAAAAAATTGTAATATATTAATAAACTAATAAAGCTATATTCTTTCTTACTTAGGGCAGAAACTAATAAAGTGAACTATATAATTTGAATGATAAATATATTATGGAAAACTCTTTTATTAACTAATAGTAATGATAATAATAATAATAACTTAATTTTAAGATCACAATTAAGCTAGACACCAAATTGATATATGAGACCCTCTTGTTTGTGGGATAAAAGATCAAGGTATACATACCTTATCCACTCTAAATTTAAATTTGTAACTTCTTAAGAAGAAACACATATTCTTAACTATATATATAAAAGACAAGATCACTTACCATATTCTGCATTTCAATATTTTTTCTTAAACTGTCACCAATAATATGAAATATATTTTTCCAACCTTTTCAATCAATCTCATATTAAAATTAGGTAATAACAAATTGACCCGTAAATTCCATACTTCAGCGCTTATAGCTAATTCTCAAACTCATAGAAGACAATATTTTTATACCTAATATAATTTATTTTAATTAACAAAATTATAAATAATTATCACAAAAAATTATATTTAATTATATTAAAAATTATATATATATATATATATATATATATATATATATATATATATATATATATATATATATATATATATAACTATTTTATGTGGTTTTGGTAATAATAAAATCTTTAAAATGTCATTGATCCTTTGGCATTAATTTCACATTATTTCATATCAGTGTAACTAATAATATGGATATCTAATTTGGCATTGTTTTATACACATGCAACAAATGATATCGCGATCAATTTTTCATTGCGAGTGCCTACTCACCACTGTCAACCATGTGTGCAAACCATCCAGATCCGTTTTTCATTGCACTTGCCTACTCACCACCAACAACCATGTGTGCACAAACAAATGAATATGCATCAGCACCTGAAATTTATTAATATTAATAAAGTGTGCCCAGCGCCTACTCACCTATAGAGGGTGGGAGGGGGAGGGGCATAATTAGAGGAATTATATTATAATTCCTCTAATTATGCCTATAGAGGGTGGAAGGGTGTGGGGTTTATAATTAGAGGAATTATATTATAATTCCTCTCCCCCACCCTCCTACCCTCTATAGGCATAATTAGAGGAATTATAATATAATTCCTCTAATTATGCCCCCCCATCAGCCATGTGTACAAACCATCAAATGAATATACATAAGCTGTTGAAATTTATTAATAATAATAAAGTGAAACTTCACAGTTTTCTAGGACAAGTTCATTAATAATATTTGTGTATAATATGATATTAATAAATTGAAACTTCACATATTGTTTTGAAAGACAAGTTCATTGTAGAAGGTATATTTTAGGGATAAGTTTTCTATGTGTAATATTTGTATATAATATGATATTAATAAATTGAAACTTCATATATTGTTTTGAAAGACAAGTTCATTGTAGAAGGTATATTTTAGGGATAAGTTTTCTATGTGTTAATTGGTTGATAGGTTTTTTAAAACCATCTCTTGAAAACCACCTTATACTCACCATCTTATCTATCTTACTATTTTCTTTGTTATTATTGATGAGAAGCTTTGAATATCTACATCATTTTACCAATCCCTTAAGATCTACATATTGATCAATTTGTTCTACGTGAAAGTTATATTCTTTATTAAATGTAAGAATCATTTAAAATTAATAACAATATTAGCTTTAAATATAAAATTAGAACATTAATAAAAATATAGTTACATAGTATTGTTTATATTAAATTTTAATTTTAATTTTAAATTTTAATTTTAATTTTAAATTTTAAAATTTAAAATACAAAATAATAATATTAATAAAAATATTTATCATTATTATTTTTAAAACATAAAATTAGAACATTAATAAAAATATAGGTACATAGTATCGTTTATATTAAATTTTAATTTTAATTTTAAAATTTAAAATAATATTAATAAAAATATTTATCATTATTATTTTTAAAACATGAAAACCTATAATATCTTATCTCAGGTTATTTTTATAACATGAAAAATGTATAATATCTAAGATTATTTTTAAAACAAGAAAAACCTATAATATCCAAGATTATCGAAATAGTTTTTATTAATATAATTTAAAAAAAAAAAAACATTTTTTTTTAATTTAAAAAAATTAACTTTTAGTTACTTAAATATTGAGGTTAATCAACATAATCATCATCAAATACAATTTTAGAAAACAATTTCAACTTAAGTAACATAACATTTGTATAAAGATCAATATATAATAGTGTTATTATTAGTCCCTGTCGTAAGTAGAAAGGGACTATAGCGACCGATAATTCGTTGACCTCACATTAATTTGTCCTTTGACCACAAATATTTGCATAATATCTATTGTTGGAGCTAGGGAACTAAAAACATTGAATTTTATATAGTAAAAAGTACCATATATGTAGTGATCTAATTGGATAACAGATTGGAGGTCATATTGCCGACTTCGCTATTCCCAATGTTTTATATGTTAGCATATCCAAACTTTTTCATCGTCTACAGTATTTTTGAATCATATATTTTTCTTATGCATTGCTTGAAGGTGGATTAATGCTAGCATTAGTTCGAATGTTTGTCTTAGCATTTTTCTGCTAGCATTGTCTTAGATCATATACAATGTTTTTTTTATTTGTACTAATCATATTGAAATGTTTAGATATCCAAGATTTATAGTGATCGACAATTCCAAAGTTTATAACATCCTTGCCGCATGTATTTGTATTGAAATGTATTGACACTTTTTTTGAAGTGTTTGAATAGGCATGACAGCTTAAATGTTTACATGACGCGAGGTCCTCCAACAAGCCTGACAAATTAAATGTTTGCATACCGCAAGGTCCTTAGATAGCCTAACAACCTTAAATGTTTATCTAAATACGCTTCTCGGAGTACATTTTTCCTCAAAATTTTCCATACAATGTTGCAGTGATTTTGCACAATATTGTTGTCCACCACCAGTTGAATAGACATTGTATCTTTCATCCTTCTTCTAGACTTGCAATGCAATTTCACCATCATTAAAGCTACATACATTGTTTACTGGTTCGATGAGTGCTTATTCTTCGTTGGTTCATTGGTTGTTGTTTGGTTCACAATTCGACCTACGCTTTTGTCTTTCATCGTTTCAGAGTGAGTTTCCATGTCATAGTTTCATTTTCTATTCTTTGTTTGTTGTTCAGTGTTTGCAGTTTGCAAGTAAGAATGTTTGCTTATTTCTACTGGCATGCTCGTCGTATGTTTCTGGTTCCTTCTATGCTTCGGCTACAGTTTCATAATCATTGGAGATACATATGTTGTTTACTGGTTCGGTGGTTATTGCTTGTTCGTTGGTTCGTCGGTTGTTGGTTGTGTTTGTTTGGCTCAGGTTTACGTTTTGGGCCCCTAGGGCTGCAGTTGGGCATGTTCGTGCTTGTTGTTTTCTTTTGTTTGATTCGGCTTTGCAGGGTTGGGGTCCTGCGCCGGTAGTTGGAGCTGGTTTTTTTTTGGGGGGGGATTATTATTGTTTTTTGGGTGCTTTACGGTGTTCAACCCCTACACCCACAAGTCGACATGCAGTCGTGCTATTTGACCTGTCTAGCGAGGTCGATATCTACTCTGCTGTGAAATTTTGTTGGTGCTTCAGTGTTGACATGAAAGAAAATAGTTGCATGAAAAATAGTTCAAGAAGTACATTTGAAATTGCAATATCTCCTGTTTTTTTGTTAAAATAAAACATATGCAGGTTGCATTTATAAACCATGCATGGTGAAATGTGTCCATATGGCAATACATGTTATTTGTCCTCTACACAGACTGGTGTTCCCACGATACAATTTGTCTTGTGCTTGAGATATGATATGTAGAACAAAGATTCTGCAAAATTATATTTCCATGTCTGGAAGCATATCTGAGTAGTTTGCCACGGAAAACCAAAATCTTGTATCGTGGGCACAACAGTCTGTGTAGATGATAAAGAACATGTATTTCCATCGGTAAAAGCATATCTGGATACTTTGTCGTGGAAAACCATAAATCGTTTAGCTACGACCATGCAATTTCGTAATATTTTGTGTATTGTAAATATTTTGGGCAAGGAAAAAAAATTACATATTTATAGCTATGGATGGAGAAGCGCAAAGGTTCATGTTTCTGCCTATCTTTTAGACTATTCATTGAGTCTCTTTTACTATATGCACATATTACTTGTTCTCCGGTGCATACTAACTTCCATTTATGTTCATTGTATTTTGTGCATTCCCACATTCAAACAAACAGAATAGCTGGAGAAAACAACGAAGTCTTGACTGCATCGGTTGAAGAGGAGATAGAAAGGTGCATGCTTGTACTGTTATTTCATATTCCATTATTTTGTATTTCATTTATTTTATGTATATGTGTTCACGTAGTTTATTGTATGTAGATGTTGCATACCTTCCTACATAATAACTTATCTTCATTAAATGTCTTCCTGCATACTAACCTACTTCATGTCTGTTGTATTTTCACTGCATTGCTACATTTAGACAAACATAATGGTTGGAGAGGACGATGGACTCTTTGGTGGGAATGTAGACGAGGAATTACAGAAGTGGATACCTGTACTCTTATTTCATATTCCAGTGTTCATTTTTTCATTTACTATTTGTATATTTGTTGTACTAGTTATGCTGCTTTGCACCTTTTTATTTATTTTTTATTTTTTTTGTTCTTTTCTTCCTTCAAATATAATATATTTCTGCGTATTCTCATGTGAATTGTATTCTGTTTGATGTTACATTGGAATAAATAGGCTTGCTTCTTTTTATTTTACATGTATGTGTTCACACTAACTTGCCTTCATGTCCATTGCATATTCGACGTTGCTACCTTGGAAGAAATAGGTTGGTTGGATAGGAAGATGAATTGTTCTGTGCAACAGCAGAGGGTTCTGTGGTACAATATTCGAAAATGTATACCAACTGTGCTGGTAAATTAAATATACAAGCCGGGTGGGGGCATATAATGTTAGACTAGAAAATTATGACTTGGCAACAATGGGCCTTTCTGCCCTCCCTATTTCTACTTTTTCCATTTTCTATTATCCCTTTTGTTTTCTAATTGATCTGTTTAGTGGTCTTTTCGAAAATGCCTTCGTGCGTTGGTTGGCGAACTAACGGTTTCACATCAATGGTCACGCTTCTACCTTATTCCATACTTACCCACTTTGTTGATGGGCGTCGGGTTCAAGATTGCTCCCCTGGCTTCCGGGGGTCCGCGATATACAGATTGGCCGTGGTGCCCTGCCCTCACACCCTGTTTACTGTTACACATTTTTCCAGTCAAAAAAATCAGATGCATACAATTTTACACTTGTTTAGTCCATCTGATGGATAGTATACAATGCATATGCTTGTTTAGTCCTGATGTTCATCTGCACATGCTTGCATCAGAAAAAGTTGGACTAGTGACATGGCCATGAGAAGCCAGTCATCTTAGACATCAACAAACTGACAAGACCAAAGGTAAATATGCATACGCTCTTCTCTTAATATGTTTACCAAACAAATATCCTTGGCTATGTATTCATCCATGGCATGGTGAATATGTTGATGTTATCTGCAATATATTGTTTGCAGTTCACAAGAAGTATCAACAAGTACAAGTGAGACACTAACATAGCACAGGTTTCACAGACTAAGAGGTGTGGTTGCAAAACTTTGGCTCCATAGTTCATCGAAGCTATGCGTGTACTTGTAGATTTATGCCAGTGAAAGAAGAATACAAAAAAAAAAATGCACACTACCGTTCACTTTAGTTTTCTGTTCAAAAATTGTCACCAGGTCTAGAGTTGTAACGCCCAAAGTACTATCAATAGAGGGCTTGAACAACCGTCGAACTGGACAAGTGTTCGTCGGCGACATAATGGTCGTCTATAACACATACTTGGATAAGACAAACAAAACTAGATCCATTATGTGTGCTAACATGACAAACAAGGAGGCCATGATGCCAGTGACACTGACTATTCCTACATAACTTGTACAGAAACATACAGAAAGATATTGTCGGGTAATGGGATATCCATTACAAATTTTAATATATTTCCCAAAATAGTATATGACCGTGGTGATTGTGATCGAATTATTTCGCTCAACGAAACAAGTATTGTGGAAAAAATTTCCGTTGTTTGTTCAAAATATTGTTTCGTCTCGGACGCGACTATCATCCAGCTTGCACAGAGCAGTGATATTTACCCAATCAGAACCATTGGCGCAATTGTCACACTGGCAAGAAAACTTGGCTCGCAAGACATTATCCATATAAAGGATGGAGAGTCGGACAACGACAAGGCAATGGTACCACTTTCCATATCCAATTTTTTCCTTTACTTTCGCATGTGCATGTATCTCGGGTAAGTTCAACAAATATTAATATTGCACTATTCCATGTTGCAGCTGCAATTGTTCGATACCTATTCAAATTTGTTTTCGTCAATGGAACAACAATTGCATAAAGGGAAGTTTCCACTTATGCTCTTCAAAAATATAACAAAGAAAAGGGATGTTAGAGAAAGGATATTTCGCACAACCCATGCAACGTTTGTAACAGAGTTGCGAGCAGTTATAGTACAGGATCTGAAGAAACTATCTAGCTCTACAATTGTTGTGCGTATACATCCACAAAATCATCCTCACTTTGCTTATATAAATAGCCTTCACCAAATTTTTGCGTCTTGTGTTTTTTTTTTTTTTTTTTTTTTAAGGGAGAGGGTGCAGTTGTGTATTATATTGTTCAATGTATTAATTCCTATGCTCACATTCCCAGGTTGAAGGTGTTTTGGTTGCAACGAATGCGTACTCGACCCCCTTTGAACTTGTATGTGTGAAATGCAACTATCCTACTTCTACCTCCGCTTTGGTAAGTGATGATACGATTGATTGTTTGTGATGCAGTGAAAAATGTTCATATATATATGGACATTGCCTCAATGTTCTCATCCGAACTGTGGCCAACACAACCGTGCATTGTATAGTTAGGCAGGCTCTGTTACAAAATGTGCTTCCTAGGTTGGAAGAATTGTCGTATGAAACATATCTACAGAAAAAGGCAAGCAGTGTCTACATGTTGCGTGACTTTCAGATACATAATGAATTTACCTTAAATGAGGACAATGCAATTTTGCATATCGACTGAAGAAGGGAAAAAAAATGCATATCAATCTTTGGCAGGAAACGAAAATATCTCATGTGTCTCTATAATATTTCTTCAACATCCAGATGAATGTTCGTCGGACTCGAGTACTTGAGATTGCATGAACATAAGATTGGTCGGTCCAAGAATGGGGAGTATGGAAGAAAACCCCATATATCCCATGGACCCAATTATTTTCTACTAGGAACATATACCAGATGTAAGAGAAAACGAATGCCGCAACCTCTTTTCTTTGTATATCAAATTGTTTGATGCAAAGGTCGATGCGTCCTGCTCTATGGAACCTTGTGGGAACTTGCTTGTGGCCTGTTTGGAGTTTAGTTGGTTCTTGGTTGTATGCTTCGTTTGTTAATTTGTATATCGCGAAACTCTAAGTGTTGTTTGGAGGACACAAAACAATAGAATTGCAATTTGTTAGCCAACTAGCCCGCAAATTCACCTGATAATTTGTATGGCGTTGTGACGCAAATGTAGTGTGTGGCTTGTTTTAGCATTTTTTCTTGATCGATGAACTTGGTAAAATTAATCTACTGTAACAATTTGAAATCAACGAATATATATTGTGCGAAGTCCAATTGTGCTATCATATCAACAAAATGCCCTTAAAATTCAAATTGGTCGTTGTTATGTTTGCAGTGATAGAATTTTAAAAAACTTTATTTTGTTTCCTTCGTTTTTTTTTAAATAAGCGATTTAACATCATTTGATAATTTTATGTAATTAAATTGTACAATATCAATATTTAATATTAATAATTGACCTTTCAATTTGTATATTGCGGAACTCTAAGTGTTGTTTGGAGGACACAGAACAATAGAAGTGCAATGTTGAGCCAGCCAGCCCGCAGGTCTGCTTGTCAATTTGTATATCGCAGAATTTTGGGTGCTATTTGTAGGGCACATAACAATAGAGGCCCAATTTTGAGTCCGCCAACCCAAGAACCCGCAATCCATAAAGTGGCTAAGTATGGAATGCGAGATCCGTACATGCTCTATAAAATCTCATGTTCATACTTTATAGAAGTACATATTTAGTATGTATTACTCATTTTTCGAAAAATTTCTAGGTAAGGAAGTTGGCAGATTCACGCCTTCAAATTTCACTTGCTTTTATATCACCAGCCTGACTGACCGCTTCCCCGTTTCATATTGTACAAATTTTTTGGCTCGCGGTTTTTCGAATAGGTGAGTTACCGGATAATCGGGTTCAATATTGATAATTTATGTAATTGAATTGTACAATATCAATATTTAATATTAATAATTTAGTATTTGAAAATCATGTTTTTTTTATAATGTTAGATAGTTGATAAGGATGACCATCCGTAAACAATGGAAATCTTGAGCCCGCCAGTCCTGGATTCCGTCTGTCAATTTGTATATCGTAGAAGTCTGACCGTTGCTTGGAGGACACAAAACAATAGAAATGAAATGTTGAGCCAGCCAGCCCGCAAATCCGTTTGTCAATTTGTATATCGCGGAACTCTAGGTGTTGTTTGTAGGGCACAGAACAACAGAGGCCCAATTTTGAGCTCGCCATCCCGAGAACCCGCGATCCAAAAAGTGGCAAAGTATGGAATGAGGGATCTGTACATGCTCTATAACATCTCATGTCCATAGTTTATAAAAGTACATATTTAGTATGTATTGCTCTTTTCCTCCAAGTGTTGTTTGGAAGACACAGAACAATAGAAGTGCAATGTTGAGCTAGCCAGTCCGCAAGTTTTCCTGTCAATTTGTATATCATGGAACTCTGGGTGCTATTTGTAGGATACAGAGCAATAGAGGCCTAATTTTGAGCCCGCCAGACCGAGAACCCGCGATCTAAAAAGTGGCCAAGTATGGAATGCAATATCCGTACATACTCTGTAAAAATCTCATGTCCATACTTATAAGAGTACATACTTAGTATGTATTGCTCATTTTTCGAAAAAATTCTAGGTACGGAAGTTGGCGGATTCATGTCTTCAGATTTCACTTACTTTTATATCACCAACCCAACATACCTCTTCCTCGTTTCATATTGTAATAAACGAATATAAACTAGTCGAAGTCCAATTGTGCTATCATATCAACACGAGGCCCTTAAAATTCAAATAGTCAACAAATCCGCTTGTCAATTTGTATATCGCGGAACTCAGGGTGCTATTTGTAGGGCGCAAAACAACAAAGGCCCAATTTTGAGCCTGCCAGCCTGAGAACCCGCGATCCAAAAAGTGGCTAAGTATGGAATGAGGGATCCGTGCATGCTCTATAAAATCTTATGCCCATACTTTATAAAAGTACATATTTAGTATGTATTAATCGTTTCTCGGAAAATTTCTAGGTGTGGAACTTAGCGGATGCATGTGTTCAAATTTCCACCCACTTTTATATCATCAGCCCGACCGACCGACCTCTTCCCCGTTTCATATTATACAAAAAATTTGGAACACATGCTTCCGAATACGCGGGTTTTTCTTTTAAATAAGATATTTAACATCCTTTAATAATTTTATCTAATTAAATTGTACAATATCAATATTTAATATTAATATTTTAGTATTGAAAATAATGTTTTTAGGTAGTGTTAGATAGTTGATATGGATCACCATCCGTAAACAATCGCAATCTTGAGCCTGCCAGCCATGGAGTCCGTCTGTCAATTTGTATATCGCGGAACTCCGAGTGCTGTTTGGAGGACACATAACAATAGAAGTGCAATGTTGAGCCAGCCAGTCCGCAAGTTTGCCTGTCAATTTGTATATCGCGGAACTCTTGGGGTGCTATTTGTAGCACACGAAACAATAGAGGCCCAATTTTGAGCCCGCCAAACCGAGAACCCGCGATCCAAAAGGTGGTTAAGTATGGAATGCGGGATCCGTACATGCTCTATAAAATCTCATGTATATACTTTAGAAAAGTACATATTAAATATATATTACTCATTTTATCATAATTGTTTTTGGTGCGGAAGTTGGCGGATTCACATCTTCAGATTTTAGTTACTTTTATATAACCAACCCGATCGATCGCTTCCCCGTTTCATATTGTACAAACTTTCTTTTCTAATTAAATTGTACAATATCAATATTTAATATTAATAATTTAGCATTGAAAATATTGTTTTTAGATAATGTTAGATAGTTGATAGGGATTACCATTCGTAAACAATCACAATCTTGAGGCCCACAACCCTGTAGTATGTCTGTCAATTTGTATATTGCGAAACTCTGAGTGTTGTTTGGAAGACACAGAACAATATGAGTGAAATGTTGAGCCAACGAGCCCGCAGGTTCACTTGTCAATTTGTATATCACGGAATTCTGGGTGCTATTTGTAGGCCACAGAACAATAGAGGCCCAATTTTGAGCCCGTCAGCTCGAGAACCCGCAATCCAAAAAGTGGTTAAGTATGGAATGTGGGATCCATACATGCTCTATAAAATCTCATGTCCATACTTTATAGAAGTACATATTTAGTACGTATTATTTGTTTTTCGAAAAATTTCTAGGTGTGGAAGTTGGCGGATTCACGTCTTCAGATTTCACTTACTTTTATATCACGAGCCCGACCGACCGCTTCCCTGTTTCATATTGTACAATTTTTTTTGTCTAATTAAATTGTACAATATCAATATTTAATATTAATAATTTAGTATTGAAAATAATGTTTTTAGATAATGTTAGATAGTTGATAGAGATTACCATCCGTAAACAATTGCAATCTTGAGGCCGCCAGCCCTGGAGTCCGTTTGTCAATTTGTATATCGCAGAACTCCGAGCGTTGTTTGTAGGACACGAAACAATAAGAGTGCAATGTTGACCCAGCCAGCCTGCAGGTCCGCTTGTTAATTTGTATATCGCTGAATTTTGGGTGCTATTTGTAGGCCATGGAACAATAGAGACCCAATTTTGAGCCCGCCAGCCCGAGAAACTGCGATCCAAAAAGTGGTTAAGTATGGAATGCAGGATCCATACATGCTCTATAAAATCTCATGTTCATACTTTGTACTACATATTTAGTATATATTACTCATTTTTTAGAAAATTTCTGGGTGCAGAAGTTGGTGGATTCAGGTCTTCAGATTTCACTTACTTTTGTATCACCAGCCCGACCGACTGCTTCCCCGTTTCATATTGTACAAACTTTTTGGCTCGTGGTTTTCCGAATAGACGAGTTACCGGATAGGCGGGTTCAATATTGCGTTTCCATTGTTTCGTCGTTTGCAAATAGCACCCTAGCTTCCACGATCCACAAATTAGCAAACAAATTGAAATAAAAGTATATATACTATGCAAAGTCTAAGGGAACAATCATATGAACGAGAGGACATTAAAATTCACATTCGTCGTTGTTATACTTGCGGTAAAGCTAGCAGTATAGAGACATTACTTAAACATCCAAAAAATGATTTTCTTGTAACTTTTCGATGCTTCTCTTATACAAACAGATCCTGGAAACTATAAACATCGCTCGTTGTATCTATTCCTTGATTGAAGAACCTGTTAACATGTTTAATACACTCCATAGTTACTGTTATGACCAATTCCCGCTTTCGAAAATTTCCATCCGCTTTCTCTTTTCCCTCTGCTTTCCCTTTCTCTACTTGTTTTTTGGAAAATGTCTAAGTGCGGGATTTGGCGGATTCGTGTCTTCAGATTTCCATTGTTACTTTTATATCCCTATCCTGACCGACCTCTTTCCTGTTTCATATTGAACAAACTTTTTGAATCCCAGGTTCCTGCATATGTGGGTTCAACATTGCGTTTACATTATTCCATCGCTTGCAAATAACACCCGAACTTCCATGACTTGGTCCTCACATGCTTTCGCTTTCTGTTTACTTGGTCCTTTTTCCAAATGTCTCATGCTTTTATATACAGAACCCGAAGTTCAACAATATACAAATTTCCCTCTCAACATTGCGCTTTCGTTGTTCCCCTACACACAAACAACACCCGAAATTCCACGACATACAAATTGACGGCCGATATATGTCACTGAGATGCAATATGACCATCGAACCCTCACGTCTCCTGGGTATATCTTCTACCCTTTTTTTTGTAACATGCCCGACCGCTTTCCATACTTGGGCATTTCTTGGAATCTGTTTCGCAAGTTGGTGGGTGGCTGAAATGTACAATGGTTGGTCGCAATTTGTCATCACCGCTACCTTCTTACTTATTTCCAGATATGCAATAATTAAGATTTAATGCTAGTAATTCATCCTATAGGAACCATTAAGATTGTCATTAATGTTAGGAAGGCCATAGAAGATTTGTCATTACTACGAATTAAACCAAGATTTGCGGAGAAGAGTGTTATCCTTTCCAAGTATTCATTTCAAACATGATGAAATATGTTTCGTGCGCCGACGGGTTGACGCCTTTAAGAAATCTCTAATTCTTAATTTCTCTTTGTCATCGCCGCCACCTTCGCACTTTTTTATAAATATGCAATTAGTGATCTTTAATGGTAACAACTCATTACGCACAAACCCTGGAGATTGTCATTGATCAGTGAAAGGCTCGAGGAGATATTCCATTGATACACATTAAACCATAATTTGCGGAGGGTTATATTATCGCTCCCCAATTTTCATTTCAAACATCGTTTGGAGCAAACGAAAATTCTCGTTAACTTGTGGCAACAATTCTGTCTAGAGGCAAGGAAATTCTCAATCATTTGGAAATACACTCAAAAATATTTCCAAGTAATAGGGGAAGGTTTGGCATGGAAAATTGGAAAGGGCAAGAAGGTCAAGATCGGAATGGACCCATAGTTAGGAAGAAACATAAAACACCTGTTCCCTCATGTTTTGATAGAAATATTACATGATCCAGATTTTATGAGAAGAACGAAATGAATACAGTTTGTTATCAAAAGAGGCTTAACACATAATAACATATATACAGTGAAACTGGTTTCTATTCAATAAGGAAATACGCTGAAACTGTAAAATGCAGCGGAAAACAAGCTTGCTAGAATGGTGGCGGCTTATCTCTGAGAAGATATGTGATGGTTGCGTTCATTCGCAAGAAGATGATTACAATGAGGCTCTGAAGGCCTTTTTACAATAAACAAGAATTTCAAAAACCCTAGACATCCAAAAACCTAACCCTATGAGATAAAGCGCCAAAAGTCATGTGGGCCCCGTTTGGGTAAGTTTGTACATCAACTTCCTGTCGATTGTAACTTTTGCATATGATCTCCGTTTTAGACGCACGATAGCCCGTTGGAAAGGTCTATCCGAAGAATACACATGTTGCCATTAGACTCTAACTCCGTCTGAATATTAATTATGGCGAGCCCTAAAAATAATGTTTAGGGCCTCAAAACGACCCCGTAAGTTAGGGACCCAAAAACTAGGAAAAAACTACCAAACTGGAAAACTATGAAAATGAGCTAGTTGGAATAGGTGGGAGGCCACTGACATCCATATGGATCAATCCTCCCCCCTTAGGAAGCAATTGTCTCCATTGCGTTGAGTGTCCCCATTAGATGAAGAAATTTCTGATGAATTTGGCCCTGAGTGAGCCACTTGCCTTGGTGCAGGAGATGCCCTGCTTTGACAATTTGATAAAGATGGATACTTTGTTGGCGAGTGCCATTGACCTATTTTTCCACAATATGATCATTGGATGCATGTTGTATGTATTTAGGGTTGAGCTCTGTTGTTTTCAGTTGTTCTGTTATCTTTGATTTGTCCAATAATGGTGGGAAATAAGGGTGAAGGAGATCCACGTTGAATACTGGGTGCAGGCCAAGGAAATGAGGAATGTTGAGCTCAAAATAATTATCACCCATAACCTTGGTGATGGTTTACGACCCATAATGGAGTGGGCGAATATTCTGATGGGGTCCTTTAAGGCGTTCTTTCTTCAATGCAACCAAACTTTGTCTCCCACCTGAAACTTATGTGGAACCCGATGTTGGTCATGGCATTGCTTGTACTTGTCATTAGACTTCTGTAGGATATCCTGAACCTATTGGCGGATGTGTTATATCCTCTCAATGAACCGGATGGCTTTGTCAGCTTCAGTTGGAGCAGGAGATGAGTCCTTCGAGGTGACCACAAGGGGTAGTGAAACATCTATGGGATCCAATGGTTAGAATCTCAACCCCACCTGAAATGGGTTGTGGTTGGTTGAGTTATGCAGGGCTCGATTGTAGCTATGTTGAACATAGGTAAGACTCTCATCCCATGTGCGAGGGTGCTTGGAATTATGCATGCGTAGGATATGCACGATCATTCGATTTACAACCTAGATTTGACCATCTTTCTGGGGGTTGAAGGTCGTGGATTTGGTGAGCTTGGTGCCCAACAGTGACTAGAGGACCGACCAGAATGTGTTGAGAAATCAACTGTCTTGATCTGAGACAATGGTTTGTAGGATTTCAAAATGTACCCAGACTCGTTCAAAGAAGAGCTTGGCAGTGGCCTCTGCTATGATGCTCTTCCTGCAGGCGACTAGAATCGCCATCTTAGAAAAGTGATCAACAACCACAAAACCACAATCATTTCCCTGCTTGGTGGACGGGAGGCCCGACATGTAGTCCATTGATATGGATTCCCATGTCCTGTCAAAAGTAGGCAGAGGGGTGTACATGCCCTGTTTCTTAGTGGTCGGTTTGGAAATAACGCAGCCAGTGCAAGACCTGATATACTTGCTGACCTCCTGTCGAAGTTTTGACTAGTATAAATGTTTCTGCAACATTGTCACTATCTTTTCGACACCGAAGTGTCCTGCCACCCGATTGTAGTGGGCTTCCCAGATCAGTTTTTCTCGCTCGCTTGATGGAACGCAGATATGGCCCAGACGATAGAGCAACCCATCCCGAAGATGAAAATTAGCCACAACTCCATTTGAGCTCGACATTTGGTAGGTGGTGGAGAAGTTTGGGTCTATCTCATAGAGTTGGGGCCATTCATAGGTATCATGGTCTCAAGAGTCTAACACTGTGGTGAGTGCCACGACTGGCGGTCTACTGAAGCAATCAATGAGACGGTTGATGCTTCTTGTTTTATACTTGATGTTGAGGTGGAATTGCTGCAAGTATGTGGACCACTTCTGATGGCGGTCATTCTACAATTTTCCTTGTGTCTACATGAACTACAGTGGCTTCTGATCAGTGTGGATGACTGTCTCCTTTCCAAGAATGTAATGTCTCCATTGACGACAGGCTTGCACAATGGAGTACATTTCTTTGTCGTAAGTAGGGTACTTACGGACAACATCTGATAGTGTCTCACTAAGATAGACCACAGAGTGGTCATACTGAGTGAGAACAACGCCCACAACATATTCTGAAGCATCTGACTTGATCTCAAAGGGATACTACAAGTCCGATAGTGAAAGTATTGGGGTTGAGCATAAGCGTTACTTCAAATCATCGAACTCTTGTTGTTGGGACCGACCCCACACAAATTTATCCTTACCACCGCCCTTGGTTACTTGGATGAGGGCCCATGCAATATGGGAGAATCCCAGCACAAACCTACGGTAGAAATTGGTAAGGCTCAAGAAGCTCTGAAGCTCAGTAAGTGTGGTTGGGGTTGTCCAGTCACAGATGACTTTGATCTTGGATGGATCCACATGTACGCCATGTTGATCAACAATGTATCCTAGGTAATGGAACTTGTTCATGTTGAAGGATCATTTTTCTAAGTTAGCATTTAGCTCGTGCTTCCGTAGAGTATGCAGAACCTACTGAATATGATGCAATTGTTTTGCCCAAGTCTTTCAGTAAATGAGGATGTCATCTAGATACACCACTACAACATTATTGGTGAATGGCCGTAGGATATCGTCCATCATCCTCATGAAAGTGGTTGGAGAATTGTCAAACCAAAGGGCATGACCAACCATTCAAAAAGACCTTCCTTTGACTTGAAGGCGGTCTTCCATAGATCTGCCTGTTCTATCGGGACCTGGTGGTAGCAAGACTTCAGATCAACATTACTGAAGTATTTGGCCCCTGTGAGTTGATCAAGGAGGTCGTCGATTCGAGGAATCGGGTATCGGTTTATGACTGTGATTTTATTCAGGGCCCGATAATCAATGTAGAGTCGTCAATTTCCATCTTTCTTCTGTACCAACATGATTGGGATCCCGCAAGGCGATGAGATGGGACAGATGTGCCCCTTGTGGAAACATTCTTGGATCTTCCGCTTGATCTCCTCATTCTCTAAAAGAGAGTAGTGGTAGACTGGCCCATTGGGAGGCAGTGTGTCGGGGGTTAGATCGATGGGGTGCTTGACCTAACAGTGCAGAGGTACCACGGTAGATGAGGAGAAGATATCTGAGTGTTATTTTACGACCTTATCCACTTTCTTCTATTGTGTGGAGAGGTCGGTCTGAGAGAGAATCACAAAGAAGACAAACTTCCCTGTCTGAGAGATGACCTTCCTGCATTGCTTCACAGAGATCAAGGAAATAACACTAGGTGAGACTACCTCGGGTATCCTGTACAATTTATTGTTCAAAGTAATAATAACACTGTGAGGCCTAGACTCATATACAACATGACGTTTCCATAAATATGGTTGGCCCAAAAGAACATTACAAACTTCGAGAGGGGCAACATCACACAATACTTCGTCTTTGAAGGGCTTGATGTCATATGACAAGCGACATAGTTGACTGACGCGAATGTCTCTTCCTTAGTGGAGCCATCCGATGGTGTAGGGTTGCGGGTGCGACATTGTTGGCAGAGAGAGTCGCTTGACAACCTCTGTTGAGATGAGGTTTTTTTGGCTATCGTTATAAACAATGAAGTGCAGCGGGGTACCCTTCACCCACATCTGTGAATGAAAAAGGCACTCGCATTCCTCTAGCTCATCTGGTTCACCAGGATGGAGCTTGTTGGTAGCAACGGTAGCACTGGGTTCTGCATCAATGATCCATATCCCCCTTTATGATTCCGACTCAGAGTCAAAACCCGCATCTGATTCAGAGGCTTTCACCTCAACCACCAACGACTGCTTTGAGCGAAAATTAGCAGTGTTATGCCAGAGGCTCTTATGGAAGTCATACTACTTCCCAATATCTTTCTTTGTCTTTCCAATCTCCTTCTTTGCTTGCAACCTGGAATAGTTGTCTTGAGGTTGTCCGTCTTTTCTCTGTCCTTTGTTCTGCGGGTTGGGGCCACCCTTTCCCGGATTTTGCCGTGAGGGATTCCTAGGCCCAAATTGTCGCGTCTTTTGTTTGAGCTTCTGCTCGATTTTGACGACATATCGACAGGCTGCACCCAAGGATGAGATGTCCATAAACTCCATTTCGGCATGGATGTATCTATGCATACCGCCGCGATATTTGAGAACCAGATGTCGCTCAGAATATTTGACACCCATTTTCGCGCGTAAGGTATGGAAGGAATTTGTGAACTCGGACACTGCTTGGTCTCTTTCCTGCCACAGTGTGGTCCATTTTGTGTACATGTTGTCATAACTTCTAACAGGGTATTATTGTTCCTTAATAGAGTCCCTGAAGGACTCCCAGGTGACCGCGACTGTAAATAATGAGGGTTCATCTATTTCATTTTGCTCACAGAAAGTTTCCCACCAATCTTTGACATGGGGAATGACTTTGAGGAGCGCAAAAGTAATCTTTTCTCTATCGAGAAGTTATGGACAAAGAAATACCCTTTTAGCAGATTCAACCATTTGTCTACAACATCTACGTCTATCTGACCTTCAAATATAGGAATATCGAAGTTGATTTGTACCTTGAAGGGGCAGCGCCTTCGTTTGAGGAAGATGTGTCGCCCGTTGGTAGCCACCGAAATATTTGTGCAAAACTATCCATCATCTCATTCCTCTGTTGCATGAGGGCTTCTTCGAGCAACATTTTGAAGGGATCTCTTATCCCGTCGTCTTTATTTTCTCCCACCATGAGATTTCGTTTAGGCGTGCGAGAGATTTTTTCCTCAAGAGAAACACGCTCGGGACCCAATTCCTTGTACCATGACCTCGTTGGGGACATGCATTAAGAACAACAAGGAGAAGACCGCTCTTATACCACTGATCCAGATTTTATGAGCAGAACAAAATGAATACAGATTATTATCAAAAGAGGATTAACACATAATAACAAATATACAGTAAAACAAGTTTATATTCAATAAGGAAATAAGCTGAAACTGTAAAATGTAGCGAAAAACAAGCTTGCTAGAATGGTGGCGACGTATCTTTGAGAAGAGATGGGACGACTGCGCCCATTCACAAGATGATGATTGCAATGAGGCTCTGAAGACCATTTTACAATAAACAGGAATGTCAAAAACCCTATACATCCAAAAACCTAACCCTAGGAGACGAAGCCAAAATTCACGTGGGCCCCATTTGGATAAGTTAGTACATCAACTTCCCGAGGTCGTAGATTTTGCATACGATCTTCATTTTAGGTGCACGATAGCCTGTTGGAAAGGTCTATATGAGGACTACACATGTTGTCGTCAGACTATGACTTCGTTTATAATCTAACCATGGCAAGTCCTAACAATGTTATTTAGGGCCTTAAAACGGCCTTGGAAGTCGGAGACCCGAAAACTAGGAAAAAACTACCAAAATGGGGTAGTTGGAATAGGTGGGAGGCCACCGACATCCATCTGGATCATTACACCTGTAAGGAGTTTATTATCTCTCTCAAATTGTGGATCCAACCCAAACAACCATTTGGAGCCAAGGATGGTTGACTATTTACCATTTTGGGTTAGAAGGAGATCTGGTTGAGTCTTGGAGAGCTTACATCAATGGCCTATAGACATACCATGTCAGGATTACGATCAGAGAGGATGAACTCATATGGAAACACTTCGTCTTTGGGGTTTATACTTTGAAAGAACGTTATACCCTGATTAATGTAGAGAAAATGCAAATGGAACCAAGCTGGTGGTGGAAGGAGGTATGGAAGATCAAATGTCCCCTCAAAGAAGAAAGCGCCCACTTGGGACAGATTGAAAAAAAAAAATTGGAGGGACCAGAATGGTGTATGTTGTGCAAAAATGCGAAAGAATATTCTTTCCACCTATTTATGGAATTCCCTTTTACTATATAGGTCTCGAAGGAAGTTTCAGCCAAGTTAGAACAAGGATGCATTTGGCAGGGTCCCTCTATAGAGGACGTCTGGAAGGATTGGTTAGCCTCTAGATCAAATGCAAACATAAAAGAAATACCCCTCCTCATCATGTGGGGAGTTTGGCTAGCCATAAATGCAACAGTCTTCAAAGACCAATTCAGACTATATTGCTATTCATTGCCTTGTATCCTATCTCATTTCCCCTAGAGGAAAATTTTATCCCCTCCAAGGATGGTACGCATACAAGAAGTGGACAAAACAAGGCCGTGGCTTTCTTTGACGGAGCAACCCTCCTAGACATCCAAAGGAGTGGAGGAAGGGCAATACTGAATGTATTCAAACAAACATTTTTTTACTTTAAAAATAGGACTAGGCCCCGTGACAAACAATTTTGCAGAATTGATGGCCATAAAGTTTTTGATCACTTTCGCAAAAGAGAGAGGGGTTACTTCTTTACAATTTTTCGGTGATTCCCAGCTAATAATAAATTGGTTGAACAAAATTCAAAAATGTCACAACCAGACTCAGTCCTATTATGGAAGAAGTTCTCAGTATAGTAGACTCTTTTGCCTTTTTTCTCTTCATCATGTCTACAGAGAAAGGAACGAAAGGGTTGATCAACTCTCTAAGGAGATTCTTCAGTTGGATATTGAGCAGTGGTCAATAGAAGAAACACTAAATGGCTCCCTAGTAGGAGCCCAACATAGATCTTTCTTAGTTACTCAGGATTAGAGTTTTGAGTCCACAGTTCGGATACAGGGGACAATTTTGGTTTGTCTTGATTTGGTTGTGACAACATTGTGTTTTGAATCGACAGTTGTTGGGATCAATCACCTTTTTTATATGCATGGTCTATATTGTATTGTGAAACATACAAGGAACTGTAGTTCTGATAGATTTCCTTGGTTTTTTATCGATGATTGGTATGTAAAACGGTCTCATATATTTTTTTGATTTCATGTATAGAGATTAGGCTCCAAGCCCTCTCTTATACTGATGGTAATAAAATTTTCAGTTTTTTTCCCAAGAAAAAAATTTCAACACTTATGTAAATATAAAATGTAAAATTAATATATTAAAATTAAAAGGTCAAACCACTAAAATCTCTCACTCATATATAAAAATTTAATGATTAAATCACTATAAATTTTCATTAATATTATAAATATATAAATGATGAAAGCGTCTTTTTCATACAATAATAATAAATGTTTTTATTCTTTGTTAAAAGTACTTTGTATGTATAATGTTAAACAAAAAATTATACTAAATCAAATGAGATTATAGATATTAAAACAAAATGTTAAGTACTTACTCAATTTACTCAAATATTATTAATCTTATAAATATTTTTTTAATAAATAAATGTAGTATAAGGCTAAGAGATAGACCTATCATTTTTGTACAAATAGTTTCCAATAGTACGCTCTACCTAAAAGTATATGAAAAACCTAAAACTTCATTATACTTACTCATAAAGTTTTCATAATAAATTAAACTTCATTATACTTAAAAAATATAAAAGAAAGAGCGTGGCTAAGTGTTTAAAAATAATATGAAATAGTATAAGGTAAACGAATAAAAATGTACTGATTATGTTTGTCCAACCTGATGAGATATAAAAGCGAAGTCAACTTTGCCAAGTTCGACACATTTACTAATATGAGAAGTACATGAACATCGTTACCTCTTGAATTGAAACTATTGTATTTTAAAAGGACACGAACCTTCCCTCGAATATGTTCGGCGCAGTGCACTGCAGCCAACTCAACCCTTGCAAATTGATCTGGGTAGAAGCATGTAGCGAGAATCCAACGATTAATTAAACACTATGAGATTTTATTTTTATTTATCATTCAAACACTATGAGAGCCAAAGGAAATTGAACAATAGAAGGATGCTCTATATAAAGCATCTTGTCTATCTCGTTGATCCTTGGAGATAGATATATGTTTTTGTTTGTTAGCCTCATTTAGAGTTGTTTTCATAATTGTATGTGTGTTCATATATGTAGCAATGATAATGAAGTATGCAGTGGGGACTAAGGATTAAATTTGAAGGGAAGGGTTATATTTTAAATTAAGGGGTTATCTTATCATTATTGTAATCCTTTTAAATTGATAGATTAAAATAAATTATTCTTTTCATATAAAAAATAAAATTTTATTAATAAAATGATTATTTTATAATTCATTCATTATAAACTTCTTTATCATTGGAATTTTCAAATATTGAGATCTTTAATATAAAGCCTTTTATCATTTGTTAAGAAATGACATATTCCAAAAGAGTAGTCTAAATGTTGTATCTTTTGGGAGTTTTATGAAGATTTGAGTGGCTAAGTTTGTATAATACAAGTGCCTAAAGGATTACAACAAAAAATAGCTATTTACATCCCTTGATTATTGCCAAAAGCCCAAAAGGTAGAACTTTTAGCGAATTCCAAATATTCATGACTTAATTGTTTAATTTGAAATGTTGATGATTTGAAGGATATTGAAATTCAAAAAAAAAAAATTAGAATGCAATTTGAAATTGACAAAATTAAATTTTAATTAGAAATAATTACAATTTCAAATTTGAGATCAAATATATGTGTGTGTCATGAAAAAAACTTGTTTTTTTTTTTCAAACAAAATCATTTAAGAGCATTGGGTACGGATAATTAATATGTACATGCTCCAAATATTATAAATAAATTAAATTAATAAACCCTAGCCTATTAATACTAGAGAAGATAACAAAATATAAGTAAGTTCTAGTAGATAGCAAGAAATTTTGTTCATAAATCTAGATAGCAAGAGAATTCACCATTTGATCCTCAATCTTTGTGGCTTCAATAAATAGAATATACATGCATGCATGAGATTGATAAAAATAGGTTTATATTGTATAAAAAACATAACAATTATTTCTTTGAATTGACTTGGCCCATGAAAAAATGTTAACATTCTTTTTCTTTATTGCTGAAATATAGGGAAAATAATTAATAAAAGAAAAAAAAACTTATAAAAACAATAAAAGAATAAAAAATAGAACATATTATGATATTAAGGAAAAAAATTTATGTTTAAGATGGGGAAAATGATTAATAATAATAAAAAAACTTATAAAAACAATAAAAACAATAGTACATATTAAGGAAAAAAAAATTATTGCTAAAATATAAGAGAAAAATATTAATAAAAGAAAAATACTTATAAAAAAAATTAAAGAATAAAAAGTAAAATATATTGAGAAAAATTTTCAACCCATAAAATCAATGAAAAATACTCAACATATTAAAACAAAAAATTATAATCCTTCATTTGAAAAAATATGAAATAATTTTCATTTCAAATTTGACAAGTGATTTTTTATTTTCATTTTCATTTGCATGGGAAACAATTTTAAACTTTTCTATGAATGACTAGAAAGTCGTTAAATAGCAATGAAAACCTCAATTTTGATTCAACACACAATATATATATATATATATATATATATATATATATATATATATATATATATATATATATATATATATATATATAATTTGTAAAAAATGGGGCCCCTGATAATTTATTGATTATAATATGGAAAGCTAAGCTTCATAGATTGAGATGTTGAGATTAGGCTTCCTATAGATGAAAAGATAGGGCATTGCACTTCATATATAGAGGGTGCCACCCTACACATGGTGGGAATTGGGGCTGGGGCTTGGTGTATCTTATTGCTTAGAATGCTTTGGGGCTTGGTGTATCTTAATGCTTACAATGCTTTGGGAGGCCTGCAATCACATGGAAAATAGAAAGGTGCAATTCAGGATGTGGAGAAGATTCTTCTTAATGTCTCTTTGATGTCATAAACCCTAGGCAAGACGTGCTTAGGAGGCTTATGACTTATTTTCAATTGTTTTTATTTCAAATAATTGGAGGTGAGGTTCGGGATTGAGTCCTATATGCTAACTGGTTTGTTCTAGATTAACTTTTTATCAATATGCTTGAAGCACTCCTTTGTCCTCTCAAGGTGGTCTCTAACTTGGAGAATGCCATTTGGAAAGCTGAGGAGGCCATTTGGAAAGATGACATTGCTGTCAATGGATTGCCCTGGACTTAGACAATGAAGGTTTGAAGATATTGGCATATATGGGAGTGAAAGGATTGCATTTCTTGTTGTTATTTCTCTAGCCAACTCTCAATGCACTATCTACATAGGTGGTGCCAACTCTCAATGCAATATCTACATAGGTGATGTTAGTGACAGGCCCACTTGAAAAATGGATAAGAGGAGGGGGTTGCATGATATTAGAATCTAACAAGCTCACCAACTCTATTACCAAATAATACATTGGAATGGCCATTATGCTCAATAGTCTCCACCATATTGCACAATATGAAGCCATGAATAATGTGAAGGCCAACCTCATACGTGTTCATGTTTCTGGTATCAATGAGTTTCTGCTAACTCTAATTCTACATATAGACTCATATAGTTCTTGGGTACACATCCTAGCTACCTATGCTCTCTCAAAAACTTGAGTGAGGCATGCTATTATTTGTCATGTCATCACCAATTTTCCCAAGTCCATAAGCTTCACATATGAACAATGGGTTGGCCACAATCAAGCTCTCTAAGTCTCCCATAGCATGTGGGTGAAGAATAAAAAAGCATTGGTTTTAAAACTGGATTTAATCAAAGCTTATGATAGGGTGGATTGAGATTTTCTTAGACTTGTGCTCCTACAGATTGGTTTAAGTCTAGAAGCAACTGATTTGATCATGGGATGTGTAACATCAACAAATTGTGATGTATTGATTAATGGAAAACCTACAAGATTTTTTAAATCCTCAAGGGGTATAAGGCAAGGCTGCCCTTTATCACCACTACTTTTTCTTCTTGTAATTGAAGGGCTAAGCAGAATTATACAGGAAAGGGTTCTAGATAAGATAATTGAGGGAGTTCTAGTGGCGAGAGGATTAAATATTACACATCTAATGTTTGTAGATGATGTAATACTGTTTGGGATTGGAGTCATTGTTGAATGGAGAGCATACAAGGAGGTATTGGATTTATTTTGCAAGGATGGAATTCAACTCTCAAAACTTTAGTTTCTTAGAAGCTGGATGGGAGGATGTAGAGATTAATTTGTTGAAG
Organism: Picea engelmannii; assembly: GCA_009831015.1. Lineage (NCBI taxonomy): Eukaryota > Viridiplantae > Streptophyta > Pinopsida > Pinales > Pinaceae > Picea > Picea engelmannii. The sequence continues at coordinate 36,197 of ML791597.1, forward strand.
AAACTTCTGCCCTTTGAAGTTAAACCATTAGATACAGGTTTTAAGTATCTTAGGTTTTACATCAAACCAAATTGTTATACTAGAGGGCACTGGTCCTGGCTAGAGAAAAAAATTGAAAAGAGAATTCTGAGTTGGAACCATAGGTGGCTTACCCTGGGTGGTAGAATGATACTTGTAAAAGCAGTACTTGAAAGCATATATGTGTATTGGCTTGCATTGACAAAAATCCCCAAAAGTGTACTAAACAATATTAGAAGAGGAATGTTCAGTTTTTTATGGTCTGGTAAAAAAGAAAAGGAAGATATACATCTATCAAACTAGAAAAAGATTGCAAAACCTAAAAATGATGGTGGACGGGGAATCAAAATTATTTTTATGTTTGGACAAGAATTGGCGGAAAAAATCTCATGGAGATGCCTTATGAAGTGATAATAAAAAAATATCTTAAAAGGAAAACTGTTGAAAAGTGGTTTAGGCAGGGGAGAAAAAATTGGAATGGAACCTCAAATTTCTGGAGAGCCCTTACCTTTTTGGTAAACATTATTTCTAATTGGTTGGTTTGGAAGCCTTGGAGTGGGAGAGATATCAGAATAGGTGTTGACCCTATGATAGGGTCTCACTATTTCTATAAACTATCTTAGAATCTTATATTACTCTTAAAGGAACAAGGGATCACATGTCTTGTTCATGCATGATCAATTGCACAAGAAGGTTTTAACTCAACAAAGTGGAAAAATGCTGAAACTTTAGGCCTAGAGGGAGTTCAAAAAGATGAATGGACAAATTATATTAAAGGGCTGGTAAATGCTAGAATAGAGTTATATGATGAGAAAGACAGTTTATTTTGATCTTGGGATACCAAACAAGGTCAAGTCAGTGCTAAACTAGCATATGAAGTCCAAGTGATGGAGGATATGGGGGTAGAGTCAAAATTCTAGTATGGTTATTGTTGGAACAAAAAATTCTTACTTGGCATAACTTGATAAAAAAGAGTTTTGAGGGACCTAGCATCTGTGTGTTTTGTAAGGAAAGTGAATAATCTATATTACATTTATTTGGGGACTGTAGTTTTATAAAAATTATATGGAAAACCATTTCTAAAGAATTAAAACTAGTCAATAATTGGCAAGGAGGATTATTTGAAAACAGTCTCCTTAATTGGACAAAGAAGAAGGAAGGAGGTATGAAAGCATAGAAACCTGTTGATATTTAAAGGACAACAAAAGAAAAATGATATTAGAGTTTGTAACTACATCTTACAAAAATTGGGGAAACCTGTTTTTTTTTTTTTTTGTTGGCAGGGAGTGTCGGATACACCTTCAGGAATCACACCCACTAATCCCTGAGCACCTGAAATTTAACCTTTAACGTGCCTGGCACTTCCTGCAGCAGCCGCCATGTATTCACTTGTTATGAACAAAACCAGGAAGTTCCTTGCAGGAGAGTAAGAAGAACTAGCCCTTTCAGGAGAGGAACCAGGACGAGTCCAGGATCAAAATAGATGAAAGTGTACAGATTCTATGCTGAGGAAATCAACACATAATGAGGAGAGATCATTAAAACAAAGCGGGCAGATCAGTATAAGATGTGAAAAGATGATATAATTTCCAAAATGAGCGTCCACATATAAGACAAAGACACAAAGCACGATCAACACATCGAAGGAGGAGATCGACCATTAAGAGAATAGTGATAAGATCATTACGGAAGATCCGATGACATGACATAGCTTCCAAAATTAACGTGTGATGCCACATGGTATATTTTATATTTAATTTTTTTAATGGGTATTTTTCCCAACTTTTTGTCCAATTTGGCTGGTAACATCACTTCAATGCTAATTCTCTAAATTAATGTTTCAATAATTTGATAGATGACCAATAATTGTCACATTCACTTCTCCCCAAAGCCATTTAAAAGTTTATTTTTTAATTATTATTTGTCACCTCCTCGCCATCGCAAGTATCTTTTGTCAAATCAAACTGAATTAAGGAATTTCAAAAATATACAATTATTTTATTAAAAATTTTATTTTGTAATATATTAAATTATTTTATATTTTTTACAAAATTGTAATCGTAAATTGAATAAAATTAATATTAGATTAATTCATCCTTGAATGCAAAGCTAAAGCAATTAATATTAGATTAACTCATCCTTGAATGCAAAGCTAAAGCTATATACTTTGTTATGGCAAAAACTAATAAACTGAACTATATAATTTGAATGATAAATATAGTATAGAAGATTTTTTTATTAATTAATAGTAATGATAATAATAACAATAATTTAATTTTAAGGTTATGATCAAATTAGACACCAAATTGATATATGAGATTTTTTTTGTTTATGGGATAAGAGATTTCTTCTGTGATTTGATTGCTAAATTTTAGGGAGGTATACATATCTTACTCACTATAAATTTGAACTTGTGACCTTTTAAGAAGAAACATATATTCTTAACCATGTATATAAAAGACAAGATCGCTTACCATATTCTACATTTTAATATTTTTTCTTAAACTCTCACCAATAATATAAAATATATTTTTCCAACCTTTTCACCAGTAACATTAATCTCATGTTAAAATTAAATGGTTTTATATATTTCATAAAAGTTAATGTAAGTTCACCCTCTCACATAGTGGAATTAAACTTTGAAATCCCTGAACACATATAGGGTTAGAATTTCAAATTTGGAAAGCTTAACTTATATAGACTATAATTTTTTTTAACCATCAGCAAATTGACCCTTTACCCGTCAAATTCCATCCTTAACACTTACGGCTAATGCTCAAACTCATGAAAAACAGTGTTTTTATACCTTTGATTTAAAAAATTTAAAACTAAAACTTATCAAATAATTATAAATAATTTTATTAAAAATTATTTATATATATAATGTTATAACTATTTTTTTTATGTGGTTTTGGTATAAAAAAATCTTAAAAATTTCATTTGATCTGATCTTTGGCATTAATTTCATAGTATTTCATATCCATGTAACAAATAATATGGATATCTAATTTGCAATTGTTTTATACCCATGCAACAAATGATATCGGGATCCGTTTTTCATTGCAACTTGCAAGTGCCTACTCGCCACCGTCAATCATGTGTGCACACCAACAAATGAATATGCATCAGCACGTGAAATTTATTAATATTATTTAAGTGGTGCCTACTCACCACCATCAACCATGTGTACAAACCATCAAATGAATATACATAAGCTGGTGAAATTTATGAGTAATAATAAAGTCAAACTTCACAGTTTGAAGGACAAGTTCATTAATAATATTTGTACATAATATGATATTAATAAATTGAAACTTCACATGTAGCTATGAAGGACAAGTTCATTAATAATATTTGTACATAATGCCCTCCCAGCTGGATCGAAGATTATGCTTGATATTTTGTACAATTCTAGATCTTATTCATTAATTTATTCGATGTTAATATTTAATGTCAAAGTTTCATAATGCTAAACCCCCTTGATTC
>ML791597.1:48870-99728 GCA_009831015.1 Picea engelmannii
ATATATATATATATATATATATATATATATATATATATATATATATATATATATATACTTAGAACATTGATATGTTAAACTGAAAAAATTAATTTTCATGTCTTAATATAAATAAAAATAACTCAACAAATTTACTTTTTAAATGCATCACACATTTATTCCATTGACAATTCACCCGACCTTACACGTGATAATATATCTATGATAAGTTTCTCATCCTTCATTCATTGTATCATTCTTGAAGGTGTTATAGTCATATCCTTTTGAAGATTTTTTATTTCATGACCTCTCTTACTTGTGCCACGTATTAATGGTTTAGCCTTCTTAACTATCTGATTTTTTATACTAAAATTTTCCCATAGGGTGAAGATCTCATCTATCAAATCTCATACATGTCTAATTCTAATCAAATCACTTTCTTTGTGATTTTTTTCTTTTGTATTTTCATCATCAAGTGGGAAACCTATTTCCATACAACATTGCTTCTGAAACTTGACATCAACATTTGATCTCTCCCCACGACATATTTTAGAAAACTCATTATGGATAAATCTCTCCCTTTAAATGAAATTCATGGACATTTTGTACTCATTTTCTGTGTTATAATCTCATGCCAATAACTTTGCTTCTGAATTTGTTAAACCAACATAAATTATGCATTTTGACTGTCTCAAAAAGATGATGATTGGGATATTCTTGCATCAATTCTCTCCTAGCCTCTGCAGAATAATTTCCTCCTATCACATAATATTTGTAGTCAAAACATTTTGATCTATCAAATTATTCCCTCCTAGGGACTTCCATTGGGTCAACAAGAACTAGGTAGTCAGCCACATGTGCATATGGATTGTACATAATCAATGCTTTCAAATTGTGAATATTCAAGTGATGTAGTTCTCTAATTTGATATTTTTCTTTCCCTTCTATGGTTTTATAAAGTTGTTTCACATTCAACTGAAATGTCTGGCCATCATCAATTAAGTTTGTCGTCCTCAATCTATTTTGAAAGACATTTTGTGTTGTTTTCATAGTACCATCCTCTAGATCAACACCTAGTGTTATTATTTATATGCTACCTTTAGGACTTCAATTATAATATTTAGATCTAACGATGACTTCTTGAACATCATTAATAAAAATTGTTTCTTCCTCATGATTTAAATGGGTTTCATCTAAATCAACGATTTCTTCATAATCAATAGGAATGGACACATCATCAACCACCAATCTTTTGTGTTTATCTTGTTTATTCTTTTTGAGAGAATGAGTGATAACTTCATTAGAACTAATCTCAACACAATATTCATATGGAGTTTCCTCATTTTCAAATGTAACATTTTTAGGATTTCTAGAATGAATACTTTTCTTTCTTGTTTCATGTTCTTCCTTCCTTATTGTGTCTTTTCAATATGAACAATATTGATGGAATCCATGATATTATTCTTTGTAGAGTAAATCCCCACTAACATATGTGAAAGTCGTTCAACAAAATCCTATAAAAATAAAATATAACATTTCCATGTTAAATAAGATATAAATAAGATATAACATATAACATTCTCTATGTTAAATGAGATATAACATTTAGTTAGATATAATACTGTGACTTGGTTGTGGGGGGCCAACCTCACAACCAAGCCCTGGGCATACATCTCTTAGCCGCGGGGGGGTAGGGGGATGTTGAGCATTTCCCCAACCCCCACCACTGCCAATGCATGGTTGTGTGGGGACACACTATCATGCCTTGGCCCTGGTGGGGGCTAGGGTGATGCACAACATCGCCCCAACCCTGCGGCCAAGTCACGTCCCATGGGGTCATGACTTGGTTGTTGGGGGGCTAGGGTGACGTCAGGCATCATCCCAAGCACCCACGTAGGTCAAATCACGATCTTGTGTGGGAAGGGCATTCTGACCAGTAGCCACCATGGGCCAAAACTATAAAATTTTCATTAAAAAACAATAAAAAGAGTAAAAAAATATTTAAAAACTATACCTAAATTTTCCTTTTGTCTTTTTTTTTTTTTCTCGAAAAATCCTAAGAATTTTGTTAAAATTTCTTTGAAACGGTTAGAAAACATCTAAAACAATCTAGGATTTTTTATAATTTTTGCATGAAAAAATATTATGTGATTCAAAGATGATCTTATAAATGTTTTTTTGGTAAATGGTAAGAATTTAAAATATAACTAACCTCTGAAATGTTAGATTCTCCTCAAATGTCTTCTCAATGTTTCTCCCTTATAGCTTGCTCCAAATTATTTAACAACTGCTGCCCAAGATTTCACGCAATGTAAAAAGACAAAACAAGATTGTGTATATATAACACAGATGATATAAATTATTGTTAGTATAACGAATGTGGGATAAATAAAAATAAAGAAGATTGTCTACATATATACCTAAGATTATATGGATCATCTCTATGTTTAATGAATGTGGGATAAATAAATAAATATGAAAAATATTATAATTAACAAGTAAATAACGAAATAAAAGAGTAAAAGTTGTTTTTAATTTTGAAGGAAAAATAATAAAGTGAAAAAATTGGGGGGGAATTTTGGAGGGAAAATTTAGAGGGGGAAATTTTGGAAGGAAATGTTTGGGGAGAAATTTTGGGGAATATTTTGGGAGGGAATTTTTGGGGGAGGGGAGGATTTTTAGTGGGAAAAGATCATTCTACAAGTTATGAAATTGTCATTGGGAGGGTGAGAATTTGTATCATTCTATGTTCTTAGTGAGAAGTGATGGCTTCGTCAGATAAAATAGATTTTATTTCCGAGGCATCAATAAATTGTTCGCATACCTCTTCTTTTGGGACTAGCAAATGCGATGAGAATGTTTGCAATGCAAATGCGACGTCGTATTTTTCGCATTTGCGACGTCGTATTTTTCAGCTAGTAAGAAGTTTGATTATAGTGCAAGCAATGTTATTCATCATGTTCCTCAGGGAAGTATTTAATCAGAGGACTTTGAAGGCACTGATGATAAAGAGGAGGAATATGATGGTGATTAATCTATTTAGCAGTTTAATAGTAATGAAAATAATCAAAATGTAGGTCAAAGTGGAGACTATGACAAACATTTAAATGATCGGGATGATAATTTTCCTCCAAGTGAGGATTTTCAAGGTATCGATGAAGATTTCCAAGGCACCAATGAATATGATGAATAATTTCCCTCAAATGGAAATTTTAAAAGTAGTGAAAATGATTATGACAATGGTGGACACTCTTTCTTGAGTGGGGAATTTAAAGGAAACAATGTTGGTGATGATGATTTTTCTCCAAGTGAGGATTTTCAAGGTAATGATTAAGATTTTTCTCCAAGTGAGGATTTCCAAGGCACGAATGAGGATGATGAAGAATTCCCCCCCAAGTGGAGATTTTAAAGCTAGTGATGGTGATTATGACAATGGTGGACACTCTTTCTCGAGTGGAGAATTTAAAGGAAGCAATGTTGGTGATGATGATTTTCCTCCAAGTGAGGATTTTCAAGGCAATAATGAGGATGTTGAAGAATTTCCCTCAAGTGGGAATTTTCAAAGTAGTGAAGATGATTATTCCATTGGTGGACACTCTTTATCGAGTGGGGAATTTAAAGGAAGCAATGTTGATGATGATGATTTTCCTCCAAGTGACGATTTTCAAGATACTAATGAATATTTTCAAGGCACTAAGAAGGATGATGAAGAATTTCCCTCAAGTGGGGATTTTGAAAGCAGTGAAGATGATTATGCCAATGGTAGACACAATGTTCATGATGATTTTCCTCCAAATGAGGATTCTCAAGGTACTGATGACAATGGTGGAAAATTTTCTCCAAGTGAGGATCGTAATGGCATTGATAGTCTTAAGGGTGATGATGATTTTCCTTCAAGTGAATATTTTCATGGAAGATCCAATGGCATTGGTGAGGATGGTAATCATTTTTCTAGTGAGTTTTATATTCCCCTCATCAATGAGATTATCAATGAAGATGATGATGGAGCTAGGAATGAAGATCATTTTCTCAATCATTCAACGACAATAAATCAATGTGATCGACATTCTCTTGTTTAGTCTCATGACAATGTTTTGCTTGATATTCCTTTTGGTGATGAGTAAAATCCTTCTAGTGAGGATGATGAAATAATGGAGAGACTACAAAGAAACATTGTGTCTAGGACCAGGACTAGACCTTTTTATATCAATCCAAATCATTCTAGTTATGCAATGTATAAGAAATAATTTCTCACTAAATCAATTTTCGTAAGTGAATTGATTGCAAGTGAATGTTGTCAAAAAAATTGTTTGAAAAGCATGGACTACATGTATGCCTTGAATAAAAGGAAGACATATTTGTCAATGAATAAGAGCATGCAAAATTCATATTTGATGGGGTGCATGTTATCCACCAAGACATGATATGATTATCACATTGGTAATATTTTACTTTGCAGAAAGGCTTTCAAAAAACTTCACTCAATTGGTAATCTTCGTCTATCAAGAATACAAACAAGGTTGGAAAATGATCATTCATTTTATTCAAAGGTACATCATGGATGAGAGAGTGGGCCATTAACAAACACTACATTGTCATGGATGTGTGAATGTTTTTCCAAACATGGAGAGTGTATGCCAGATAGAGACACAATGCATATTCTAGATAATTTCTTAAAGAGGGAAATCTACAACTTGTACAAATGATATGATAAAGGTGTTGAAGGAAATGGTAATTTTATTACATATGCATATTTTACAAGAATATGGAAGAAAAAATTCAACAACATCTGTATATCTAAGAAGTCAAGGATGGGGATTTGCAATATATGTGTTATTCTTAAATCAAGAAGAGATAAATCTGAAGGGGAAGAAAGAGGTATGCATTTACTGTTTTTTTTTTTTTTTTCTAATTGGATAGTTATCAACTATGAAAACATATGATCCATATTTTCATTTTATGTCATGTGCAGATTCCATAGTCAAAGCACTTCAAGAACTTCAAAATAAACAATCAGGTGAAAGGAAATTTTTTTCCAAACATCATAATAAGTGTTATGATGATCCAAATAAATATGTAGGTATGACAATTGATGGCATGGACCAGAAGAAAAAACTTCTACCACATTTTGTTTGTACACCAAAAAAGTTACAGGAAGATAATTTCATTCAGTTTAACTTGGTTGATTGTATGGTTTTCAATGGAAAAATGCATCCAAGGGTTTACTTCACTACTCCAAATATTTATAATGATGCAAAAATGACCATCACCATAATTTATCATGTGCTCACTCATTGGTCTGGAAATATTCCTAAAGTTCTATATCTATAGCTAGACAACACTAATCGTGAAAGGAAAAATCAATTTGTGTTTGGATATCTAAGCATGCTTGTTGAACTGAGAATCTTTCAAAAGGTGAAAGTTGGTTTCCTTCTTGTTGGACACACTTATGATCATATTGATCAAATGTTAAGTCGTTTTTTAGTAAAATTGAAGAGGGAAAATGTTGGAATCCTACTATCATTGATTGAATGTATTAATAAAGCATATATTCCAGAGCCTGTTTTTCATATATTAGAAGAAATTGTTGACATGCAAAGATTTATTCAGGGATCACATCGTGAAGAAAAATGTATTGAGCAGCTTAATGACATTATCTTCCAACATCAATTTATTTAAAAAATGTTGATGGGAAAACACTTATATGGGGAAAAAAATATTCAACTACTGCAGAATGGGGGCCTTCATCAAGTTTAGTATTTTTTATGTTCATTCTAGATCGTACAATATTTGCATCAAATTTAATGTTTTTACAATCAGTTGCTGAAATTCATAATGCATGGAGGCACAATAGAGATGTAGATTACTCTGAATGCCTAGAAGAAATACAAAATTCCATTAAAGATACATATGAGTACATTGATGTTGTTGATTTTTTTTTATGGGAGTCTTTTTTTAATAGTCAAAGTGACATAATTTCAAGCTCAACAAATGAATATACATTCTTCAAGACTCCATTTAATTGGCCACAAAATATTGCAAATGAATCCGAAGAAAGAAATATTGTTGAACAACAAGAATCTTAAGGTGTTATTGAGTTTACACAAGCAAAGGAAAGCAAAATGTATATTGGTTTGTGAAGGTCATGTGCACAACGTGAAGTCATGTAATACCTTTATAGGGGTTCAATACAATATATTAAGGAGGGTAGCATGATTGTAGTCTTAGCAACTGAAGATTCACATGGTTATCCTATCTGGACTATAAAGGTTATAAATGTTGAGAAAGAAAATGAAGATGGTATTGCAATTGAAGTGCATTGGTATGCAACATGTACACACCCATTCAATGGTGTGTACAAGCCAGACATGGTGGTTGAGAAACATGTCAATAGAAAGAGAGAAAGAAATGGTCAAAATACAACTCATCGTCATACTAACCTTTTAAAATTAGAGGATGTTGACATACTTTTTTATGACTTCAATTTGACAATGAGAGGAAATTTTCGCTCCAAGACAACAAATATTATCAAGAGGTTGATGCCACAAGAAATAAATGCAAGATGAGATTATGTTGAACCTAGTTGTATATCTAAAAGGATTTTGGAATCTGAAATGTTGGGCATGCATGTAGACTCAAATGGTGCATTCATCGACAATAGAGAAGAGTATGGATCATCTACATCTTCATCCAATCATTCATCTGAAATGTTCGGCATGCATGTAGACTCAAATGGTGCATTCAACGATAATAGAGAAGAGTATGGATCATCTACATCTTCATCCAATCATTCATCCAAAGACAATGTAGACTATGATGGTATTTCAGAATCCAGGATTCAATCTGAATAAGTGTATGAAACATTTTATGTATTTTTTATCCATGTGATGTTTGTATGGTAACTAGAAATGAGCATTGAACTTACATACGATCCTACATGAAATTATTAATCATTTTTATGTTTTATGAATTATATGTTTTGATTATGGAGAATATAATTAAATTTCTTAGCTCATATGTTTTGAATATGGACAATATAACAATATTTTTAGGAAAAAATTTATGTTTCATTCAATGTAACTTGTATTTATTTATTTTTATTAAAAGTACAAAAATATTAAAATGTTATGTTGAATTTTTAAAGTATAGTGTGATATTTTCATGGCATTATGTGTTACATTGTGCTTGAAGTGATAAACTAAGATTTAAAAAGTAAGCATTTAAGGGTTGATTTTATGATTCTGTTTACATTAATGATGATTTCTTTTACCACTTTATAAAAATGTGTCATTTTAATACCCCAATTTTAAAATGGGTGCTACCGATAGTAGTACTTTTCAATTTGATGGTTGATTTTGAGGTTTTGGTTTTAATGGTACCAACTGCTAAAAACACGATTTCAAATTATCTAAAATTTTAACGTTTTGAAAAAAAAAAATCTTTATGTAACATCATTTTTTTTTATTTAGGTGTTGATTTTAAGGTTTTTCTGAGCTATTGTTTGAGTTTTGAAGGCCATGTTTGAAAAATGTTGTAATTTTAACCTTGTTTGAAAAAATGGTGCTCCTGGTAGCACCACTTTTTTAATTAGGGGTTGATTTTCATGTTTTTTATGCAAAAATATGGTTTTTTCGGTTAGAGTTCTCGTTTTGAGGTCACAGTTCTCGTTAAGTCAGTAACTTTGTTATAATTGTTGATGTTTTGGTAGTTACGAGAGGTATTAACCTCCATGTGTAACCTTTATCTTAGAACATAATATTTCGGAAGCAAGTGAACCATTAAATAGATGTTAGAAAATGTTAGGAGAGAAGTTGGCCTCAAGAGAAATAATATTAAAACAATAGACACATCTAGAAGGAGAAGTTGACCCTAGTCAACTGGACAGTTTAGTCCTAGTTCATTTGTACACACTCACTTAGAAAGTGTGCAAGTCTAGAAGATTGTAGTTGCAGCTAGAGGTGTGCAAGTTTGGGAGAAACAACTCCAGCTAGAAGTGGCACAAGTCTGGAAGAGTAGTGCAACAATCATGAGTATTTCTTTTGTGCACTTCTCTTGGAGAAAATGTACATTATTCTTGTATGGTTATTGTGTTGTTGTTTCAGAAGTTGTGGCTAGGGTTTATCTGTTGGTTCTGGAGTAGGCTTGCCGAATTATTCTAAGTAAAGGTTAGTGTTCTCGGGGGTGGCATATGTGAATTCCTATGGTTGGGTGACAATGTCTATGGTTAAACAAGCATACCAAAATTTTAATGTGGAATCAGAGCTAGTTTACTTCATAACAGTCTAACTGCTGGAAGGAAGATCCTTAGTTTTCCCCATTGTCAATCTAGGCGAGCACTTACTAAACCCACTAAAAGGGTCACCTAAACAGGGCACATCTTTTCCCCAGATAAGATCTGTAAATTTTTAAAGTTGAGAAATTAGGGTTTCATGATAAAACCCTAGGTCTGCAGTGTCATTTGTAGTTGCAACACCAATTGCAGTTGTAGTGCCAGTTCCTTTGTGCCAATTTATTTGTTCCAGTTGCAGTGCTAGTTGCAGCACCAGTTGCAACACCATTTGCAGTGCCAATTGTAGTGCTAGTTAGAGTACCAATTACACTTCCTCTGGACCAGTGAAGTGTCTAAGAAACATTGGGATTATTTTTTTGTTTTCCTAGTGTGCCTTACCCTAGCGCATCTCTAGCTATCTTTAGATTGCAACTTGGAGCACCTTGAATTTTTTGGATTCATCATTGTTTATCGTTGTTGCCGGAGGTATGTACTTGTATATGATTAAACTGTATCACTAATCTTGAGGGTGTTTGTGGGAGAAGGGATCTTTTGTCCAAACAACAATCGAAGATCCAAAGGAATCTCAGATCTAACACATTTAGATGAAAAAGTCACTCCAAGTTTGATTGTTTTGATATGCCTCTAGTTGTTATGGCATTATTGTGATCTTATGAACATCTAGTTGTATTTTGATCCATTGAAGTTATGAATACCAGACTAACCTTTGGTCAAAGTATTAGATTGATTAAGGTTGAGATTTTTGAGTTTACCTGCATTATATTCCCTAACTCAAATTTATGTCAAGAAATAATATTGTCTTAGTACAGGGATAGGTTGGAGATAATACTTGTCATCTTGAGTGAAGGAGACTTAGAAGAAAAACAACAACACTCATTCTCGAAGATAAGACTCCAGGTTCTAGGTTTGATTGATTAAACTGATAAGTTTCCAATTTGCACATATCAAGTTTGATAATTGCTACATTACAAGTAAACACTATAGTTGTGACAACAATCCTTGAAAGGTTCTATTATTTCTATATACAATGAATACTTGGTATCATGCAAGTATTATTGATATAAATGCTTATTGTACTTGTTTGCAAGATGAACTAACATCTCCTCTAGGAGATACTTCTTGTTTTGCTTCCAGGAAGATCACCTTGGTAATAATATGTTGATTACCATGAAATTGTCTTTTTGATCCAGATGGATATTGGTGGCCACCCACCTATTCCAACTGGCTCCTCGTGTCCGTTTTTTTTTAGCATGTTCTTCTATAATGCTTTATAATTGTGGGTTCTACACTTCTAAAGTTTTCTGAAGTCCCACACATCCTCTAGGTGGATATGGGTGGCCTATTGCCTAATCCAACTGGCTTATTTTGTATGTTTTCATGTCAGTACATTTTGATGTACTTTAGGGGTCGTTTTGGGGCCTTAAACGTTGTTTTTTTGGCTCACCACAGTCAAACTGTAGATAGAGTCATATTTTCATGGCGGACTGTGTATTTCTCTGAAATACATTTCCAACGGGCTATCACGCGCATAAAACGGAGGTCGTATGCAAAAGTTACGACCCTAGAAAGTTGAGGTACCAAATTACACCAACTTACCCATAAGGCCCACATGACTTTTGGCGTTTCACCTTCTAGGGTTAGGTTTTTGGATGTATAGGGTTTTGGAATTCATGAGTAATATCAAAAAGGCCTATGGAGCCTCATTGTAATCCATTTCTTCTTAGACGGATCCACGTAGTAGCCACATCTCTTCTTAGAGATAGCTACCAGCATTCGAGCAAGTTTCAGTTCTGCAGTTTTACAGTTTCAACCTATTTCATTATTTAATAGAATATATTGTTCATTGGATATTTGTGTTATTCTTCATATCTATGTGTTTATTGTATATAGTTTGTTAATCAATTCGTTCTGATCCTAAATATGGATCAGTGGTATCAAAGCCATATGCTCTTCATTTATTTTTCTTCGTGCATGTCCCCGACAAGATCTCAGTACAAGAAGTTGGGACTCGAACTAATCGATCCATTACCAGACCGGTCGCGTCGAGCCCGAAAAAAACTCATGGGGGAAAAAAAGAAAGATGAAGGAGCAGAAGATCCTATTAAAATGTTGCTCGAGGAATCCCTCACACGACAAATGAACGAAATGATGGACAACTTCGCACAGATCCTTCGACCACTGCCCACAGGAGAAGCATCTTCATCAAGTGGTCTTGCAACCCCCTTCAAGGTACAAGTAAAATTGTATATTCCATTATTTGAAGGAATGATAGATGCGGATGTTGTAGATAAATGGTTGAATCTGCTCGAACGATATTTTTCGGTCCACAATTTTTCTGATAGGGAAAATATCACTTTTGCACTCCTCAAGGTCGTTCCCCATGTTAAAGACTGGTGGGATACTTACTCCGAGCAAAGGGTCGTGGATGAATCTACACTGTTTTTGGTGGCCCCTACATGATATTCCTTCTGGGACGCCATTAAAGAACAATACTACCATGTTGGAAGCTATGAGCACCAGTACACTAGATGGACTACCCTACGTCAAGAAAGGGACCAGATAGTACTAAATTTCACCAATATTTTCCATACCCTACGCACCAAATTGGGTATCAAAGACTTTGAGCGTCATCTGATGCTCAAATACCATGGATTTTTGCATAGATACATTCAAACATAAATGGAGTTCCTATACATCGCCTCTTTGGGCATGGCTTATAGATACGTTGTCAAGATAAAGAAGAAATTTATGAAAAAACGTCGAGAGTTTGGATCTGCAAACCCCTCATAGCCGAAGCAGGGCAAAGGCAATCCCAACCAACACAGCAAGGGACTAATTCAAGATGGTCACCCTCAGGACAACCCGTCCAAGCCACAACATAAGAAGGGAAATGAGAATACTAATAAGGACACGAGAAAATGGTGTGAGTACCATAAAAGTCCTTGGCACAACATCGAAGAATACCGCTCCAAGCAGTCCCTCATGGCCGAGATGAAGGCTTTTGAGTTAGAGGTCGATTCTGATTCTGAGTCAAATCCTGAAGGAGGGAAGCATATTATCGATGTTGAACCCAGTGCCATTGTTTTTACCACCAAATTTTGGCCAAGCAAACCAAAAGAACTAGAGGAAGGTGAACGCCTCTTTCACTCGCAGATGTGGGTCAAGGGGGCTCCGATTAATTTCATTATCGACATCGGTAGTCAGAAGAACCTGATTTCAACATAGGTCATCAAGCGGCTGGACCTACCAATGAAACCACACCTGCATCCCTAGACCATCGGTTGGCTTCGCCAAAGAAGAGATCTATGTGTCAGCCAACAATGTCATCTGCCCTACGACATCAAGCCCTTCAAAGATGAGGTACTATGTGATATTTTTTCCCTTGAAGTTTGTGATGTTATTTTAGGAAAACCATATTTGTGGAAGCGTCATGTTGTGTATGAGTCTAGACCCCGTAGTGTTATTATTACTTTCGGTAAACAATTGTACAAGATCCCAAAGGTAGCGCCGCCTACTGCTATTTCTTTAATCTCTGCTAAGCAATGTAGTAAGGTCATTTCACAGACCGGGAAATTTGTCTTATTTGTGATCCATGCTCAAAGTAAGCATAAGGTCATCGCCTCATCTGTGGCCTCTACACAACAACTCTCTTTGCAGCAGAAGCAAGTGGACATGATCGTGGAATAATACAGAGACATCTTCTCCTCACCTACAGGAGTACCGACACACTGCCAAGTCAAGCATCCAATTGATATGACCCCCGACGTACCTCTACCTAATGGACCAGTCTATCAATGCTCACTGATGGATAATGACAAAATTAGGCGTCAGATCTGAGAGCTTATTCAAAAGGGGAACATCAGACCCAACTCCTCCCCTTTCAGAAGCCCTATTGTACTGGTGCAGAAGAAGGACGAGACTTGGCGACTCTGCATTGATTACAGAGCCTTAAACAAAATTACAGTCAGGAACCGCTACCCCATTCCCAGGATTGATGACCTTCTTGACCAACTCAAGGGGGGAAATTTCTTCAGCAAGATTGACCTAAATTCTGGCTACCACCAGGTTCCCATCGAACCAACTAATGTATGGAAGACAACCTTCAAGTCTAAAGAAGGTATTTACAAATGGCTAGTCATTCCCTTTTGTCTTAACAAATGCACCAACCACTTTCATGAGGTTGATGGATGATGTATTGAGACCCTTCACCAACTCTTTTGTGGTGGTTTATTTGGATGACATACTCATCTTTAGCAAAACATGGGAAGAGCACATGTGGCATATTCAACAAATTTTGAGCACTCTGCGACAACACAAGTTGTGTGCCAACTTGGAAAAATGATCTTTTGGCATGAACAAGGTCCAATACTTGGGCTACATTGTTGATGAGCATGGGGTAAATTTTGATCTAGCTAAGGTCCAAGTTATCCATGACTGGCCAACCCCGACCACATTGACTGAGATTCAAAGCTTTCTGGGGCTAGCCAACTTCTACCGATGGTTTGTGTTGGGATTCTCCCATATTTCATGGGCCCTCATCCAGGTGACCAAGGGTGGTGGTAGGGGAAATTTTGTGTGGGGAAAGGATCAACAATGAGAATTCGATGATCTAAAGCATCGCTTGTGCTCAGCTCTGGTACTCTCCTTGCTCGATCTACAACAACCATTCGAGATTGAGACTGATGCATCTGGATATGCTGTGGGCGTAGTTCTCACTCAACACGAGCATCTGGTGGCATAACATAGTGAGACACTCTCTGATACTATCCATAAATACCCCACCTATGACACGGAATTTATTCCATTGTACAAGCCTATCATCAATGGAAACATTACATTCTGGGGAAAGAGACGATCATACACACTGATCACAAGCCTCTGCAATTCATACAGACATAGGGGAAATTGCAGAATGACCTCCATCAAAAGTGGTCCACCTACCTGCAACAGTTTCATCTCAACATCAACTATAAGACAGGTATCTCCAATCGTGTCGCTGACTGCCTCAATCTCCCCCCTGTGGCTACAGTCACCACTATGCTCCAATCCTGTAGACATGAAGCCTCTGAGTGGCCCCAACTTTATCAACAATATTTAGACTTTGCCACCACATATCAGCTCTTGGGTACAGGTGCAATTGTCACTGATTTTCACATTCAGGATGGACTCTTATGCCACCTGGGCCATCTCTGTCCACTACAGTCGGGTGGCAGGACATTTTGGCGTAGAGAAAACTATGGTCATTCTTTAGAAACATTTTTATTGGCCAAAACTTTGATAGGACATCAACAAGTATATCAGATCTTGCACTGTCTGTGCCATTTCCAAGCCATCCATAAAGAAGAAGGGATTATATACGCCTCTTCCTATTCCTGATAAGCCTTGCGAATCCATCTCAATGGATTACATGTATGGCTTGTCGTCCACCAAATAAGGAAATGAATGTGTGTTTGTGGTCGTTGATCAGTTTTTGAAGATGGCCATCCTCACAGTCTGTAAGAAGAATGTCATAGAGGTAGATATTGGAAAGCTCTTATTCGAATGCATGTGGGTCCACTTTCGGATACCAAAGACCATCATCTCTGATCGAGACAAGAGGTTCCTCAACACATTTTGGTCAAGTCTCCAGTCTCTGTTGGATACCAAGTTCACAAAATTCACTGCTTTCCACCCCCAAACCAATGGCCAAACATAGGTCATCAATCGAATGATTGTGCACATCCTGTGCATGTACAATTATAAGCATCCACATACATGGGACGAGAGTCTCCCCTATGTCCAACACAGTTACAACAGGGCTCTCCATAGTTCCACTGACCATAGCCCATTTCAGGTGGGTCTGGGATTCCAACCCTTGAGACCCATTGATATTACACTTCCTCTTTCCACCGCACATATAGACTCTTCCCCTGATTAGTCTGCGGTCGAAAAAGGCACTAGATTCATTGAGTGGATTCAACACATCAACACAGGGTACCACACCAGTTTCAGGTTGACAAAAAAGTCTGGTTACATCTTCAGAAGGAGCGTCTCACCGGGCCCCATTGGAAGCTTTTCCCACTTCGTTATGGGCCTTACACTATCACCAAGGATGTGGGTAGCAACCTTTTTGAGCTCAACACTCCACCCTTCCTTGGTATGCATCCAGTATTCAATGTGGACCTCCTTCAGCCATATTTTCCACCATTATTGGAAACTTCAGAGATCGCAGAACATATGACACCAACATAGCTTAAACCTGATTGCATGGAACAAGAATCCACATATCATATCATGGACACACATGTCAAGGGCACTCACCAACATCGGATCCAACTTTATCGGGTTGTCAATGCAGGGCAACTCCTACACCAAGGAAAGTGGCTCACCCGGGGCCAAATCCAACAGAAGTTTCCTCACCTGATGGGGGAACTCAACGCAATGGAGACCATTGCTTCCTAAGGGGGGAGGATTTTTCCAGATGGATATTGGCGGCCACCCACCTATTCCAACTGGCTCCTCGTGTCCATTTTTGTTCAACATGTTCTTCTGTACTGCTTTGTAATTTTGTGTTCTACACTTCTGGGGCTATCTGGAGTCCCACACATCCTCCAGGTGGATACGGGTGGCCTCTCTCCTAATCCAACTGGATTATTTTGTATGTTTTCATGTCAACACATCTTGTTGTACTTCCAGGGTCGTTTTGGGGCCTTAAACGTTGTTTTTTTGGCTCGCCATAGTCAAACTATAGACAGAGTCAGAGTTTGATGACAAAATGTGTAGTTCTCTGAAATACCTTTCCAACAGACTATCACGCACCTAAAACGGAGGTCATATGCAAAAGTTATGGCCGTAGGAAGTTGAGGTACCAAATTACACCAACTTAACCATAGAGCCCACATGACTTTTGGCGTTTCACCTTCTAGGGTTAGGTTTTTGGATGTTTAGGGTTTTCGCATTCATGAGTAATATAAAAAATGCCTATGGAGCCTCATTGTAATCCATTTCTACTTAGAGGGATGTGCGTATCAGCCAAATCTCTTCTCAGAGATAGCTACCACCATTCAAACAAGTTTCAGTTCTGCAGTTTTACAGTTTCAACCTATTTCATTATTTAATAGAAGATAATGTTCACTGGATATTTGTGTTATTCTTCATATCTCTATTTTTATTGTATTCATTTTGTTAATCAGTTCGTTCCGCTCCTAAATCCGTATCACTTTTATTCTTGTTAACATAGATATGTTGTTATGAAAATGTTATTATGAAAATGAGTTTTCTCTTGTTTCTTTTGTCTGAGGCAGGTTATCTTATAAATTCCATGGATGTTACCATGGGAATATTGTTGCTCTTGTTTTCTTGTTCCGGGAATATTACCATGAAGGAATGATTGGTCACAACACTAGAAGAGTGTTGTCCCTATTTCTTATTATTGCATTCTTATTTTAGCTCTTGTTCTAGGAAGGTCACAAGTGATAGCTCTGAGAAGCATCTACTGTGACGATTGTTCTCATTATTGTTTTTATTATCATTATAAGAGTATTGTTTTTGTCTATTGTTTTCCTTTGTTATTGGTCTTGTTCTGGGAAGGTCACAGGTGATAACTCTAGGGGAAGTTATAGTGACGGTTGCAAGAGACAACATTCTCTAGTTTGAGACATGGAGTAGATTACCCCGATAAGAAGTTGTATACTAGACCACATACATCCATGTACCAAAGAAAATAAAAAGAGGATGAAGAAGGATACTTTTGCGAGATACAGAGTATCTCATATGGATATTGATTGCAGGGATCAAAAGGCTCCAAATATGACCGAACAAATCCCTCTCGTACAGTTGATCACTCTTTAGATAATCAGGAAGAGTTAGTAGAGCCAAAAGGGCCTACCCCGAATCATTGCAGTAACTAGGAAGATACCAACATGGTTGTGTGACACTTTGCAGGATGCAAAGACATATAGAATTGATAAGCCATATCATGAGGATCATATGGCTCCACCAGTGGTGAGGAAGGAAACCACACCAAGCACCTAGTACCAGCTCAAAAGGATCTAGAGTGAAGAGGGATTCATCCCTCATGATCCAGTATGGAGGAGCAACCTCCTCATAACCGTTCATAAGAGACTTCAGAAGAAATTATCACAAATAGAGGGAGCATATGGATCCGAAGATTATATAAACTCAGAGGGAGTCAGTATTCAAAGGAAGCATGGAGACTTAGAGTGAGCATGATTTCAAAGAGAGTCAGTGACTTAGATACTTTCATTTAGAAAGTATTCCTTGTTAGATCCAGATGGGAGAGAGAGACGTCTTCCAATACTGATAGATAGGTGCCATGAGTTGATGATGCTATATTGAAGCTTTAGAGGCTTCTAGGAGATATGAGACCTCCTCGAAAGATTCCCTTGTTTCAGTGACAGAGGAGGAAGCCAGTCAAAAGGACTGGGATATGGATCTTTTTCCTTGAGACCAGAAGGGAAGTCAATGGTGACTTCCAAATTGATCTACAAGTTCAAACATGTTGTCAATGGAAGCATAGATATGTACAAAGCCATATTTGTGTCCAGAGGATTCTCCCAGCAAGAGGGAGAATATTATGACGAGACACTTTCTCCAGTAGTTAGAAGAAGTGTACATTGAGCAACTACAAGATACATGAGAAGGATTCTCATGTCTGCAGATTGAAGAAATATTTGCATAGGCCTAAGAATACACCCAGGGCATGCTATGTTAGATCATACATTTTCCTAATGAGCTTGGGATTTACCAAGTGTAAAGAAGACTCCAACCTTTACTACGAGGTTGTGGATGGTGGACCAGTGATATTACTATTATATGTAGATGACCTGTTTCTATCAAGAGATGAGAAGCTCATCACTAAAAGTAAGAGGAAGCTTGCTACATAATTTGAGATGAAAGACTTGGGTATAATTCATTATTTCTTGGGTCTATAAGTGTGGTAGAAACCAGATGAGATTTTCCTGTGCCAAGGAAAATATGTTGTAGAGATTTTGAAGATATTTGGAATGATGGATTGTAAATCCATGCCTACACAGATGGTGACGAATATAAAGTTATTGAATGATACATCTTCAGAGACAGTGGATGCTACCATGTATAGACAAATAATTGGTTCATTGATGTACTTAACAAACAAAAGGCCAGATATATGTTTTTTGATGAACACATTGAGTCAGTATATGGTTGAGTTGAGACGTGTTCACTTGATTGCAAAAAAACATGTGATGAGGAACCTAAAGGGTACAATTGATTATGAACTCAGATATGCTTCATATCGTGCTATAATCCTACAAGGATTTATTGATTCATATTGAGATGGTAGTGTTGCAGACCAAAAGAGTACATCTAGATGTTGCTTCAGTATGGGATAAACTATGATCTCATGGTTTAGTAGGAAGCATACTAGTGTGGCACTCAATATGACCGAGACAAAGTATATAGCAGCGTGTTCAGCTAGCAGTGAAGCAACGTGTTTTTAGAAGATTCTTACATGATTGTTTGATCTCGAGTCAGAGGTGACTTGTATCTGGTTTGACAACCAGAGTTGTGTGGAGTTGATATAGAACCTAGTGTTTTACAAGAATATCAAGATAAGGTACCATTATATCAGAGATATGGTGAAGAAGGGAGCAGTGAGGATCCATTTTGTTGCTACAGATGAGCATATAACATATGTGTTGACCAAGCCTCTGTCAAGGATGAAGTTTCAGTACTTCATGGACAAGCTTGGAGTGGTTCAAAAGGACTTCCCCAGGTAGCGAGAAGTGTTGTGTTCCCCAGATATTGGAAGTGTTCCCCACGCAGCGGGAAGTGTTATGTTCCATAGGTAGCAGGAAGTGCTACAAAAGTGTGATGAATTACATATGTGACTCCAGGTAACAATGTGGCATAGAGTGGACAACAGGTGGTTCATGATCAGGCATTGACTGTGGCACCAGTCAGGGTGATGTGTATGGATACTCTAGTGAAAAAGTATGGTACGTCGAGTTATTGTTACTCTAGTGAAAGAGTATGGTATGCAAAGGGCTACTCCAGTGAAAAATTATGGTACGTTAAGTTACTGCTACTTTAGTGAAAAAATTTGGTACGTAGAGGGCTACTCCAGTGAAAAATTCTGGTATGCCAAGTTACTGCTACTTGAGTGAAAAATTTTGGTATGTAGAAGGCTACTCCAGTGAAAAATTCTAGTATGTCGAGTTACTTCTACTCCAGTGAAAAATTCTAGTACACAGAGGACTACTCCAGTGAAAAATTCTAGTACACAGAGGACTACTCCAGTGAAAAGGTATGGTAAGTCGAGTTACTGTTACTCGAGTGAAAATTTCTGGTACGCAGATTGCTACTCTAGTGAAATAGTCTGGTACGCACGTTACTGACTGTGGAACTAGTCAACATGACCTCGCAAAAGGTCAACATATGCCATGCCTTCAAGTTTGGTTAGTTACCCGACTTTTCAAGCTGGTGGGACAACTTGTGTGGTTGGAGGTATTTCCTAGCCTTGGCTAGACGGGTAGTGTGTGTGCACTACATCACCTAATCTTTGTGATTAGGTGACTGGTCACTGTGGACCAGTTGCCTGGTGTGCCAACCAGAGGTTACTAGTTATTTAAGAACTATATGTCAGATTCTGTGTGAGTTGACGAGTTACTAGTTCTTTATGAACTAGATGCCAGATTCTATGTGAGTTGGCGAGTTACTAGTTCTTTATGAACTAGATGTCAGATTTTGTGTGAGCTAACGAGTTACTAGTTCTTTATGAACTAAATTCCAGATTTTGTATGAGCTAGCGAGTTGTAGTTTCCCAGACTCCACTTTAATTGGGTAGTAGCATAGTTCTGTGTAAATTGGCTCAACTGCATATTCTAGAGCCCGTGTGAATATGATGGTGATACTTGTGACATGATCTGTTTGATCCTAAGATAACATGTGTGGATATGTTACTTGTTACATGATTTGTTTGATCATGAGATGGTCATTTTTCCATTCTACTTGTGACATGATTTGTTTGATCATGAGATAGCTTGTGTGGCTATGTTACTTGTTACATGATCTATTTGATCATGAGATGGCCATGTGGCCATGCTACTTGAGACATGATTTATTTTATCATGAGATATCATGTGTGGCTATGGTGATGCTACCTGTATATTGGTCTGCAAGACCATGTGAGTCTTTCTCATGCCATGTGAGATGGATGGATATGTTTAAGACCACTACATGAATAAAATATTAGTTAATGCCTCCCTAGCTAAGAGAGAGTGTTGATGTTTTGGTAGCTGCAGGAGGTATTAACCTCCATGTGTAACCTTTGACTTAGAATAGAATATTTCTAAAGAAAGTGAACCATTAAACAGATGTTAGAAAACCCTAGGAGATAAGTTGACCTCAAGAGAAATAATATTAAAATAATAGACACATCCAGAAGGAGAAGTCGGCCCCAATCAACTGGACAATTTAGTATAAATAGGCAGTTGCCTAGTTCATTTGTACCCACTCACTTAGCAAGTGTGCAAATCTAGAAGACCATAGTTGCAGCTAGAGGTGCGTAAGTCTGGGAGCATCAAATACAGCTGGAAGGGGCACAAGTCTAGAAAAGTAGTGTAGTGGTCATAAATATTTCTCTTGTGAGCTTCTCTTGGAGAAAAGGTACGTTCTTCTTGTATGGTTATTGTGTTGTTGATGCAACAGTTGTAGCTAGGGTTTATCTGTTGGTTCTGGAGTAGGCTTGCTAGAATTATTCTAAGGTTAGTGTGCTCGGGGGTGGCATATGTGAATGTCTATGGTTGGGTGAAAATTATGTGACATTGTCTATGGTTAAATGAGCATACCAAAATTTTTACAATAATACACCCAAGACAAACAAGCATAATTCTTATCTTCGTGCATGAACATAATACTAGCATACACATACAAGGTATGTATCCATAGTTGGTGCATACATAACTTGTGCATGTACTAATCACAACAACCATTACATCTAATGTAATTTCCTGTATATTCATAACTAAGTTTATAGTGCGATAATTTTTATTATGAATTAATCAATAGTGTATAATAACATAATCGTAGAAACTCATCCATCACAACAACAAAAAATGAATAAAACATTCACCTAGATTAACATAACTTAGTTAAAAACTTAGTACTAAAGGACAATGAATAAGTTAGGCATTATGGTTACATGATTGAAATTGAATGACACTTTCAACTACTTTAAACACCATTCCTTTCTAACCTACTTCTATCTTCTAGATCCTATCATTCATTTGTTGGACTATATCATAGCGTCAAGTATATTGATCTAAATCCAGATAGAACTTGTAAGTGAAAGTGTCAACTACATTGACCAAGATTTCCTAGAAGGAAACTGACAGTATCCATCGCATGTCTAGGGGAGTGTGACTTAACAAAACACCCCCATGATTCCAAGTTTTGGACGATAAACTGTGGGAAATGCTTCCACCCCTCTTGATAGAACTAGGGTCAATACCCTATCATGGACCATACTATGGTGCTATGCTTTTGGATCTTTTTCATTGAATATTCAGTTTCAAGATGTCTTACCACCTAAAAAACCCACATTTTTCCAAATATCATAACAATACGTTTGAACCAATATAAAATAATATAAGGAATATTCATGTATCGTACTATTTTTTATTCGATGTGTATAACTTCGACCACGCAATATCACATTTTTTTGGCTATCACATATTCCATTCAATGTGTAGGTTAGTTTACAACATGAGTTCATGCATAGTCTAGCTATCACATAGCCCATTCAACATGTAGGTTAGTTTACAACATGAGTTCATGCAAAACCATATACTATTGGCATGCAATTTCATTTAAAACATATCATTAAACCAAGTATCCATGTACCAAGATCCTTCAATTAAAATTTGCATCTTAGAAGTAAATTACATAACATCTGTCATTAACAACACAACAATAATCATTTCATAGTATTTACATATACATAGGTTCACATGTTCATAATTTGAAGTGCCAATGTTTAATAGTATTCTATAAACAATAAGAAATGAATATATAATTAGGCCATAAGTAAATTTAGCTTCCTAGATCAAAATGGGGTATTACATACATCCATCTTTCATGAAACTTCATCTTTAAGTTATGGTAAAAAAAGTGAAGGATGATCTCGTTGTACGGTCTCTACATCATCTCAAGTAGCATATCTTGGGCTATACTTGTCCCACTGTACCTTAACCTGGTCCACCAAATTGTGTTTGAGTTGTCAGAATTTACGGTTCAATATGCGTAATGGTTCAATCATAATGGTTTCCACATATGAGACATGCGATTGTTACCAATCCAGTTAGTGATATTTATCAACAACATAATGTCATAGTACAGATACATGAAAAACATCATGAGTTTTATGCAAGTGGGATGACAGTACAAGATGATAGGGAATTAGTCCAATTCTTTCTCCAATGTTAAATGACCCTATAAATTGAGGTGACAACTTTGTGTCATTTCCAAATTGAATGGTACTCTTATTAGACCTGATACAAATAAAAATATGATTTACTACCTCGTAACTTCAGTCAGTCCTATGTACATTAGCATAACACTTATATTTATCATATGCCTTCTTTATACATTGTTTAATATGAATCACCTACTCTCCCATATTTTGAATCAACTTTGTCCCTATTGTCACTCGATCCTCTAATCTTTTCTAACTCAATGTTATCTTGCATGGTCTTCCATACATAACTTGATAAGGAGGCATATTTATTGAGACGTGGAAACTATTATTGTATGCAAACTCCACCAAAGGTAAGTACTTATTCTAATGGTTTGGTTATCCATAACATACATCCAAAACATGGCTTCCATAAATTGATTCACTCTTTCCATTTGTCCTTTCATTGAGGATGATACGTTTTGTTCAAGTTCAACTGAGTCTTCAATGCTTACTGCAAACTTTTCCAAAACCTGTATGTAAAATGAGAGTCTCTATCTAAAATGATCTTCCTAGATAATCCATGTAGATGAATAACTTCACTTATAATCACACACACAACATCGATGACATCATAAGTGTCTTTGACTAGAACAAAATTAGTGTTTTTGATGAGCGCACATTTTACCATTCATTGTATGAAATATATTTTATCATTAACTTTTAAGAGCATATAATTGCTATAATCGAACTTTTCTAGCAAAAATATGAATTATGGTTATTATAATTGACCTCTCAGAGGAATAATAGAATTTATTATAAAAAATTATTATAAGATCAAAGATCATGGTTCAATATTACAAATTTATTTTAAAATGGTAAAAAACAATGTCCAAATTAGATTGAAATTTTAAACTCTATATCACGATGGTAAAAAACAATGACTTTAATAATTATAATTTTATTTTAAAATGGTATAAAACAATGTCCAAATCAGAGTGAAAATTTTAACTCTATTTCAGGATGGTATGAAACAATGACTTGTGAGGAATATGGTACTTATAAAATTGAATGAATTATGGCTACATTGCAAACTAATTGTTTATAGAGTTTAATTGAATTACATAAATGTTACATTCCACAAATCAAAATTTGACAAATACCTCTTTGCAATACTTTTACAAACATATATTACAACACCAATCAATTAAAATAAATTAATACTACAATCATCTCTTACTACAAACATATATTACAAAGAAAATTAATTAAAATAATTACTACTATCCGAAGAAGATGGGTAGGTTACAAACCAATATTCCCACTAACCCACCCTACAATATATAATCCCTTCTCCCCTAAGGACTAACCGAGTGCCCATACATTGTTTTTATGGGACCAGATAATAACTGATTTGTAGGAGATGTGTATCTAGTTTCGCCTAAAGCAAAAGCTATAAACATATATTAGAAATCGATTAAAATAAATTATTACTACAGTAATATCTTACCATGCAGAAAAAAGGCCCACTTGGGATATGTAGAAGATGGATAAATACTAATACTAAATATGATCAAATGGAGTAGACAGAAAGAAGACACATGTAGGTACTATTCATAAATCCAAGGAGCAAAAGGATAGGGTTGAATCGAATTGGAATTGTTCCTCCTCTTTGAGCAGCAAGAGAATTCACCACAATCAAGGTATTTGATTATCAATATCCATTACTAAGTTTTAGCTTCAATAAATACGAGATACATGCATGCATGAGCTCCATGAAAATAAGGTTGTATTGTATAAAAATGATAACAATTATTTTTTCACTAACATGGTATAGGGAAAAAATGTGAAGATTCTTTTTTTTAATTATTGTTAAGATACGGGGGAAAATGACTAATAAAAGAAAAAAAAAACCATAAAAACAATGTCAAGCAGAATATATATGAAAATTTTCTTTAGTCTTCAATTCAAAAAAATCTGAACTAGTTTTCATTTCAAATTTAACAAATAATTATTTATTTTAATTTTCATTTGCATGGAAGAAGAATCTTAACCAAAAATGACAACTTCAATTTTGATGCTTACCACTAGACGTATAAATTAAGAAAATGTTGTGAATCATAAATGAGGCAGTTTCAAGTGGCATGTTCAGAGGGGGGGCACACTGGTCATGAAGCGGGGACTAATGACATTGTTTCCTGATTCTTTTGAGGTGGATACAATTGTTCGCTCCAAGTTCATCTCCATTTGCAATTGAATTATGTCTACCAAGATTATGAAGAGTCATTTTAGGGCCTCAACAAAATATTGCATTTTTCCTAACAGAAGTAGGTGATGATCATTAATTTGTTTCACAAAGTGTCTCATTTGCATGTTTGTCACCCAAAGCAACCTAAAAGCACATTTTCCCAAGCATTCAAACACCATGAGAGTCAAGAGGAAATTGACGAATAGAAAGATGCTCTATATAAAACATCTTGTCTATCTAGTTGATCCTTAGAGGTGGGTAGATATCTTTGTTTGTTCGTCTAATTAACAGTTTTTTACATACTGTGTGTGTGCCCAGATATGCAATAGTGATAGTAAAGCATGTGGTGGGGGACACACATAAAATTTGTAAAATATGGGGCCGCTGGGGATTTATAGATTATAATATGGGGCACTAATCTCCATAGATGGGGGTGTTGAGATTGGGCATCATATAGATGAAAATATAGGGCATTCTACTTAATATATATGGGGTGCTCCCCTACGCATGATGGGAATTTGGGTTGGGGCTTGGTGGATATTATTGCTTACAATGCTTTGGGAGGCCTGCAATCACATGGGATATAGCAAGGTGCAATTATGGATGTGGAGAAGATTCTACATAATGTCTCTTTGATGTCATAAACCCCGGGTAGGATGTGCTTAGGAGGCTTATTTCCATCTCTTTTTATCTCAAATACGTGGAGGCAAGGTTGGGGATTGATTCATGTATGCTAACTGGTTTGTTCTAGATGAGATTTTTATCAATATGCTTGAAACACCCCTTTGTCCTTTCAAGGTGCTCACCAACTTGAAGGAGGCCATTTGGGAAGCTGACATTGTTGTCAATGGATTTCCCTGGACTTAGATGAGGACGGGTTTTGAAGATATTGGCAGGTATGGGGGTGAAAGGATTRCATTTCMTGTTGTTATTTCTCTGTCCAATTGTCAATGCACTATCTATATATGTGCCAATGGMAAGCCCACCTGGGAAATGGATAGGAGTAGGGGGTTGCATGATATTATAATCCAACAAGCTCACCAACTCTATTAGGAAATAATATATTGGAATGGCCATTATGCTCTATAGTCTCCACCTTATTGCAAAATATGATGCYAGGAAAAATGTGAAGGCCAACCTCATGTGTGTTCCTATTTCTGGTATCAATGGGCATTGTTTGGAGGGACTCGACCTCTGGACCATAAATACCTGATATCAGTGTGTTTCTGCTACTCTAATTCTACATATGGACTCATATAGCTCTTTCCTACACATCCTAGTGACTTATGCTCTCTCAAAAACTTGAGTGGGGCATGGAATTCTTTGTGATGTTATCGTCATTTTTCCTAAGCTCATAAGCTTCCCTTATAAACATTGAGTTGAAAAAAATCAAGCTCTCAAGTATTGCATAACATGTGAATGCAAATTAACTTAAACTACAATACACTATTAATAATGTATTCACTTACATGTATTCACTTGTTACGAACAAAACCAAGAAGTACCGACAATATTCCTTGTAGGAGAGTAAAAAGAATGGGCCCTTGCAGGAGAGGAACCAGGGCAAGTCCAGAATCACAATAGATGAAAGTTTACAGATTCTATGTTGAGGAAATCAACACATAAAGAGGAGAGATCATTATGCTGAATAGTCTCCACCATATTGCACAATATGAAGTCATGAATAATGTGAAGGACAACCTCATGCATGTTCATGTTTCTGGTATCAATGAGTTTCTGCTAACTCTAATTCTACATATGGACTCATACAGTTCTTGGGTACATATCCTAGTGACCTATGCTCTCTCAAAAACTTGAGTCGGGCATACCATTCTTTGTCATGTCATCGTCATTTTTCCTAAGTCCATAATCTTCACTTATGAACAATGCGTTGGCCACAATCAAGCTCTCTAAGTCTCCCATAGCATGTGAATGTGAATTAACTTATACTACAATACACTATTAATAATGTATTCACTTGTTACGAACAAAACCAGGAAGTCTCGACACTGTTACTTGTAGAAGAGTAACAATACACTATTAATAATGTATTCACTTGTTACGAACAAAACTAGGAAGTCCCGACACTGTTCCTTGCAGGAGAGTAAAAATACACTATTAATAATGTATTCACTTGTTACAAACAAAACCAGGAAGTCCCAACACTGTTCCTTGCAGGAGAGTAACAAGAATGAGCCCTTGCAGGAGAGGAACCAAGATGAGTCTAGAATCACAATAGATGAAAGTGTACAGATTCTATGTTGAGGAAATCAACACATAAATCCTAGAGATCATTAAGACAAAAGCGGGAAGATCACTAGGAAAGGTCAACATATGATGTGAGGAGATGACATAATTTCCAAAATCAGCAATGAGTAGATAATATCCAAGACTATCAACACATGAAATTGATCGATCATTAAGACAATCGTGATAACATCATTACGAAAGATCCTAGGACATAATATAGCTTCTGAAATTAACGTGCGATGCCACATGGTATATTTTATATTTAAAATTTTTAATGGGTATTTTTCCCAACTTTTTGTCCAATTTGGCTCATAACATCAACTCAATGCTAATTTTCTAAATTAATGTTCTAATAACCTGATAGATGATCAATCACTGTAACATTCACTTCTCCCCAAAGCAATTTAAAAGTTTATTTTTTAATTATTAATTGTCACCTCCTGAGGGATCTTTTGTCAAATCAAACTGAATTGAGGAATTTCAATAAATATACAAATATTTTACTATTTTATTAAAAAAATTATTTTGTAATATATTATTATTTTATTAAAAAAATTATCTTTTATAATTAATAAAAATTACTTTTTGTAAAATAATTGTAATTGTAAATTGAATAAAATTAATATTAGTTCAATCCATTTTTGAGTGCAAAGTTAAAGCTATATTCCTTCTTATGACCTAGATTAATAAAGTGGACTATATAATGTGAATGATAAATATCCTATGGAAAACTTTTTTATTAAATAATAATAATAATAATAATAATAATAATTTAATTTTAAGGTCATTGTCAAGCTAGACACTAAATTAATATATGAGACCCTCTTGTTTGTGGAACAAGGGATCTCCTCCAATTTGATTGCTAAAGTTTACGAAGGTATACATACCTTCTCCCCTCTAAATTTAAACTCGTGACTTCTTAAGAAGAAACCCATATTCTTAAAATATATATATATATATATATATATATATGAAGTTTTCGGCTCTACGGCTAGGGTTTTCCTAGTCGCAACCCTTCCCGTAGGCGCATGGATTCGTGGGCACCTCCTCCTGCTGGCGTCTCTCCTGCTTGTGGCTCCACCCCCGTGGGTTGCTCGTTTTTTCGCTGGTGCACCTTCTTCTCGCGAACGGATTGGGTCCAACTCTGGTGTGCTGCTTGTATGCATGACCAATGGCTTGGTTGTTGTTGTTTGGTCCTCTGGATTTTTCCACTTTGGGTGGTCTATGCCTCTTAAACAGATTCACTAGGGGCTTCTTCTTTCGATGTCACGCTCTCTCGGTGTGTTGGTGGCCAGGTTATGGGTCTTTGGCATTGGGTTCTAGAGCTTGGTGCTACAGTTGCTAGATTTTTTTGCTTCTCTTTGGTGGTTGGGACAGAGCTTTGAGGTCCATTCTTTGGGCGTGCAGTGTGGATCTGTGGATCTGCACTTTGAGTTCTTTCTTGGGTGTGCAATTTTGTCTTTTTCTTTAGATGCATGATCTTACCAGTCCATATTATTGTAACTATTCCTTGTGTCTTACTAAATAGATCTGGGCCCTTTCAGGTTTCTTATTTTCTTCTCTTTTACCCATGTTTGGGGAGTGCATCATGCACCTATAAAATGTAATTTTGGATGAATAAAATTACAAATTTTTCTGAGAAAAAAATCAATTAAAATTAATATTTATATATATATATATATATGGAAAGATCACTTACCATACAAAGTGGCCTTATTCAAATAATAACAACCAAGAACATAATATGAGTTGTATTATGTATACATTCTACATTTCAATATTTTTTCTTAGGCTCTCACCAATGATATGAAATATAATTTCCCAACCTTTTCACCAGTGACATCAATCTCATATTAAAATTAGGTAGTTTTATGTATTTCACGACCATATTTATAGAATTTAATGTAATTTAACCCACTGAAAAAGTGGAATTACATTTTGAAATCCTGAGCACGTAGGGGAAATTGGCCCGTGAAGGGCCATTCGCCTGTCAAATTCCATATGTAGGCACACGAATCCTATATCGAAAGATCGACCTACATAGCGCTAATGCTGAAACTCATGGATATAGTATTTTTATATACCTAATGAAATTTATGTTATTTAACAAAATTATAAATTGATTTTCAAAATTTAAAACTAACACATATAAAATAATTATTGTTAATTATATTAAAAAGTATTTATCTATATAGTGTTTTTTTTTTTGAGAAAAACATTTATTTACCCATGTGCCAAGACATGATATCACTAGGGAATTTACACCATCTCTCAAAGAAACTCTCTATGTCACAGTGACCCTGCGAGGTTTATCAGATGCTTCCTTAGCATCAAGATCACGTTTGGTTCCTTCAGGCCGTGTTCTCGGTACTTCCTTTGGGTTCACACATATCCCTTATGAGCTTTTTCTCTCATCCTGTGTCTCGTCTCTTGTTGTCTTTGTTGGTTGTGGAGCCTAATTATGTTCCTAATTCATAGGTCCTTGCTTTCATCCATGTTTATACCCCATGAAGAATTTACACCCCAGAAGTATGTACACTCTTCCACGTGGGGGAGTGTAGAGGGGGGTAACCCCCTCTGTGGGGTCCAGGGGGCCTATCCCCTCGGCTGGGGGGTTCAGGGGCAAGCAGGCCCCCGAAGGAAAAATTGCCTTGTAAATGTATATTGCAATTTCATTGTAAATCTGGACTGTTCATTATAAGGTCGCAGATCTAACGGTAGAAATTATGTTAGGTTTTTTTTCCCTAGAAGGTATCCCTCTGTTATGAGGGAAATGTATTGCGGCTATGCATTATGGCAAGTATTGTATTCTAAGAGAGGAGACTGTGAGAGAAAGAAGAGGAAGTTACATCGGGTTTTGTTGTAGGTTGTATCCCTTCAATTGTTGGATAATAATAAAGGAAGGACCTGCCAATTCCTCTAGTGGACATAACCCACACTGGGTGAACCACGTAAATATGTGTCTCTATTGTATTGTGTATTTTATGTGTTTTGTTTCCAGATTTTTTTTATTTTATTGCTCCGCGGTCCTGTTTTTCTAACAGTCTCTGTATGTATCTTACCTTCCCTCCTCTGGAAGGTTTCTGACCTGTCTTGTTCCTTCTGTCAGAAGGAAGCTCGAGTTTGCAGGTCTCTGTGGTACTTCGACCTGACATCATGCAACTAGACCATGCTTTAATTCATGGGGGTGGTTGATTATTCAACCATTGGTCATTTCTTTATTAATTTATTTCTTTCCTCTAAAGATATCATGGCTCGTACTTCAAGGCTTCAGCCCCCAACAGTCAGTTATGGGCAGTTTAACAATAATACATTTACATTGTCCACATGCCTTAGCATGGTAATCCTATTTTATGATTAATTAGAAGCTAGGGGAAATAGGGGTGTTACAGCCTTATTCCAAAATTCATCCTTGATGGCCTCTTCAAAACAGGTTGGTTCGATCATATATTTGAGTGCTAGGTGCATTTTTTCTAGTGAACACATTCTTCTTCTAGTCTCAAATCCTACATATTTGTTTCCGATAATCTGATCCGAAGGATGATTCTTATGTACTCGTCTGCTAGGTGTCTTTGGAGGCACTTGTTGAACTTTCTCTTCTTCCTCTAACCGATCCTCTTCATTTTCCCCTTCTTTTTCATCTTCTATTTTTTCTTTGTAAAGTTGTTCCATTGATTCATTTTCTTCTTCGTTTAATTATTGTCTACCTGTTTCATCAATTGTTACATTGATTCCTTCCACAACTTTTTTCAATCTCAGGTTGTAACACTTGTATTCTTTCATTGTACTTGAGTAAAAAACAAGTACTCCTTTGTCCACACAAGAGTCAAACTTTCCCATTCTGCCATCTTCTCTTTTGATGTAGCATTTGCTTCCAAAAACTCTAAAGTTCTTTACATTTGTTGGTCTTCCTTTCCATAGCTCGTAGGGAGTTTTGTCAGTGTTGTTTATGAGCATTATATTGTTTTAAATGTGAATTGTTGTATGAACTGCCTGTGTCCAAAAAATATCTGTCAATTTGGAATCCATTAGCATTGTTCGAGCCATTTCATGTACTGTCATGTTCTTTCTTTCAACAACTCCATTCTGTTGAGATATCCTAGAAACCAAGAATTTCCTTTTTATTCCATGACTATTGTAGTAGTCCATAAATTCCTTTGAAGTGAACTCACCTCCATTATCAGATCTCAAGCATTTGATTTTTGAATCCATTTCATTTTCAACCATTTCCTTGTAGATCTTGAAGTTTTCAAAAGCTTCTAACTTATTCTTCAGAAAGCAAACTGCAGTCATTCTTGTATAATCATCAACTAATAACATAAATCATTTATCACCTTTTAAACCCTTTGTTGTAGTTGGTCCAACTAGATCAGTATGCACAATTTCCAGTGGTCTTGTCCTTGAATATTCATTTGATTTGAACATGGTCTATGTTTTCTTTCTTTGTTGGAAATGCTTGCATAAAGTGTTGATTGGTTTCGTGATCTGGGGAATTTATCTGACTGCTTCTCTTTTGTTGACTTTGACAAGGTTATCGAAATGTCTGTGACCCATTCTTTTGTGCCATAGCCAACTTTCATCTTCCTTTCCTAGACAACACTTTTCA
Organism: Picea engelmannii; assembly: GCA_009831015.1. NCBI lineage: Eukaryota > Viridiplantae > Streptophyta > Pinopsida > Pinales > Pinaceae > Picea > Picea engelmannii. The sequence goes on from ML791597.1 coordinate 79,676, forward strand.
TTTCCAATTTCTCTTAACACATATATGTTGCTTGAAGTTCTCGCAGCTGTAGCAATCAATATTCTTGAACCTTCTTTTCTTATCTTGCACTTTTGTTAATCAAAAGTAACTTTATGAACTTGGTCACACATTTGAATCACACTTGGAAGATTATGTTTCATATATTCTACTAGTAGACCATTTTTTTCCTTTGTATTCTTGTTCCCAATTCTGACTGTGCATTTTCCAATGATTTTAGCTGAATCATCATTTCCAAAGGAGATTGATCCATATCTTTCCTTTCTTAATGTAAGAAACATGTCTCTATCACCTGTCATGTGTTTTGAATAGCCACTCTCAACATACCAACCACGTTTCTTCTACTTAGATTATAGAGCGAGTGTGCATTCTTAATTGTTGTATTGATTCTGATTTCTTATCCATGTCCTTTTCTGATCAAGTTCTTGTCTGTGATTGTTGTTGTTTTGTTGTGGTTCTCTAGGAGGGATTGTCATTCTGCAATCTTTGGCCATGTGTTCAAAGTTGTTACACTTGCAACATTCCATTTCAGTGCTCAATGATTCAAACATGTTGTAACTTCTCTGTGTTTCACTAGGCCTTCCTAGATAACCCTTTTGTGTATGACTTCCAAAGTTGTTTATGTTCCTATTGTTAGATCCGCAATTCACAACTTTATGTCCAAAATTAATACATGCATAACATAAACCAAAAAAGATAGTTTGATACCTGGGAGTTAAAGATCTTTTCAAAGGAGGTGCTCTTATGAATCCCTCTTCTTCCTAAGACTTATCTGTTTATGTCGGTTGTTGATTATGAAATATGAATCTTCTCGGTGGAGGAGTGTCTCTATAATTTTATCTGTAGACTTTCCTATCCCCTTTGATTATTTCTGCATAGCTTTTTGGATATGTTTTTTGTTTTGTTGTTTTGGAGCTTGATCCCTTTTTGGTCTGATTCTATCCAAATTCGGACTTCTCATGATTAGGCCTTTGACTGTTAATAATGTCATTCAAAACTTTTGAGTTGTTCTACATATTTTTCTTTTGAAGATCCTTTCTTAATGTGACAATATTTGCTTCCAAATTTTCAATGATCATGTCTCTTCCTTCTAGTTGTTCTTTGAGTGCTTCTTCAATTATTTTATCTTCTTCAATTTGAACCTTCAAATATGTGATCATTTGTTCTAATTCATGAGTTTGTTCTTTCTTGTCGAGTTCCGCTTGTAGCTTCTTGTTTTTCCTCTTTTCTCTTATGATAACTTTTATGGTACTCATCAATTCCTCTCAGTAGTCAACTTTTGCCTCTTCAATTTCTTCTTTGGCTTCTTCATATTCTACTTCAGAGTTTTCTTTATTAGAGTCTTCTATTGCCATGAATATAACTCTTTTTGTCTCACTGTCACTGACTTCATCTTCATCTGATGATGGGATGTCTTCTTTGGTGCATAGGCTTTTCTTGAAAAAACAAAATTGTGGTTATTTTGTGTTTATATGTTTGTTTTCTTTTTGACTCACCTTCATCATTTCTCTTTTTCTTATGAGGACATTTGTTAGAAAAATGACCAATACCATCACAATTAAAACAAATTAAAGGAATCTTACCTCTATACTTACCGTCGGTTCCCTTGTTCAGTCTTCTAACAAAGTTGGCCACTTCTTCATCATCTTTCGAGACGTCACTATTGTTGTTATGTTCTTTTTCTTGTTGTTTTTCCTTTTGATTTTATGTTTTGGATGCTTTGAAGGTTTCTTATTCTACATCTGGATTTTCATGTTCAATTCTTATTTCATATGTAGTGAAGATTCCATGTAGTTCGTCCATGCTTATTGAGTTTATATATGCTCTTCCTTCTAGTGTTGATATCTTAGGGTCGAATCTCATAGGAAGAGAACTTAGTACCTTTTGAACGATTACATATTCTTCGATTTCTTCTTCCAATCCTATGATTGCATTTACTATTTCATCAACTCATAAATATTAAGTTGCAATATTCTCATCTTCCTTCATCTTAAGTTGTTAGAACTGACCTCTTTAAGTTTGAAGCTTTGCTGCTTTGACTTTTGAATCTCCTTCATAAATATTTCGAAGTTTGTCCCAAATATCTTTAGCGGATTTACATTGTGCAACTTTGGTGAATATTGTTTCACTAATACCATTTAGAAGTGCATTTGTGGCTTTGGAATTATTCTGACTGAGTTTCACTACTTTGTCATTTGTTGGCGGAACTATTGGTACTGTGTATCCATCTACAATTGATTGCCAAATTTCAAATCCTTGTGCCTGTATATATGTCTTCATCCTTATGCTCCAAAATGTAAATTTTTGTCCATCAAACTGTGGTATTCCATTTTGTTGTTTCTCTCCATGATCTACCTTTCAGTGGTTAAACTAATCTCTGAAGGAACCTCGCTTTGAAACCAATTGTTGGATTACTGAGGGGCGGGTGAATCAGTAATAGAGCAATAATAATCCCTTTTCACCAAAATACAAGTGTTATATCAATGTAGCATTATCATACAATAGTTACAGAGTAAATAAACAATGAAAAAATGAGCAATCACACAAATACACAGTACACCAGTGTTTTTACGTGGAAACCCAAAGCGAGAGAAAACCACAGAATGTTTTTTCTTATATGTCTTGAAGAATTGCATTCATTGGAAGTACCAACTTCCTTTGTTTTCTAGCTGCAAATGGAAGGAGGCTCCAACCCACTAGTTTCTCAGGCTACAATTTGAGGGAAGCTCCAACTCCCCAATTCTTTGGCTACAACCAGAAGGAGGCTACAACCTCCTAAGTTCTTTGGCTACAACCAGAAGGTGGATACAACCACCTATCCTTGCCCCGTCCAACCACCTTGAAATATAAATTCCAAATGTAGAAAGCATGTCACTATCGCTGAATCAACCACTGCCACTTTCAACCTGTCACTGTCAACCTATACCAATAACTTGTAACAACTTGTACCAATCAACCTGCACCAAACAACTTGTACCAATAACCTGAACCAACATGTACCATGCATCAACCTTAACTTATCAATATGTACCAACATCATCAACTATACACCCCATGTATGTGCCAACTCATCAACTATACACCTCATGTATGTTCCAACTCATCAACTACGTGTCTCAACCATGTACCCAACATGTACCTCAACCATATACCAAAGACATACACCAATATAACCATAAAAAATTCATCACTCTATCCATAAAACAAATACCATAAACCCTTACATCAAACCATGTGCCACAACCTCACTGTTATGTAGCCTCAAGCTAAACCAACAACTTCAGCAACACATCACAACCAAAAGACCAATACCCATATGCCAAATACCAACAACAAAATACCAATTGTATCCCTCAACAAATMTGATATATGCARCAATATTGAACACCCAATACCATCTCAAGAGATAAACCCTAGCTCACAAAACATACCTCAAACAAGATGTTCCATATCTCTCATAAATAGACCCCAACCATGTTGTTGTTGCRATTTTTTTGCYGCACTTTTTYTGCCGTGATTTTTCTGTCGCACTTTTTCTACTGYGATTTTTCTACCGSACTTTTTCTGCCGYGATTTTTCTGTCGCACTTTTTCTTCCACAGTTTTMTGCCACACTTTTTTTGCTTCACTTTTTCGACCGCGATTTTTCTGCCGCACTTTTWCTGCTGCAATTTTCTCTATCAATAATACCTTCCCAAATAACCTTTCACAAAATAGATATTGAATGATATTCAAGTGTGATAAAATGAGAGAGTCTTGCCTCTTATTTATACTTTCATGTAGCATCCCACTTTCCTTATTTTAGGGATTTCTCCATTAAATTTATTATTTAAATAATTTCTTTTGCAAACACTTTGACTTTTTGGGGGCTTCTATATGACTCATGAGGGTTCTCCAACTTCATATGGCCATAACTCTCTAACCGTGAGGAGTTATGTGACGTTCCACATACCACCAGAAATGGCATGAAAAGTACTATCCATCTAGGATAGTTTCATTGACAAATTCACTGACCTTCATCTCATTATTCCATAATTAAGCATAGGTTCTCTAACCATCCTTCTAGGATAACTCAATATGCAAAGCATCTTCCCGTGAGGGATTTCACCATAAGCAGACCACTTTGGAGTTCATCCATTTGTACATCTTATCAACCATGACAAGACAATAATGAGTCATTTTCACATCAAACAAATTTGGGTCCATTACCCAAACCTTTGTGCTACAGGGTTTTCTTCAAGGGTTGACATCAATGACAACCAACCTTAATCAACATAAATTCCCTCAACCACCACCTCTAGTATCCTTACACAACTCATTCCCTCAATTAGGAGTGGTTACTACACAACAAGAGATTGGTCCCTACACCTAGTATATGGGACAATATCCCAAACCAGGACAAGCTCAACCCAAAAACTCTCCATCACGTAGCATTCTCCTAAAATTTGAAGAAATCCATCTTTGGACTCATGACCATCAATACGGCATGCCTCTCGACTCTACTCCAACCATATAGGATGCACCCCAAGTACCAACACGGATCCATTTGATGATTCCACATCCTAGTGGTGGCTCTGCGCCACATGTACTAAGAGAACTTATATGGCGTACTACTTATAAACCACATTCCATGGAAACACATAGCTATAACATTCTAGATGACTTGGCTCAATCTCCCATGACCATGTCTGTACTCGAGGTCTTGCAAACATGTCCTTCACAAAGGAATTCTTTGTTATCCACATTAGGGGTAGTCAACCCTTCTGAATCGTGCCTCATTACTTTTTATTTGGACAACTCGAAACCCCATATCCCTTCCTTGATTTCTCTCCAAATCCCAGTCATGATTAGGAACATCAATTTTCACAGATTCATTGTTGATGAAGGAACATCGACATGCATTATGTCCAAAATCATATAGCAAAATCTCGACTCCCTAGAGCTTACTCCTTCTTCTATAACCCTTCGGTAGGCTATGGTGGTCTCCCATCTTAACCCAAGGGTCTTTTTCAAAATTCCCTTGTAAAACTAGCGAGAAAAATGGTCTTGATTGAAATCAAGGTCATAGATGACCCATTGGACTAAAAAATCCTACTCAAACATAGCTACGTGTATGCAATGAAGGAAGTGGCATCATCTATTTTTCTCACTATGATCTTCCATTATAATAGGAAGGTCATCACGATCAATCAGTTAACACACTATGAACCATGCCCCACTAGGAATTTGGATAATATCATTCTCCTCCTCGGAGCACAACTAGAAGTTTCACTATTTGTGAAAATGGGTCTAAGGATCTTCCAAGACCCCTCAATCCTTAGCACATACCAGGGTGACCCACCCTACATACCACCTTTAGAATCTTTCCAAGTGTATAGAACCCATACCACAGTCTACCCCTGAGACAATCCCCACGAATGATTAACCTTTACTTTTGAAAACCACTCCTCACCCTCTCATGCAAATTTTGTTCTTCTAACCACCACCAAGAGTTACAACATATCATGTAGAAGCTACACTTACACTTCCCAATATGGTGATAGCTATCTATGTTTGGTATCTTGATCCACCATCTATGGTACTAGTACCATCACTTTCCCCTCAAACAATTTCATTACCCATGCAAACCCAAATCAATCCATTATTGCCACAACCTGTTTACAAATCTAGGGGAAAGAATACCAACATGAGGGGAAAGAAGAAGAAATTTGGAGAAAACAATTAGGCCACACCTCACGTTCAACCCCCCCTACTCACTCCATGAAGCACCAAGTCACCCCACAAACATGTTCCCCACCCTTCTAGGTTACGGAACCTTATCTATCTCCCTTGGGTAGCACTATTTTTTCCCACCCTAGTATCAATCTCCATAGACCCTACATAAGATTATACCCCTCACGCAATAAGACATTGCGTACCAATTTATCATGTGCCATGTGCTCACAATATGGTCATTACACTCATCATTCTCCCTATCTATCCCAATTTCGAGACACACTAGCAATGATCCACCAAATGACCCTGCACGCACCCACTCAGATCATATCACAAATGTCATCATCCATATATTTTGGTCCCTCTAACATTTATCACATGTCCACTTTAGTGAATGAACATCATACTTTCCCATGTGCACTATGTGGTCAATTGGGCCATTTGACTTATATGTGTCCATTGATCATTGAGTATCATACTCGTTGAATGACCAAAAAATCATAGGCTCCATCAAACTATGTATGTCCTAATCACCTCATGTACAAATTAGGTGGCATGGTGCGCCCCACTACGATTTATATGGCCTAGTTAAAAACTTCCTCAAGCCCGTACGAGACCTCAAAAGCTCAATTTTTTGAACTGTTTGCACCAGTGGGATCACCATTTTCCATCCTACACAATGGTATGATATGTTAATTTTTTCACAGACCTTCCCATAGACCCCTTGTCTCATCACCCCAGTCATAGGTACGCTTTCTCATTATCATTTTGTTTCAAGTTCCTGTATCAATTTCTTTACTTTTAGGTATTTTTCACTTCGAGTATTTTGGTTTTTAGGTGCAGGTACATGTCGACGTGATCATATTAGTTTACTTAATTGACATTCCATGGCCCCTTGAGGTATATACATCTTCAAAACTAGCATGTATCCACACCCTCTACAAATAATTTCATTTACCAACATCACTCCTCTACATATGCCTCTAGGATAACATTCTTTGATATCACAACAACTTCACCAAGTTCCAATTGCATCATATTGTTTTTTTCTGGTAGTTTCTTATCCACATGGGTTTTCTCAACTTTTATCTCCCATGGAAAATTGACACCGATGTTATTTTATCTCATCAAACGGGAGTCCAATGCAGTTCACACTTCTAAGAATGAACCTCATACTTCTTCTCATCATATTTCTAGCTCAAACACCCATGGACTCCCAAAATCTTCCAAGCTTTTGATTGATTATGTTGGATGCATCTCTGAATTTTCATTGGCCACTCATATACTCCAAGATCAATTTCCCATCTACAGTCCAAAATTCACCCACCTACATAGAGACCCACCCTTAGGGGCCCCACCCCTCATTTATTCTCACAAAGTCTTGCCTCACCAGGCCAAGCCATTTAATCACAAGGGCACATGTCTCTATGTTTTCACATTCAACCCAATTATTCTTTATTCATTTTGTAATGGCACAAAGTACATTTTGATTTAAAACAAGAAAGTAGACTCCATCCATCACATCCAATGGTACCATTTGTTTTACTCGACGATAGCCCTAGTCTCCCTTGGTTGTAGCATTCACACTGAACACCCCTATCTACAAACACCCATATCAATGCCCAAACCTTGAGTATCCCAACATCCTTTATTATGATCCCTAATGGTTTACCCATAACTACCATCTATTTGCAGCCTCATCACCCTAAGTCACAATTTGACAATACCTTGCCAGTATCTAATTTCCCCCCTAACATCAAACCACTTTTTATCTAGTTGAATATTTGACTACCACCACTATCAGTGATCACTTATGCTCTGACCAAGGGAAGCATTGAGTCCCATTTATCATGAACCTTGTCTATATTTATCATCCACACGTCACTCTTACAAGTCAGTACCCAGTTCCATATTGATTAGTTGATTTCAAGGGGCACTTTTCTCTTTGCAGGCGTAGCTCCATTCTCGTCAACATCAACACTAATTTCTAGGAATGTTGCAGTATCTCAGTTCCCATTACCATAAAAATGGTGAGCCTCATATGGGACAGATATATTCATCATTTCTCTCTACTTTCATTGGCCCCCATGATGGTCAACATCATCACATATCCACATCAATTTTGGTCATACTTTGCAACAATTCTAGTTTCCAGTTCCAGTCAAAGAACCCTGGGATTGATAGGCCATGAATTCCCTCAATTAATGAACACACACCCCAAGAGTTCACTTCAAGATCCAGGGTGCGTTATCCTTTATAACCGTCATTTATCATTACCAACTCCCTTGAGGGTGTTGCATATATCTACTTCATCAATTATATATTTACAAGATCATCCAGGTCTTCATACTCCTATTGATCAAAGGAGAGGCCTCAACCTCTTATCCACTATTATAATTATTTTGACCTGCCCACCTCGTTTGGATAAAACAAGTTCATTTTTTAGCAAGATTATATATTTGCAAGTGGCCCTCTCCTTCTTCCTCCATGGGAAGTCCTTTTCCCTTTGAACCTTTTTTCTCTCTATATAGCAACGTATCAATGTATAAAGAAAAATAAAAAATTATTTGGCTATACATTTGTTCCTTCTTGCTTTTCTCCCTATGCTAGTTCAGGTTCATGCATTTAATTTCAATTTTTTGTTTAGCATTTTACTTGAACCGTAAACAAATACATCAACAATAAATACTTGCATTAAACCAAGATCACAATAAGAATAACCATGCACAATAACACAAGAAGTATCCTGGGAAACCCTTCTCAACAAAGGAAGAAAACTCATCCAATCATTTGTTATATTCTCAAGAGAAGATCCCCCAGCCATCACCAAACCTAGCACACAAGAGGGTGTTGTAATTCTCATAATTTCATACCACAACTTCTGAAATCATGAGATGACACAATTATAAGTGTGTTTCCTCAATGGGGATTCACCTTTATTTATACTAGACTAGACACATCAAAACTGGTCTCTATTGGCACAACAGGGCCAACCTCAATAACTTAGAATATAATTAATAATTACATATTAATTATATTTTACATTAATTATCTTTCACTTTATGGTGGGGTCGACCTGTACCCTTTACATCAAAATTAGGGTTATAGGTAAATCTAACTCTTAGAAAATATAGCAAGGGATCTCACACACCCACTAGTGCTCAGCCACCAGGGGAACGTCCACTTATGCTTATCCATAGGGACGTCCAACTCAACATATCTCTATCTCACTGAGTCTCACAAGAGAATCATCTCGACACACACTCACTAGTGCTCGGCCACTAGGGTCACATCCACATGTGCTCAGCCATAGGGACGTCCTACTCAATAGATCTATATCTCACTGCGTCTCACAGGATAATCATATGGAGTACTGCATCACCTCAACTCTCTACACAGAGGAGAACAATACAGCCATCACATGGGCACCTTCTCCCCTCATATGGGTACACATCGTTTCATCTCAAAAAACACACCCATATCATGGGCATCATCCCCACACAGGGGCACACAACATTCCATCTCAGTCTCAAAGAGGAATGACACACCTATATCATGGGAATCCTTTGCACACAGGGGCACACAGTGTTCCATCTCAGTCACAGAGAGGAACGACACACCCATCTCATGGGCACACCCAACTCATGGGCTCTCTCACTGGTTGACTCACTCAGTCTATGCTCTAGAGGATGTCTCACAAAGTTGTAATCATAAACACTCCCTCTCAACTAGGGAGGCATTCTCCACCAGGCCAAGTCTCTCACATAAGTACTCGAAATTCATCTTGGCAAGCAGTTTGGTGAAGATATCTACAATATGCTCATATGTAGGAAGGTATTGCATGTGCATTTCTTTCCTCTGTACCATGTCTCTAATATAATGATATTTTATCTCAATGTGTTTCGATCTATCATGAAACATAGGGTTCTCAGAGATCTTCACATAGCTCTAGTTATCACAATGAATAATGGTAGGATCCATCTCATGATAAAATAAATATGTTAGGATCTTGTGAAGCCACACTGCTTCACGGAATGCCACACTCAATGTTATATACTTTGCTTCTGCGATACTCAAGGCCACAGAGCTTTGTTTCCTGCTGCACCAGGAAACCATGGCAGACCCCAAGGTAAAACAACAACTGGATGTGCTCTCTCGTTCCACTGTGCTCCCTGCCCAATCTGCATTGACATATCCCTACAAACTCAAGTCTACAATGGAGGCATATCTCAGACCATATCCAACTGCGCCTCATAGATATCTCAATACATGCTTTGCTTCTATCCAGTGAGTCTATATCTACTGACAAATGAACTGACTAAGTACATTCACTGCATAGCATATATCAGGTTTGGTGTTAACCAGATACATCAATGATCCAATCAGTTGTCGATACAAATGTGGATCAATCTCGACTGAATTAGTAAAATCATCATTCATTTTCTTCAAATACATCACCATCGGTGTAGGCATGGATTTGCACTTTGTCATACCGAACTTCTTTAATGTCTCCACTGTATATTTTCCTTGACTCAAGAAAATCTCACTAGTCCTCTGCCATACTTCTAGTCCCAAGAATTAGTGCATCATACCCAGATCCTTCATCTCTAATTCATAATTCAATGCTCACTTTTATTCAGCAATAAGTCTTTACGAACCGGTGAGGAATAAGTCATCCACATACAAGACCAATATTAGGCACTTGTTACCAACAATATGATAATATAGGTTTGGATCAGCAACACTCTTACTAAAGCCCAAGCTCATCAAGAATCCATCCATTTTCTCATACCAAGAACGAAGTGTTTTCTTTAGTCCATACAGGGATTTCTTCAACCTACACACATGAGATTTCTCGTTGTGTATCACGAATCCTTCTGGTTTCTCAATATAAACTTCTTCCTCAATTTCACCATTGAGAAAGGTTGTCTTTACATCCATCTCATGTAGTTTCCAACTCATGGATGTAGCTAGTGCAATGATAGTATGAATGGAAGTGTATCGGGCTATTGGAGAAAATGTCTCATCATAGTCAACTCCCTCTACTTGTGAGAGTCCTCTGGCTACAAATCTCACTTTCTATTTCTTGACACTTCCATCAGCTGCATTCTTGATCTTTGTAGATCCACTTGGAAGTTACTACATACTTCCCTTCTGGTCTGGGAACAATATCCCACACATCATTCTTCAAGATGGATTGATATTCTTCTGTCATGGAATCTTGTCATACCTGCTCACATGTCGCTTCTCCATGACAAGAAGGCTCAAAATCAATGATGTGAATCATGGTTGAAAAGTAGCTCCTAGAGGAGAATAAAACAAACAAAAAGAAAATGAGACAAGAATATTTCCTAGAGGAGAATAATGAGTACATCTCTAGAATCAAAATAATTTAAGGATTGTTTTCATAGCTACAACTCCTACATGTAATGTATCAACCTTAGAAATGTAGGTTAGAGGCATGACAATTAAAAAAATCAAACCTAGATTCTTCACTTCCAGTGTGTTGTTCCTCTGAGTGAACTGAGATCGCTCTGGATCCATGATTTCAGCAAGGGTTCCTTCCTCCTGCAAGTACCCTCATCACAATGATGCAAATAATATATACAAGTGCATACCTGAGAGTGTACACCAATGGAGATTATGCTTGTTTTTTAATGTCATGATGAACAATGGTATTCCTTTCTTGTTTACCATAGACTAGAAGACAAATTGTATTGTTGTAGCTTCTTGTGCCCCCCTGCCACATTCTATAAATAGACTTGTTTTCCCCTGTAGCCACCATGTACCATATGTGTCTCTAACAAAGTCCACATCAACTTTGTAGTTGTTGTAGTTGGGGTGGATTTGTACTTTGGTCCTATAGCAATTTTCCTTCAACATACAAGTTTATTGATAGCTCTTCTAGTACACTTTTCCTTGCTTCCCTAAGGACAGTGACAATGCATATAATTCACTAGATATGTTGGGAAAATAACCCAAGTTTCAAAACTTGTGCATCCTTACTTCATGCCTAGGACAGACCACAGACTTGGTCCTTCTATACTTTCAACTGGTCATTCTCTTAGCATATTCACTGCCTTCTTTACTCTGAAGTATTGCTTGAATAGTTCTCTTGCAATGTACATCAAAAACAAGACCAAAAACTCTAAAATAGAACTCGTCTAGAAGTGCTCTTGTAGAAAAGCTGAAGTTCACTTGGAGACTACTCTGAAAACTCAGCTTTATTCCTCTTGAAATCTCAGAAAAAAATTACTAGAACCGGGTCCAAATGTGTCTCGGAAATTTGATCTATTTTCTGCTGAGATTCACCCTTTATAACAACGTCATATGTGCCCTCTTTTTCATTGGTTGGTCTAACTTATTTCTGAAAACTTATCGAAACAAACTTTTTGCATGTCATGACTCAGATCACTCAGCTAAGTCCTTATATTGATTACTATCAATTTTCTGACTATACAAGAGATTTCAATATTGTGCTAAGGATAATTCTCCATCATCCCTCCCTTTATTTGGAAAGATTATTCAACTGTGGTACAATTGATACTTGCTGAAATAGTGTGTGTCATATCAAAATTCTTTTCCATTAGGAATCTTCCACCTATCAACTACCTTCATTTGGTTCATTGTGATTACCTTCGGTTCACGTTATTTCCTCTAGTTCTCTTTATTACAAATTGGACCTATACTCCCCATTGAATACTACTTCCATTTGATTTATTTATTGTCTTTAGAAGGTGTCTTCTAAATTTGTACAGGTAGCATTGCTTAAATAGTATCATAAATCATTTTCCTTAGCCAAGGCCATTTTTCTCTCTCCTGCCATTTTCACGATTACTATGCTCTTCCCCTTTAGTATTAGTAATGTATTTTAGATGGAATTACAAACTGGAACACTACATTTCCTTGAACAAACCTCAGATATGCCTCTGAAATTCGACCTTAGTGCCTTAGATGACTCGCCCTTACTTCCTCAGATTTCTCCCCCTTGCTGCCTCAGATAACTCGTTGCCTCAAAGAATTTGTTGCCACGAAAAGGTATCTTTGAAAGGTCTGGCCCTTAGTGGGGTTTCTCCCTTGCTGCAGCTGCTTTAGAGGCCTACGAGGACCTCTTTTAATCCCTCAATCCAGCCTCGGTAGGGGTATGGCCCCTTCAAATTTTACCATAGAGAGTTAAGGAGAGGTATGGCCCTCTTCCTTCATACCAACGGTGGGGTCTAGCTGTCTTTAGGTGTCCACGGTCTTCCTTCAAAMTTGTGCAAGTGGTATTATTCAAGACCTACTATGATACCATGTTGTTTTTCTCACTTTGCTAGTTCAGGTTCATGCATTTAATTTCAATTTTCAGTTTAGAATTTACTTGAACCATAAACAAATATAACAACAATAACTAGTTGYATTAAACCAAGATCACAAGAAGAATAACCATGCACAAGAACACAAGAAGTATCCTGGGAAACCCTTCTCAACAAGGGAAGAAAACCCATCCAATCCTTTGATATATTCTTAAGAGAAGATCCCCCAGCCATCACCAAACTTAGCACACAAGAGGGTCTTGTAATTCTCATAATTTCAGACCATAACTTCTGAAATCATGAGATGAAATAATGATAAGTGTGTTTCCTCAATGGGGATTCACCTTTATTTATACTAGATTGGACACATCAAAAGTGGTTTCTATTGGCACAACGGGGCCGACCTCAATAACTCAGAATATAATTAATAATTACCATATTAATTATATTTTACATTAATTATCTTTCACTTTGTGGTGGGGCCGGCCTATATCCTTTACATCACAATTAGGGTTACATGTAAATCTAAGTATTAGACAATATAGAAATGGATCTCACACACCCACTAGTGCTAAGCCACTAGGGGTACGTCCACCTATGCTCAACCATAGGGCATCCAACTCAACAAATCTCTCTCTCACTGAGTCTCACAAGAGAATCATATGGACACACACTCACTAGTGCTCATACACTAGGGTCACGTCCACCTATGATCATCCATAGGGACGTTCTACTCAACAGATCTCTATCTCACTGAGTCTCACAGGAGAATCATCTGGAGTACCACATAGTCTCAACTCTCTACACAGAGGATAACAATACACCCATCACATGGGAAGCTTCTCCCCTCATAGGTGTACACATCGTTTCATCTCAAATGACACACCCATATCATGGGAATCCTCCCCACACAGGGGCACACAACGTTCCATCTCAGTCTCAGAGAGGAATGACACAGACATCTCATGGGAATCCTTCCCACACATGGGCACACAATGTTCCATCTCAGTATCAGAGAGAAACGACACACCCATATCATGGGCACACCCAACTCATGGGCTCTCTCATAGGTCGACTCACTCAGTATGTGTCCTGGAGGATGTTTCATGAATCTATAATCATCAACACTCCTAACCTCACACATGAGGGGGCATATGTTATCACCTACAAATCACTCACAGAGCTATACAGGTGATCACCAAAAGGGTCATCAGTTCAATACACTAAGGTGCATGCTCATGGAATTAATACACCATCTTCTGCAAGATAAAAACTATACAAAGTGGAATTTTTATCATCCACATAACTCAACAATCTATATTTTCTACAATTTGTGCAGGCCTGTGCGATTGTCCCTTCAAAATTCACATAGATTGACTAGAAGTGAAGTTTCACCAACTTTTTGTGCATTGATGACCAAGGATCCCATCAAATGTAATTCCTACTTGAATGACCAAGAGGCCTCAAGCCCATTAGCATTGAAGGTTGGTAGTACAAGTGGGTTCATGTCCACTCATGCATGGGAGGACACACCCAAGTGGCCTCCCCTTTCCCATTGAAACCAGTTTTTATCAAGCTTGTTAGAGGCATATAAAAAGGATGTCATTATCATGCACAAGAAAAATAAAATCCAAAGAAAAGTTACACTATGTGCGTGAGCTTAGAGAATCCTTGTTTCTCACTATCTCATCCATATTTTCATAAGCATTATAGCTAGGTGTATTAAACCTCTCACCTATTGAGAGATTTGTACGCATATTCTTACCATTTTGATTTAAGAGAGAGAGAGAGAAGTTCTAGAAGGGAAAAAATAGCCCATCCTAAGGAGGAATAAGGGGGCTCACATGCTCATCAAATCCTTTACAGTGTTGTACTCAAGTTCTTTCCATTAGTATAACCAATCTCACCTTGTTTTATTCTTATTTTTACATTTTTTGCTCTTATTTCATTATTTTGTTTGGATCTTTTGTTTTATGGTGTATCACTAACACTCTAACAATTGATTGTGGTGCTAGTTAAGCCTAGGCTAACACTAAATTTTATTTTTTGCTCACCCAAGTGGAAAAGGGGACAAAACAATAATGAGTGAATGTGGACATAACAATGGAATAGGCATATTTACTAGTTGGTGGGTAATAAAGAGGCTCACTAGGTAGTTAGAAGGAATAATATAATAATTATGGGTAATTTGCATATATATGCACATGAGTATCATTGTATTGGATGTGTTGGATGTTGAGTATTTTATTGTAGCAATCATGACTTGTGGAGTGATTCATTCCATAAGGAGTATTTGGTGGTGTTACCCTACCTTAAGGGTTCTCTCTATATTCTTGTGTTGTCTATTATGTAGATGCATTTTAGCGTTTCTAATGTCAAGGGTTAGCTTTTATATTTTATTTACCAAGGTTCACTACAAGTGTTATAGTAATCAAGAAAATATTTTCACTATGACATCAAGTCCTTTTAAAGAAAATAGTATATCTAAAATTAATTGCAATGAACCTATATTTGATGGCATATAGTGTTGCAATAGGATAAAGGTATTTTTTACTACTTCTATGGTTTTGGGATATTGAAATTGGTAATTGTAGTATTTGACTACAATTTCAACAATCATAAACCATAATTTAAGGAATATATAAACTCCAATTTAAGCAACCTAAAATTTCAATTTCTTACCATTTCGACAATTGATTGTTTACAATTTCGACAATTGAATATTGCAATTTAAAAGTTAGAAATTGAAATTTTTTCTATTATAAATTACAATTTGAGCAGTTTCAAAAATTCAATGATTGCAATTTCATTAATCCTTTACAATTTAAGCAATTAGATATTTCAATTTCAGCAATCACAAATTGTAATCTCAACAAACAAGAACTTCAATGATTAAAAAATGCAATTTCAGTAATGAGAGTTTCCTGGAAATTTGACCAATGTTTACCAATCAAATGTCCTTCATCAAAGTTCATACCAATCATAATCCTTATTGGTTATATATATATTATATAGCATATTTCCTTGATTATAGTTCCAATCGGTCATGCTTCCCCATACAATTATTGTTCCAATATCAAAAGATGAAGGTTCCAATAACAAGACACAATATACAAGGATGTCTTATCATCATCCTAATTATAAAATTCATTGTATTACTCAACAAACTAACCAAAGATGAAATCAATATGAGAAACTAAGTGAAGATCCTATTATATTGAAGAGAAGCTCAAGTGTGGAATCTTATCATTTCCAAAATCATGGAAGTTGTTGCCACACAATTCTACAGAAAATTAAATTAGGATGGTTTGACCCATTTACAATAAGACAATTATGATAAACATTTTGTAACTCATATCACCTCGTGTAATCAACCATCGTATTTTAAAGAACAAAGAATCATGAGAAATTATTTCAAGCCAGAATGAGAACATACAAGTTTCCATAAAGTTCAATGAGGACAAAGCATATTTGAAGGGATAGACAATGTAATGAACATAAATATATAAATAAATATCAAATAGATAATAATAATAAATGAAGTGACACATCATAACTAAAGGACATGACCTAACCAAGGGACATGACCCATCAACCATCATGACAAGTCAATGCATATAAATACTATGTCACGTATTGGCATTGTATCGTTCAATACAATATAGCATAACCATTACTAAACATATATTATTAATCATTTATGGATTTCAACCTATTGCACTTATTATGTTGCATATTCCTCCCTAAACAAACTTTGTTCATTTAAGAGTATTGTTCCATGCTTCTTGGAAGCCCACTATGCTGACTTTTGGGAAACATAAATGAAAATAATTTGTGTATTATATATATATATATATATATATATATATATATATATATATATATATATATATTTATAAACCTAGAACAAGTTACAAATATGGATGTAATTAAAACCAATTACTTACCACAAAAATTTTCAAAGGCCTTTTTCCATAGTTGAGGGATCATTCTTCATGGTATTTTCCCAACCTCATCCTTTCCATTAATGAGATTTTTTTTTGGTGATTTGATACCTATGGTTCTATTGAGCTAGCAAAAACACTTTCAAGCTCTTCCTTCTATCTTAGTAATTTTGGCAGAAATTGGGGACCCCTCCTAAATTTTCTAGTCCTAAAAGAACGGATTGTTTTTTATTTGTTTTATTGACTAGGCTTAACCTTTGGGTTTGCAACTATTCTTTGATCAAGCATCATTGTATCCTAAGAATTTTGTGCTTTCCTGTAGATTTTTTTTTTTGGTTGATGGTATTTAATGTACTATGTTTAAGCTTCTTTTTCTTTAGACCCATGGATTTGATGTTTTACTAAGCTTGATATTTGCCTTGGCAGACCCATCATTATTTTGATTGCTTGTTGAAAGTCCTTGTGCTTTTTGCATCTTCTCAAAATTTATAATCTTAACTTCTTGCGAAGTATGCATAGCCTCCTCAAATTTCTTATTTTTTCTCCCTTCATGACATTGAGAACCTTCCTAAATGCTCAATCTTTTCTCCTTTGCAACATTGCACATCTTCCTTGAATTTACATCCTTTTATTTTTTGCACCACTGGTCATATTCCTTAGATTCCTAAATTTTTTACTTTACAAACATTTTTTCTTCATTACATCCACTCCAAGCTTCATTTTTTAACTGCAAAAACATGTCATGTTGCATGCAAGGGAAAGATTTCCAAAGTTTTAAACAAGTTCTGAATGCTAAAAATATTTATCAGGTGACATGCAAACATTCGGAGTTTGGTGTTGCACAAAAGAGTAAGGTTTGAAACAAAAAAAAAGTGTGATTCATTGCAAAGAGACAAAGTTTTGAAAAGTATCCCATATCGTGATCAGACACAACATGGAAGTTTGAAGATACATGACATAGGGGATAATTGGGAATTTATGATGTAGCATGATCCAAATGAAAAGACAAAATCTTTTGATGATGTGAATCATCGTGGAAATGTAACTTTATTTGAAGAGAACCATATCACAGCAAGACCAAAACTTGAAATGTTTATAAAGTACGAAATATTGCATCGTTTGGATTTTCTCTTATAGTGCAGTAAAAATCGAAAGATATGATAGACTAAGATAAGACACAAATTTGAGTTTTCTTTCTATGGAACAATGTAGCACAATACCTAAACAATTTAACCAATCAAATGAGACTTTAAAGTGCAATGAATACCAATTGTTAAAAGTGTGGGGTTTAAAAGGGTAAAGTATGAAATGCATGGTAGAGGTTAAAAGGAGTAAAAGGTGAACGATCCCATATAAAGAAAGAAAGGTAAAATAAAACAAAAAGGTTTCACATGAGGTTTTACCTCTCCTAGGGTATAGTCATGTGATCAAGCACCCAACCACCTATCATGAATAGTCAAAGGAAGGATAGATGACCCCACTTCACCAAACACTCTAATTATCCCTTGCTAGTTGTCTCAGGGAAGCTAGGTAATGTCTTTCCAGTTACAGATTTGGTTTCAATCCAAGTAAGGTTTTGCCTCTCTAGATTTAAATTTCTTATTTTTCACTTGGTAATTAGCATTTCCTTCTCCTTCAGTGTTTCTACTTTACACATACTTTTTTTTTCCTTGTTACGGTTTAACATCATTTTGAGTAGAAAGGGGAATGGAAACTAAGCTATTTGCATATATTCACACTCCAATCGTACTCCTTTGATAATATTGTGACTTGTTTCAAAATTGAAGAGCCATAACCAAAATTGTTTACAACTCGCACATGACCATTCCCCCGATTATGGCATCAGAAGACCAAGTCCCCATGGGAGAAGTGTTTACCCTAGCCAATTGAACCCTAACACTTATCTTCATCAATTATTATCACATAACTGATATAGGGGATTAAAAGATGGATTTGCTTTCATTTTATCCCAACTCTCCATCATAATCATGGTTAACTTATGCTTATACTAAGAGGGGGGTGAATCAATATAAGGTAGTTTTTAATTTATTTAACCATTCATGAATCATTCATTAGCACATATAAACTCAAATCACAATGCATAGAATTTAACATGGAAGCCCTTGCAGGAGAAAACTACAAAAAATTATCTTTATAAATGTCTGTAGACACCAACTTATTGGAGACACCAATATCCTCAACTAAGAAACAACTCAACAATATATTATGTAGGCACCAACCTACTGGATACATCAATCTCCTCAGTTGAGTACCAACTCAGCAAGATATTGTGTAGGCACCAAACTACTAGAGACACCAATCTCCTAATTTGAGCACCAATTTAGTAAGACCTATATAGACACCAATCTAAGATATTCATACATAGAGTAATTTTTAATTCAATTGCATGCTTCATACTTCATGTATTCCATAGCCTCATTATATCCTTAACCTTCATGCTCCAACTCCTCTCCTTGCTTCATACCCCATACATAGCTTCAAACCCTAGTCATATTTAGCCTTTATTCTATAGCAAGCATCATAGCATTATTCCCATAATATAATCCCATACTACATCATCAAAACCTCAAAACACCACATTTTTCATCATCATAGACCTTAGTCCTTCATAGCTCACCCTAAAAACTCCAATAAAACTCATATTTCACCTTTAGACCCAAAGAATACTCCCTCACTTATCTTGTGCACCTCAGACTTGGTCTTCTTGCTTGAATGTTCTTCAAATGTGCACATCTATCATGCATTTATAGCATTTATGTGCTCACTTTTAGGGTCGACCTGAACTTTCTGGTTGGATCGTCTGACAAAAAAATTCATATCTCTGCATTCCTAAGGAGTTAGAGGGAGTCCCATATACCATTGGAAACATATCGGAATAAACTTTTAAACTATATAACTGTTAGGCAGAAATATTGTCGTTTAATTCCATTGTAGTATTTGCCCAACCATTTAATTTGTCAATCTGAGGTTCGTAGGCTTACGAAGCACACGCACTATATATGCAGGACTGAAGTAGAAGTAATCTAATCTAAATTGCTGAAATGAAACTAATTTAGGAAAG
>ML791597.1:115411-126297 GCA_009831015.1 Picea engelmannii
TAGCAAATGCTTCTGTTGTTGATTGGTGACAGTCGTTCTGTAGCTTCTCGACATATCCCATGCAGCCTACGTCTGAGAAGTGTTTTTGCACCTCTGAATGCGCCTGTAGAAAGGACAGACTATCCAATTCTTTTCTTAACAAATAACCACTACATCTCCTTTCCATCTGCAATTTGAACCCGAAACGATTTTGCACACAAAACACTGCAATCTGTTGTTTGAGCCGAGGTTTTGCGCTGGTGAAAACACTTGGCGTTGTCTTTCAAAATTGAAAACTTATCATATGCTTGTGGATGATGCGTGTTGGGGAAACGATGTGTCGATTTGATGTCACCAGTCAAGTAGTACTGCTCCTTCACCTGTGATGATGGATTTGAATTCGCCATTTCCAACACCATTATCGTGAAGCATGTATTTCTAAACAAGATCCGCTTTGCAATCCGATTTAGACGTGCAAAACCGAATCTTCATCATTATCCACTTTCACCGGCACATTATAATGATTACATGACGTGTGTTGAGCATGTCTTCTTTTGATTTTTTGAAAACGTGGAGAAAACACACGTGATCCCCACTTTCACCAGCTAACGGCCCGTGGGAAATGCTCCTTGGCTGTTGAAAATCGCCGCTTTCACCAGCTAACGGCCCGTGGGAGATGCTCCTTAGCTGTTGAAAATCATCACTTTCACCAACTAATCATCATCTTTAAAACATGCATTAGCTGTTGAAAATTTTTCATGAAATTTTTAAAGGGAAGACCTTTATGGATCGTCTTATTTCTAAGACATAAATTAAAACCTAAGTTTTGCTACTAGAAAAACTTAAAACAAATTTGGAGAAAACTACCAATAGCCATGCTATCAACAACAAAATGAAACCATAGTGACTGATTCATTTTGGGAGCTAACATTTGGCTCCAACTGGGATGGACATCTCCCTGTGAGGTGACCAAGAACCTAGCTAGACTTAGTAGCCTTTATTACAATTTAAAAAAGAAATCTGAAAAATAGTTTTGCTAGTACCATTGGGCATGGAGTTATTCAAGTGATAGAAACAACGAAAACAAAACTGAAAAGAATATGTACAAGTAGAACAAGGATTTTAAGAAAAATCCTTATGAAAAATAGGTCTTTAGAAAGCGCCCATTGAAAGGGCCACTTGCTACTTCATCGCCTGCAAGATTTTGGAGAACAAAGGTATTGTTCTGCTGAACCGCTGTTATGACAAAAGGACATGTCCAGAGAGCATCAAATTTGCCATGTTTCCCTTTCTCTTGCCTTGCTGCATCCCACTTTAAGACTAATTCCCCTGTTTTGAAGACATTTGATTTGACTTTCTTGTCGAAGATCTCCTTGATTTTTTCTTGGTGTAATTCTATTCTTTCCAAAAGTTGCTCTCTATCTTGCTGTAACTCTACCAAATTATGAATTCTCCGAGTCAAATCACTTGGTTCAGAATCAGTTTCTTGTAAAAAATTTACAACCGGCAGTGCAAGTTGAATAGGAAATATGGCTTCAGTACCATATACCAACTTGAAAGGAGATGTACCAATTGATTTTTTACATGTAACCCTGTTAGCCCACAAAGAAAATTTCATCTTGGAATCCCAACCTCTGGTATTTTGTTCAAGCATCTTCTTTATAATTTTGACTAAAATCGTGTTTGATGACTCAGCTAAGCCATTTCCTTACGGATAGTAAGCAGTGGAATGTACTAGTTGAATTCCCAACTCTTCATATAATTTCACCAAGTGCTTATCTGTGAATGCAACAGCGTTATCAGTGACTATTCTCTTAGGGCAGCCAAATCTGGCAAATATGTTTTCTTGCAGAAAATTTATGATGACAGTATGATTGGCGTTCCAGCTGGGAATAGCCTCAATCCACTTTGTAAAATAATCGGTGGCAACAAGGATCTACCTGTGCTGACTACTAGAAGGCGGGTGAATCTCACCTATGAAATCCAGGCCCCATTGCTGGAAAGGACCTGTGACCTCTATAGGTTTGAGGGGAAGAGACTTCAGTTGTTGTTTTCCTTCAAATCTTTGGCACTTGTCACATGTTCTGACAAACTCACACACATCTAAAAATAAGGATGGCCAGTAATAACCAGATCTTAAGATTTTATGTGCAGTGGTTTTCCAATAGTGATGTCCTTCGCATTCACTATTATGGAATTCAATCATGACCTTAGCTTATTCTTCTTGGTTTATTCACCTCAACAATAAACCTATTGGATTTTTCCATAACAATAAGTTGCCATTGATGCAGAGATTCATGGCTTTGAGATTTAAATCCCTTCCTTGTGTTTTTGTCAAATCTGAAGGGACTGATAAAGTTTGCAGAAAGTGAACAATGTGACTGTACCATTTGCAATCAACTAGGTGAGTTGAGACCTGCATTTCCTCACCTTCTTTATCCTATGAAGACTGAACATTATCTGCATTAATACTTACCAAATTTATTTTGAGCAGCCTACAATTTTCTTCTGCCAGAAGTTTGGCAAGGCCCTGACCCTTCACAAGTTTTGCTGGTTTAATTTCAACATCAAATTCAATCAACTTTGCTATCCACTTACTCCTTTTTCCATCTATGTTGGGTTGTATAAGCACATCTTTAACTGAACTGGAGGGTACAAAATCTATTACCTTGTCCTGAAGGATGTAAACTCTGAAAGATTTCAATGACTTGATAAGTGCATATGCTTGTTTCTCCAACAATTCATACTTTACCTCTGCGTCTCTCAAGACCTTATCGAAGAAGGCAACCGGTTGCTCCTGATCATCAACATTTTTCTGCAAGAGTACTGCTGCAATTGTGTCTCTTGAAGAAAATGAAAAAATGTAAAATACCTTGGAGAAATCGGGGCTAATCAAAACAGGGGCTATTGTGATGGCTTCCTTGATAGCATTGAATGAGTGTCTGGCTTCTTCAGTCCACTTTACCTCGGAGTCTTTTCTTAACATAGCAGTAATATGTTTTGTTAGTTCTACAAAGTTTACTATAAACCTTCTGATAAAGTTTATAGTCCCAAGGAAAGACTGAATGTCCTTCTTTGATCTAGGAAGAGACAGATTTTTAATTGCTTCTACCCTTTTTGGGTCAATTTTCACCCCATCAGCTGAAACAATATCTCCAAGTAGTTTCCCTTCCTTAAGTGCAAAATTTGATTTTTTTGGATTAAGAGAAATGCCATACCTTCGACATTTTAGAAATGTCCTTTTTAAGTGCTGCAAATGAAGTTCATGGCTGCTCGAGAAAACAGTGATATCATCAAGATATATCAAGACAAATTTATCTTTCTCTCCAACAAAAGCAATGTCCATCGCCCTTTGGAATGCCGCTCCTGCATTCATCAATCCAAAGGGCATCTTCTCGTACATAAACGTACCCCATGGAGTAGTAAAAGCAGTCTTTTCTTTATCGTCCGGATGGACAGCAATCTGGTTGTATCCAGAAAACCCATCAATGAAAGACATCACCTTTGATCTAGACACCTTCTGCAAAATATGTTCCATTTTGGGTAGAGGGTAGTTGTCCTTCCTAGAGCACTTATTCAAATTTCTAAAGTCAATGCAGAGTCTGATCTCTCCATTCTTCTTCCTGACCGGTACGAGATTCGCAATCCATTCTGAATATCTGAGAGGTATGATGATGCGAGTGTCCAATAGTTTTTTGATTTCCCTTTCCATTGTAGGCAGCAACAAAGGATTAAAGGATCTAAGCTTCTGCCTAAATGGTTTGGTGTCTTTGTTCAAGGGAATCTTATGTTGAATTACCTCTGTTTCAAAAGTCTTCAAGTCATCATATTGCCAAGCGAAGATGTTAGCAAACTCCTTTAGCAATTCTCCATAATCAACCTTTTGTTTTTCAGTCAAATGTGAAGCTAAGTTGACATATTTAGGATCCTGTTCACTGGCTACATTATACTTCAAAACTTCTAAATCTTTTTCCCCATTTTCCAATTTGACAGCCACATCATTATTATCGAAAAGCCTTTCCAAAGGGACCAAACCTTTAGGAATTTTGTTGGTAGACAGCTGGACTATTTCATGTGCTACGATTTTGCTTCTCAATTTCATTGTCATGTTCATTCTCCTGATCGATCTGCAAATATGCAAACTCATCTATCACTGCAAGAAATCTAGTGAGTTCAGCATCGTCTTCAAAAACCTTCCAAAATTTTACATTATCAGGGAGGGATGGCTTATATTTAACTTGAATTTTGTAATTCAATTTATGAGGCAGAGGGGGTATGAAATCACAAGCCGACACAGCTAATGAATCAACCAATTCATTCATTTCTCTAGGTACATATGAAATTTTAAAATCTGCAAAATCATGAATTGCCCTCAAAACTTCATCTCTATATTCTTTCAGCCTGACATGTTTTGCTTGAAATGACTTATTCACCTGCTGAATGATCAAATCAACATCTCCAAATACCTGCAATATTTTAATATCCATCTCTTTGGCTGCATGTAGCCCCAGAAGTAGTGCCTCATACTCAACAATATTATTAGTCGCTTTAAAATCAAGTTTAAAGGACAAATGATAAGTTTTCTTAGAGGGGGAAATCAATACCACTCCTGCTCCTGTTGATTCTTTGGTACAAGCCCCGTCAAAGAACATGGTCCAAAGATCATCCTCTATTTCTTCTATGGGCTGAACTGTGGGCTTTCTGAGCAGCAATGCATCTGGTAATGAATCATCAATTTGCAAAATACAAGATCCCATACCTGTGTCGACAGAATAGATAGGATGATTGGATGGATTTTGTTCATCACTAATTACATATGCCAACTGTGATTCCCTATATAACCTTCTATTCACCCCTCCAAAAATAGGGATAGTAGCATAGGAGAGATCCATTTGAAGAGTGCCACCTGGCCTCTTCATCCACGATCTTGATAACAGACATCTGAATTTAGGTGGTATGTATGCCACTACTATATCCATAACCATAGTCTTCATGGATGCTTGGGTTAAGGTTACGTCCTAATCCTTGATCATCCCAAGACATTTGACTTTTCGAGAGTCAAAAGAGAAAATATCATGATAAGACTTAGTGATCTCCAACCCAAGCTCATCCATGACCGCCTTTGGCATCAAATTGTGAGAAGCACCGGAGTCCAACAAACAGTTATGCAATGTTTTCTCATGAATATTTAGAGAGATGTAAAAGGGAGGACAACTTTCATCTCTGTCTTCTATCATTTGGCCCAGAGCAATGGTTGGATTTTCATCATATATGTTGAGAATATCAGCAGAAGGGGATATAGATTTGGGATCTAAAGTTTTGAGGATATCCTTTTTGAACATTTCATTTTTCATTAACTCAACTAGAGGAATAGGAATTTTAATTTTTTGTATTTCAGCCTCAAAATTGAACGAATATGGGACTTTATCAGAAGCTTTATCAGAGACCTTTACCTGATCCAAAGGAGCTTTCTGATTGCTTTGTTGTTCAACAGGGGCCTGACTTTCTGGATTTTGACGCTTGACAGGGGCAACAATCTTATTGGGAGGAGTTGATGCTTTCGCCTTTGAGGGATTTGTTTGTTGACTCTCTGATGTCTGATCTTTTTTCTTAACAGGGGTTGCGATCTTTTCGGGAGAGGCTGGTGCATTCTGTTGGGTAGTATCAGATTTAGATCAGAGATTATATCTATTCTTATCTTCTGTCGTGAAAATTCCATCATCAATAGGATTATCCTTTGTTTGTTCAGTCATCAATGCTTCTTCATAGTCATGTTGTGTCAGATAAGATTTCCCTGTCTCTTCTCCAACACAATGAATATTATCTTCTCCATATTCTTGATAATCACCTTCGTCTTCATCCATCACAACATTTTGAAGAGGGGCCTTTACTCTTTGATCTTCAGTAGGATTCTTTTCTCTTTGCAAAATCTGTGTTGGCTGATTATTTCTTCTGAAGTTGTTGGGATTTTGATTTGGGTTCCTGCCTGCATAATCATAGGTGCCTCTTCCCTTCACAGGCTTCTTATTTTCAATCTTGAGCTTATATATCTCAGAGGTTAGAGACTCTATCATCTTAGCCATTTTATCAAACTTCGGGTCAGCACTTGATGAAGAGGAAGCTTCATTCCTTGGCCTTCTCCTATCATAATTTCCCTTTAGCTTTTGAGAGGCTAAAATATTTGATTCCACCTCAAGGGCAGCATCTTGCATGAGAGATAATGTCGGTGACCTCCTTTCTCTCAACAATAAACAGAAATCTAAGTCAAAGGCATCAGAATATGTGATCTTGGCAGAAGCATCTGAAGGTTTTATCTCTGCTGGTATTTTACTATACATCCAGTTAAATATTTTAGTGAAATCAGAGACTGACTCACTATTTTGTTTCCCTATATTTCCAAATTCTGTGATATAGTATAAAAAATCTCTTCTATCACCCCAATGTTTCAAAAAGGTCTCATCCAATTGCTCGATTCCATCTATGGAACTAGCAGGGAGTTCTTTGAACCATTTCCTAGCATGTCCATCTAAGATTTGGACAAAGACTCGTGTCCAAACATCTTCTTCTTCAATATTAAGGTTTTCAGCATAACTTTAGAAAGCCTCAATGTGTTCTTCAGCAGACACATCGCCTTCACCTGTGAATTTGGGCATATACTTCTGATAGTCTCCCGTTGGCATGGATGATACTGGGTTTGGCAATATAAGTGGTGCATACCTAGCAGCTAGGATTTTTTGCATCTTCGTCAAAGGAGGTGGTGCAGCCATAACTATCAGGGGTGAAAAAGGTGATGGTTTCTTTTTCGATTCTTCAACACTGGAGGAATATGAAGGAGGTGAATCTTCTAATGGGAAAGAGGTCTGATATGAGGCCTTATAAAAATTTGCAAGTTATCCAGCTAAGTTTTCTTCACCTTTAGCAGATAGCTCTTGGAGAAGATGTTCAACAGCAAGGAGGCTAGTATAAATGTTTAAATGATATTCTTGTTGCTGAGAATGAAAAGACTTGAGAGAAGAAGAACTATGACTTCTTTCTAAATTCTTGGATGTTTTTTCGATCAAATTTGAATCTATCAATTTATCATCATTAGTATTTTCCTGTTGATCAAAAGGAGATTGTTCTTCTCCAGTATTTACAACTGTCTTTTCATCAATGCTCTTTGAAAAGAACTCAAATTTTTCTATAGTAGATTTTCCAGAACTAAAAAGAGGATTACCTTCTATATCTGATCTTAAAGCTTGACCCTGAATTGTATTTCCTTTCCTGAGAATTAGTTCTGGATTGGAAACTGGTGTGATAGGTGATTCTTGAGGATTCGCCCTAGTACAGATCCTCTTAGGAGCCATGATGAACTTGTGGAGTCGCCAGATAGATAATTACAACCAACTAAAAATGTCTAATCTATGTCTATCATCAAAGATCAGCTTTGTGTCGTAACCTAGGAAAGCAGAACTTAAATTTCGTCTCCCCGGCAACGGCGCCAATTTGTTATCACTCCAAGAAACTCCTTTTGGTTGTATGCTAAGTATGCTTGGTAACTTAAAATAATGTGTAGGTATGCTTGGAACAATGGGGTCTTTAATGATCAATGTAATAGACAACTCATCATACATCTAAAGAAATAGTGATTTCAGGAAACAATAATCAGATCAAATAATTTGAAAGGAGAGGATGAAGAATACTAGTCTTGATTTGCCCAATACAGTTGGGTGTAGGGATTAATACAAGATAGAAAGAAAATCCTTCACTTCAAATCTATGAGCTCAATAAAGAGATAACACTCTTTATAAGCTAAAATAAACTAAAATGAAGTACATAAAAGGAAACATGGATATTTCTGATATTGAAAACGAAAGGAGACTGCAATTTTATTATATCATAAGAGTCTATACAGTAGAACAAAAATGTATCCCAGTTTGAACCCTTGTCTCTTAGAAAACATAGGCATTTATAGCCTTTTACAATCAGTTTTTAAGATCCTGAAAACTTGGATCTGTATCTAAAAATAGCAAATCAAATTAACTAAGCAAATCGATAACAAAGACTAGTGGCTAGACTAGCATTCGAATTGTCTTCCATCACAAAATTTGGCATCTGTGCTTCTTCAGCTTCTAGAATCTGTTGTGTCATGAAACATGGTAAAGGCACCTGTCTTGGCAGCTGGATTTCTTCAGTTACTCATAGTCGACACTTTAGGAGATCAATTTAGCATGTGATTTTCAAAACTCCCACGAATCTCTGATGCTGAGTATTTTTTGACCAAGTTGTTAATCCTTTAATGCTCTGGAATCTCTTTAAATCCTATGAAAATCACCCTGCTCCATCCTTATCTTTCAAAAATTCTTTTTGTGCTTTCACCAGGTAACTCGCCTTATGATTCGCTGGTTAGCTGGTGAAAGTGTTGCCTTTCACCAGCTCACTGGTTGTAAATTTGCCCTTTGCGCTGGTGAAAGCTCTGCCTTGGCCCAAAATGAACTCTCACCTCCAAAACTGTGGTTCTATCAAAAACTCAACATGTCTCTACTTTATCCCCTTGCATATTCACAGCAACCTAAGCTAACACTTGCAGATCTGGGTGTGACTTTTGCTTTTGCTTCAATTTTCTAATCTTCCTCTTAAGGCGTTTTTCTAACCACCATAGACTGTTATAGTCTTTGGTGATTTTCTTTTTCCTCTGCTTGTCCTTGACACTTTCACGAGCCAGCTTTTCAAATGCAACATTTGTTTCTGCGAAATTATCAGACAGAGTTTTGTATCTTTCCTTAATTACTCTTTCTAAAACCTCCTACTGAGCAATCACTTCTTTAAGTTGCTTGATTTTCTGTGTTTTCTTCGACTTTGTGCTCTTTGATGTTTCACCTTCATTAGTGTGAGTAAAGGTCTCACAATCATGTGCAAATTCAATGGAGTGTTCAGGGCTTTTAATGGTAGGGATTTCATCTTCTTTCTCTGGCTCTGAGTCTGTGTATGGCAGATTTAAGATGTTTGTTTTCTTTTCTATAGGCTGCTTTGTAGTAGTTTCAAAATCCAATTATTTCTTTGAGATCCTATGTTTTGGTGGTCCTGGAAGAGTTATCCTCTTCCTCGAGCTTCTTTGAGGAGTCAATTGCCTTTTTCCAGCTCTCTTTTGTTCATTCATGGGCTGAGTTTGAGTTTCAAAGCCCTCCCAAAAAAGAAAATGTTGCCAAGTCCTTCCTTTTTGTCTCAGCTCCTCCAGGATTATCAATTTAATTAGGCCAAAGTGACAAAGAGTGTTCTTCATACTTAGAGGTTCAACTCTAATCTTTTTACAAACTTTAGTTAAGCTCTTGTGCAAGAAGAAAGGTAAATTTAGGAGAATTTTCCCTGTAAAATGGTCTAAGAGCTTGAAATGGTATAACATCAGTTTGTCGTACCTGCCTTCTGAATTTATGTAGAGTTGGATGCCCTTAAACAAATCCTGCCACTCATCCTCTAAATGGGAAACTAGCATGCTCTTCTTCCATGCATTATTTCTAAATTCTTCCTTTAGATATGCTCTAAAATTTAAGTTCTTGGTTGCTGTTGTTTTGAACCAACTCTGGCCTAATCTAGGTAAACTAGTCACTGCAGCAATGGCAGCTTCATCCACGATGATTTCTAATGACCCAACACAAGCTTTATTTCCATCGTATGTTTTAGCAAATTCTTATGATGTTGATTGGTGACAGTCGTTCTGTAGCTTCTCGACATATCCCATGCAGCCTGCGTCTGAGAAGTGTTTTTTCACCTCTGGATGCGCCTGTAGAAAGGACAGACTGTCCAATTATTTTCTTAACAAAGAACCACTGCGTCTCCTTTCCATATGCAATCCGAACCCGAAATGATTCTACACACAAAACACTGCAATCTATTGTTTGAGCCGAGGTTTTGTGCTAGTGAAAACACTCGGCGCTGTCTTTCAAAATTGAAAACTTATCATATGCTTGTGGATGATGCGTGTTGGCGAAATGATGCGTTGATTTGATGTCACTAGCCAAGTAGTACCGCTCCTTCACCTGTGATGATGGATTTGAATTCGCCATTTCCAACACCATTATCGTGAAGCATGCATTTCTGAACAAGATCCGCTTTGCAATCCGATTTAGATGTGAAAACCCGAATATTCATCATTATCCACTTTCACCAGCGCATTATAATGATTACATGATGTGTGTTGAGCATGTCATATTTTGATTTTTTGAAAACGTGGAGAAAACAAACGTGATCCCCGCTTTCACCAGCTAATAGCCCGTGGGAAATGTTCCTTGGCTGTTGAAAATCGTCGCTTTCACCAGCTAACGGCCCGTGGGAAATGCTCCTTAGCTGTTGAAAATTGCCACTTTCACCAGCTAATCATCATATTTAAAACACACGTTAGTTGTTGAAAGTTTTTCATGAAATTTTTAAAGAGAATACCTTTATGGATCGTCTTATTTCTAAGACATAAATTAAAACCTAAGTTTTTCTACTAGAAAAACTTAAAACAAATTTGGAGAAAACTACCAATAGCCATGCTATCAACCACAAAATGAAACCAAAGTGACTGATTCATTTTAGGAGCTAACATGACCCATTGATAATTTTTACTAGATTGCAAAATTTTATATGACCCATCCTTCTATGCCATAACCAAATTTTGTCTACTTGTCCCATACAACATTTTTATCCTTTTACTTCATTAAGAATGTATACATTGCTCGAAGTTTTGTTTGCATTTGCCACTAATCTTCCTAACATGCTTTATATATCTCACATCCTTTAGAATGAAATGTGAGGTTGTAACCTTGATCACACATTTGACTGACACAGAAGATTGTGTTTTAACCCTTCAACATATCCTTCCAAAAGCATTATCCAAAAAGGTAACATTGCCTCGTTTTTCTTCCTTTAGGAAGAGAAATTTATTC
>ML791597.1:165634-177983 GCA_009831015.1 Picea engelmannii
TTTCTTCAAGGGTTGACATCAATGACAACCAACCTTAATCAACAACACAAAGATATGGAATGAACTTTCCTCTCATGGAACACATTGTCACAATTAGTGAGCCATAAAATCTAAGCATTTAGAAACTTTGAGGAATCTCAGACCTATTCAAATCCATAGTATCTATGTTTTTACGAGACACCCCTGGAAGCTTGATGAAGAAACTAATTGGGAAATGGTTATCGACACTGTCATTATGTATTTTATAATCTCACTAGCATGTGTTTCTATTTATATGGATGAGTTACAATATACATATATGTATTCTAAAAGGAAATGTCAACAAAAGTAGGTATTTCATGAAGTTATCCCAAAGAGTGAAGTGTCATTGGAGCCAGAAACAAATAAGGCCTCAAGGCCATTCTACGAAGATGCTAAATTTAAACTTGAATCAAGCACTAATTATTGAGGGAGAAAAAAATATCAAATGTTCGAGGAAACATACCCAAACTTCCACTACAAGTAGGCAAGACAAGCCTAGATGTCGGGGTGTATTAAACCATCAAAAGGTCTAGTCTCCACAGAGTAGTAGCTAGACCAATTGTAATTCCTTGTATTGAGATAATATAATATTCAATCAATCATATGGATGTAGAGAGCATATCAATAAGAAATGAAGAATCAAATGCTATCATATCCTTTCATCCCTCAAACTTGGATGTATGCTACAAATTCCACAGACTCGAAGTTGATCTCATTGATGAGTGGGTCATGTAGTTCATGATTAACTATCATGACCTCCTAAAGAGATGGTGTGTGACCAAAAAATCCTTCAATTCATGATCATTGGGTGTGTATCCAACATCCAATCTTAGGACATCTTAGAAGTTCACAGTTGCACTAATTAGCAAGTTGTATGTCAAAAAAGATGCAACCCAATTCAGGGAGGCCTAGGTTTCATTGCCATATCAAGAGTACTCAAATATTAGAACGATATCCAACTTGTCCTCTATCTTGTCTACTACATTAACATATTTTATTTCCAAATCCAAATACCACAATATGGGGATCCCTCTATAATTTTATATGTCATCATATTTATTATATGCAATATGTGCCACTAACAATTTTGTGGGAATGGGATTGTAGTTGAAACCAAATGATAAACCAATCCATGTCTATCAAATTATGAGAGTATACATATAGAATTAATTACACAAAGATATGTGAGTACTTCATGGCTCCCATGTATATGTTGATTTTATGTGATCCTACATAATTTATGATAGAGAAAGTCATGAAAATGATAATCACAATTGATCATTGGTATGTCATGGAGAAAGGCACGTATATAATAATATTTGGAGCCACCAATCCCCCACACCTACTGCCAAAGTTTATTCCAAACAAACTGGCCATTCAGGAGGTGGGATATCAAATGTTCTTGAATAGAGTTTGTAATAGACCCAAATCAGCAAACCAAAAAAAATGATTTTCTCTATGCTTTGATCTTAAATGTACCACTGCCCGGATACCTATAAATTTTCCCTCTTGGGATAATTTGAAATTCTTATACCAGTTAATTAATAAATAAGAATGAAATAAATACAATAACAACAAATTCAATAGTCAAGATCCATGCTACACTATAAAATAATGAACAATATTTCATGCATAGAAATAACCAGTAAGAAGGCACATTATAATACATATCTCAAAGATAATAATTAATACACAATGGAAATAAATATACATGCAAAGAAACACATGACAGAGAGAACTTATCTTTAATCAAATCATTCACCAACTGGGTGCAGACCAAGGACATTCCACCCAATATTGGACATTGTTGTTCCAAGTCTTAATAGTAGGTCACCCTTAAGCCAGGGATATGAATCTATAAGGACCGGTCTCAGACTCACACTCATCTTCCCAAACCAATCAGCAATCAATTTCTCATAGGTTTCTCAAACACACAGCAAATGTAGTTTACCATCTCTCTTCCCCTTCATCATGTACCACCCAAAGAGATGAACCCCCTTCACTTCCAAGTAGTCCCTCATCCCACCCACCTCTTTCCATAGATCCAGTGCTTCTGGTCAAGAAATATCAATTCTGGAAACTCTTAGGATTCTCATTTTTGCTTATTTATCTATCAACTACCATTATTCTCATGCACACAGGCATCCCTCCCTTTCTTGGATAATCAGTAATTAATTACAGGGATCCAACCACGATTGTTTTCCTTTATCAATTCATTTTCACTTCCCCATGCAAAACCAAGAATGAGCAGAAGAGTAAATTAGAGAGGAAAAATTCAAAAAATGATTTCCGAGAAAGAATGAGTGGCTAACCCCCAAAACAATCAAGAATAGGGTTTAAATATCAAAATCATAATGTAGTCTTCCCCCAAGAATCTCACGTAACCCCCTCTTTCTCTCCAAAATTCCAAGGTGGGTAAATTAAAAATAATTTGAAAATGTAAAGTCTTAGCCACTCAACTTTCCTCCTCTCTCATGGAATCATAGCCCATTATAACTCTTGTCCTTGTTTGTCTTGTAGCCAATGATGTATTTTATTATTAATAATTATCAAAGTATTATGTTTCCTAGGCACTTTGGCCCTTTTCAATTGTTCAGGCACTCTGTCCTTTCATCAAATAAACAAAATAGATTATTAAATTGGGGTGTTGCATTCCCCTCCCCCTTATTTTGGAACTATCCTCAATGCATATGAAAAACAGAAATCAAAATTTCAAAATTCTTCAAAAATTTGTGGGTACTCTGCCTGCATGGAATCTTCATGCTCCCAAGTAGAATCTTCAGGACCATAGCAGGCCCACTAAACTTTTACCAGTTATATGACTTGATTCTAGAGAAATTTGACTTTTCTATCCAATATGCGCACCGGATGGACCTGAAAGTCTCCTTCTGGATCCACGTGAATCAAATTCCAATCAATAACATGGTTGGGATCATGTACATACTTTTTCAACAAAGAGACATGAAATACATTATGCACATTCTTGGAAGCAGACAATGCAAGCATGTATGCAACTAGCCCTATTCTGTCCAATATCTCACGTGGACCACAAAATTTTGTTGTTAGCTTTGTACAACTACCTAGTTGTAATGGGTTCTTCTTGGACTTCACTTTCAAAACAACATGCTCTCCCACTTTAAATTCTCTAGTTGGCATGTTCTTATCTTCATAACTCTTTTGTCTATCTTGTGTTGCCTTCAAATTATGCTTAATTTTAACCATATGGTCTTCCATATCCTTGAAAAATTATGTCCTAACTACTACTCTGTCTAATGGGTTGTCCCAACTCACTTGAGTATTGCACTTTCTACCATGCAAATATTCAAATGGGCTCATTTTCAATGAACTTGATACCCATTATTGTAAGAAAACACAAGCAAATGAAAGTAATATTACCACTCATATGGATTATCCATCACATACATTCTCAACATGTCTTCAATTACCTAGTTGACTATATTTGTCTTCCCATATGATTGTAGATGGTATGTTGTGCTCAAGTTCATATTTGTACAGAATCCTTTAAATGATCCCTCCATAAATTTGAAGTAAACTTTGTATCTCTATTTGAGACAATTGCCTTATGTATTTCATGCAACTTAGCAATCTCCCTCATGTAAATTTATGCAATATTAGTTGTTGTATGAGTCATTTTCATGGGAACCAAATTATCATCCTTTGTCAATTTATCCACAAATACCATTATTGAATCACGTTGCCTTGTTGTCCTAGGTAACTTAGTTATAAAATCAATGGTTACCACTTCTCATTTATTCTTTGGAACTGGCAATGGTTGTAGCAAACGCATTGGGTGTCTGTGCTCAGCTTTCACTCTAACATTTCATGCATCTGGCAATGTAATTGACAACATCCTTCTTCATCCCAGGCCAAAAGGATTGGCTTCTTATTGTTGCAATTGTTTTTTGGTAACCAGAATGTCTGGCCTATGGAACATTATGCATTTCTTTTAATACGAAATTCCTAAGTTCTCCAGAACTAGGAACATAAATTCTATCTTTATGCATAAGTAATCCATCTTCCTTCATCTCATACTATTTAATTTTCTTATGTACATTTTCCTGTTGTAAACCTTCTTCTACCTATAAGTAATGTTGATCTGTAAAAACATCATTTAAAATTATGTTCCTTATGCCTGACTTATGCATACTAATGGTTGTAGCATGCATGAGATGTACTCTTCTACTGAGTGCATCAGCAACTTCATTTTCTTTTCCTTTGATATGCTTGATGTCAAAGTCATACTCACTTAAAAATTACATCCATCGGGTATGCTTAGCATTTAAAGTTGGTTGCTCAAAAATATATTTCAGACCACTATGGTCTATCCTTAATTAAAATCTCTTTCCCATGAGATAATGTCTCCACAACTTCAATTCATGAAATATGGAAGCAAGCTCCAAATCATATGTGGCATAATTTCTCTCATGTTCTCTAAGATTTATGGACTCATAACTAATGACATGTCCATTTTGAGTGAGGACTCCACTTAGGTATTCCTTGCATGCATCTATACAAACTACAAAATTCTCATTTGGGTTAGCAATCTTCAAAATAGGTTCACCAGTAAGTAATTCTTTCAACAAATTAAAATTGTATTCACACTTTGTTGTCAATTCAAACTTAGTTCCCTTCTTTTGTAAAGAAGTGATAGGATGAGAAATTTTAGAGAATCTTGTTATAAATCTCTTGTAGTATATGGTTAATCTCATAAAATATATGACTTATGAACCATTCCTGGGTATTGGCCATCCTCTAATGGCTTCAATCTTCTCTAGATCCACTATTATGCCTTGTTATGAAATAATGTGCCTCGAATAATGGATTTTTTCTTGGTAAAAAGAACACTTTATTATCTTGTCATAAAGCTAATGTTCCCTTAGTACTTGCAATACCAACTTTCAGTGATGTCCATGTTCTTCCTCAGACTTAGAATAGATTTATATGTCATCCAAGAACACAATGACAAACTTATCTAGATAATTTTTGAATATGTCATTCATTATGCACATAAAGACAGTTGGTTCATTGGTCAGCCCAAATGGTACCACTACAAATTCATAATGTCCATACTTGGTTCTAAATTTTGTCTTATTGATGTCTTCTTCCTTGATTCATACATGGTGGTATCATGATATCAAGTCTATCTTCAAAAATATATTTGCTCCTCTTAGTTGATCAAAGAGGTTATCAATTATGGGTAGAGGTGATATGGATTTATGAGCGTAATGAAATGAAATATAGATTTATAACATTAACACAAATATACAGAGAAGAATAAGAGAGATACAGTGAAACTTAACTTCTATTCAATAAAGAAATCTGTTGAAACTGTAAAATGCAGAATGAAACAATCTTGCTTGAATGGTGGTAGCTAATCTCTAAGAAGAGATGTGGCAGTTACACGCATTTGTCTGAGCACATTAAAATGAGGCCTCCAGGCATTTTTAGCATCAAGAAAAAATCATAAAACCCTAGACATCCAAAAACCTAACCCTAGGAGATGAAGTGTCAAAAGTCATGTGAGCCCCGATGGGGTAAGTTGGCACATCACGGGGTTGTAAATTTTGCATACGATCTTCATTTTAGGCACACGATAGCCCGTTCGAAAGGTCTATTTGATAAATAGACATTTTTTCATCACACTCTGACTCTGTCTACAGTGTGACTGTGGCGAGCCCAAAAAACATTGTTTAGGGCCTCAAAACGACCCCGGAAGTTTAGGACCCAAAAAGCTAGAAAATAATTGCCAAGATGAAAATTGTATACGATCCAGTTGGAAGAGGTGGGTGGCCACTTTTATCCACATGGGTCAATCCTCCCCCTTTAAGAAGCAATGGTATCCATTGTGTTTATTTCCCCCATAAGATGAGGAAATTTCTGCTAAATTTGGCCCCGGGTGAGCCACTTGCCTTGGTGCAGGAGTTGCCCTGCTTTGACAACACAATAAAGTTGAAGCTTATGTTAGTGAGTACCCTTGAACTATGTGTCCACAATTTGATTAGTGGATGTATGTTCCATGCAGTCAGGGTTGATCTCTATCGGTGTCAATTGTTCTACTATCTCTGAGGTGTCCAATAATGGTGGAAAGTATGGTCGAAGGAGGTCCACAGTAAAAATTGGGTGCAAGCCAAGGAAGGGGGGAATGTTGAGCTCAAACGCATTGTCACCCACATCCTTGGTGATGGTGTAAGTTCCATAGAGGAGTGGATGAAGCGTCCAATGGGATCATGTAAGGCGTTCTTTCTGCAAATGCAACCAAACTTTATGCTTGGAATTGGAATTGGACTTCTACAAAATATCCTGAACCTATTGGTCGATGTGTTGGATTCGTTCAATGAATCGGGTGGCTTTGTCAGCTTCGGTTTGAGCATGGGATGATTTTTCCTTTGTGGATGCAAGGGGTAGTGCAACATCCATGGGACCCAATGGTTGAAATCCCAACCCCACTTGAAAGGGGTTGTGGTCGATGGAGCTATGTATGGCTCTATTGTAACTATGTTGAACATAGGGAAGAATCTCATCCCATGTGTGTGAATTCTTATAATTGTACATGCAAAAGATATGCATGATCATCTTGTTGACGACCTCTTTTTGGCCATCCATTTGGGGGTTGGAGTTCATGGATTTTGTGAGCTTGATGTCTAGCCGTGACCAAAGGCTCAACGAGAATGTGTTGAGGAACTAGTTGTCCTGATCTGAGATGTTGGTCTGCAATATCCCAAAATGTACCCACACTTGTTCAAAGAATATCTTGGCAATGGTTGATGCTCTTCTTGCAAGCAGCCAAAACCGCCATCTTGGAAAATCGACCAACAACCACGAAAACACAATCATTTTCCTTATTGGTTAAAGGAAGGCCTGACATGTAGTCCATCGAAATGGATTCCCAGGGCTTGTCGGGAGTAGGTAGAGGGGGGTACATACCTTTTTTCTTAATGGTCGGTTTGGAAATGGTGCAGGTTGTGCAGGACCTAATATACTTGTTGACATCATCTCGAAGTTTCGGCCAATAGAAATGTTGTTGCAACACTAACACCGTCTTTTCTACATCGAAGTGTCCTACCACCCGACTGTAATGAGCTTCCCAAACCAACTTCACTCGCTCTCTTGATGCGATGCAGAGATGGCCCAAATGGCACAACAACCTGTCCTGGAGATGGAAACTAGTGATAGTTGTGTTTGTGCTCATCATATGGTATATAGTGGCAAAGTTAAGATCTCTCTCATAGCATTGGCGCCATCGAGAGGACTCATGTCTGTAGGAGTGTAGCACCGTGGTTAGTGCTACAACTGGAGTTCAATTGAGGCATTCATCGACACGGTTGGTGCTCCCTATATTATACTTGATGTTGATATGAAACTGATACAAGTATGTGGACCACTTTTGATGGAGGTCATTTTGCAATTTTCCTTGTGTTTTCATGAACTGCAAAGGCTTATGATCAGTGTGGATGGTTGTCTCTTTCGTGAGAATGTAATTCCTCCATTGGCAGCAGGCTTGTACAATGGAGTACATTTCTTTTTCATAAGTGAGGTACTTACATAGGATATCTCATAACATATCATTATGATAGGCCACGAGATGTCCACGTTGAGTGATAACTATGCCCACAACATAGTCTGAAGCATCTGTCTCAATCTCAAAAGGTTGTTGCAGGTCGGGTAATGAGAACACCGAGGATGATAACAACGGGGATAATAACAAGCATTGCTTCAAATCTTTGAACGTTTATTTTTGTGAATATCCCCACATGAATTTTTCCTTGCCACCACCCCTAGTCACTTGGATAAGGGCCCATGCAATGTGGGAGAATCTCAACATGAACCTGTGATAGAAATTGGCAAGTCGTAAGAAGCTCTGAAGCTCAGTGAGTGTGGTCAGGGTTGGCCCGTCATGGATGACATAGATCTTGGTTGGATCAACATGCACCCCATGTTCATCAACAATGTAGCCTAGGTATTGGACCATGTTCATGATGAAGGAGAATTTCTCCAAATTTTCATATAGCTTGTGTTACCGCAAAGTGTGCAGAACTTGTTGAATATGTTGCAAGTGTTCTGCCCAACTCTTGTTGAAGATGAAGATGTCATCCAAATGCACCACCAAAAAATAATTGGTGAATGACCGCAAGATATCGTCCATCATCCTCATGAAATTTGTTGGGGCATTTGTCAATCCAAAGGGCATGAACAACCATTCAAAAAGACCTTCTTTGAACTTGATGGCAATCTTCCATAAATCGGTCTACTCTATTGGTACCTGGTGGTAGACGAACTTCAGATCAATCGTACTGAAGTATTTTCCCCCCTTGAGTTGGTCAAGGAGATTTTCAATTTGGGAAATTGGATATCGGTTTCTTAGTGTGATTTTATTTAGGGCTCGGTAATCAATGCAGAGTCGCTAGGGCATGTCTTTCTTCTGCACAAGCATGATTGGGCTTCCACAAGGTGATGAGCTTGGTAGGATGTTCCCCTTTTCAAGCATCTCTTGGATCTGGCACTTGATTTCCTCATTTTCAAACAGAGAGCGGAGATAGATTGGCCCATTGGGTAGTGGTGCACCGAGGTTCAGATTGATTGAGGGCTTGACCTGAAAGTGCAGAGGTACCCCAGTGGGTGAGGAGAAGATATCTTTGTATTCTTCCACGACCTTATCCACTTTCTTCTGACGAGTGGAGAGACCTGTCACTGAGGCCATGGATCTGGCTACAACCTTCCACTCACTTTGAGTGTGAATCATGAAGAAGAAAAACTTCCTGGTCTGAGAGATGACCTTCATGCATTGCTTGGCAAAGATCAAGGAAATGGAAGTAGGTGGGACTACTTCGGGTATCCTATACAATTTCCTATCCAAAGTAATAATAACACTACAAGGCCTAGACTTATATACAACATGACATTTCCATAAATAAGGTTGGCCCAAAAGAACATCAAAAATTTCAAGGGAGGAGACATCACACAATACCTCATCTTTGAAAGGCTTGATGCCATATGGCAGGTGGCACTGTTGGCTGACGCAGAGATCGCTCCCTTGGTGGAGCCATCTGATGGTGTACAGTTGTGGATGTGGTGTTTTTGGTAGATCCAACTGCTTGACGACCTTTGTTGATATGAGGTTCTTCTTGCTACCGCTATCAATGATGAAGTGCAACGGAGTACCCTTCACCCACATCTGTGAATGAAAGTGGCGCTCACCTTCCTCTAGTTCATTAGGTTCACCGGGCTGGACTTTGGTGGTAGGAACAGTGGCATTGGGTTCTACATTAATGATCCATCTCCCTTTTTATGGTTCTAACTTAGAGTCGTACCCGACATCTGATTCAGAGGCTTTCACCTTGGCCATGAATGACTACTTTGAGTGGCATTCAGTGGCGATATGCCAAGGGCTCTTATGGAACTCACACCACTTCCCGGTGTCTTTCTTTGTCTTCTCATTTTCCTTTGTTTGTGGTTTATACTAGTTGTCCTGAGGCTGCCCATTCTTTCTCTTCCCTTTGTTATATGGGTTGGGACCACCTTTTCCCTACTTCTTCTATGAGGGGTTCACAGAACCAAACTGTCGCGTGTTTTGTTTAATCTTCTGCTCAATTTTGGTAGCATATCGATAGGCTGCGCCCAAGGAAAAGATGTCCATAAACTCCATTTTTGTCTGGATGTATCTATGCATACCATCATGGTACTTAAGCATTAGATGTCACTCAAATTCTTTGATACTCATATTGGTGTGCAAGGTATGAAAAACATTGGTGAACTCTGGCACTGTTTGGTGTTCCTTTCCTGTCGTAGTGTGGTCCATCTTGTATATAAGTTTTCATAACTTCCAACATGGTAGATTTATTCCTTAATAGTATCCATGAAAAGTGGGTTCGACTACAAATAATGTAGATCCCTATGTTTCCTTTTGCTCACAGAAAGTCTCCCACCAATATTTGAAATGGGGGATGGCCTTAAGGAGAAAAAATGTAATTTTTTCTCTACCGAAAAATTTATGGACAGAAAAAATGCCCTTCTAGAAGGTTTAACCATATGTCTAGATCATCCGCATCTATTTGACCTTAAAATATAGGAATACAAAAATTGATATGTACCTTGAAGGGGGAGGTGCCACCACTCGAGGAAGATGTGTCGCATGTTGGTAATCGTCAAAGGATTTGTACAAAATTATCCATCATCTCGTTCCTCTGTCATGTGAGGGCCTCCTCGAGCAACAATTTAAAGGGATATCCTACCCCATCAGCTCTCTTTTCTTCCCCCATGGGCGGTCGTTGGCTTCATCGAGGCCGATCTTGCAAAGGCTCAACTAGTTCGAGTCTCAACTTCTTATACCCTGACCTTGTTGGGGACATGCATAAAGAAACAAATGAAGAGAAGACCGCTTTGATACCACTGATTTGGATTTATGAGTGGAAAAAAATGAAATACATATTTATAACATTAACACAGATATACACAGAACAATAACATAGATAAATTGAAACTTAACTTCTATTCAATAAAGAAATCTGTTGAAACTGTAAAATTTAGAATGAAATAATCTTTCTTGAATGGTGGTAGATAATATCTGAGAAGAGATGTGGAGGCTATGTGCATTCATCTGAGCACATTACAATGAGGCCTCCAGGCCTTTTTAGCATCAAGAATAAATCAATAAAACCTAGACAGACATCCAAAAACCTAACCCTAGGAGATGAAGCACCAAAAGTAATGTGGACATCGATGGGGTAAGTTGGTACATCAACTTCCTGAGGTCGTAACTTTTGCATAAATATTCATTTTAGGCGCATGATAGCCCGTTGGAAAAGTATATCCGAGGACTATACATTTTTCCATCACACTCTAACTCTATCTATAGTGAGACTATGGCGAGCCCAAAAAATGTTGTTTAGGGCCTCAAAAAGGCCCCAGAAGTTTAGGACCCAAAAATCTAGAAAACAACTGCCAAGATGAAACTGTATGTGAGCCAGTTGGAAGAGGTGGGTTGCCACCAATATCCACCTATATCAAGAGGGTATTTTTTCTTCACAATGGCTTTATTCAGCTTTCTAAAGTCAATACACATCATCAATGTTCCATCCTTCTTTTTAACAGAGTATTAGTGTTCCCAAAGGTGAAACACTTGGGCGTATGTACCCTTTATTCATCAATTCCTCCAACTGCATTTGTAATTCTTTTAATTGTGGTGTACTCATTCTATAAGGAGTTTTTTATACTAGGGAATATCCAGGTACTAAATCAATAGATAAATCTATCTCCCTCTTTGGTGGAAATCTTGGTATTTCTTGGAATACATCTTAAAACTCTTGCAATACTGAAAAATATTCAAGGCTTGGTCTTTTGGTGTTTTTTGGTTCATCCACATGAGCTGCATAAAAATGACAACCCTTCCTAAAATATATCTTTAGTTGTAAGGATGAAATCTTCCTTATAGTAATGGGTCTTAGAATTCCTTTCTCGGTGCTCTGCTTTACTTCTTCATCAAGACATGTAAATGTCTTGTTATGACAATCTAGGACAACATGATGCTTGTCTAGTCAATCCATTCTAATTAGGATATCATAATATCCTAATAGGATGATATTCATATCAACATTAGTACTCACTCCATTTAGATTTATTGGACAACCTCTAACAGTCTCATTGATCCTTCTTTTGGTTCCAGTGGCTAACTAAACCAAATTTTATTTTTCAAGCTTACTTATCTCCAAATGAAATATGTCCACTATTTTAGGATCAATGTAACAATGGCTTGCTCCTAAATAAATTAAAATAGAAATAGGTTGATTAATGATCTTACCTTCCACCTCAATCATATGGGATTGGTGTTCTACTTGTCGATCTTCTAAGGCTGCATATATTCTTGGAATATTTTTAACCATGTATTCTACTGTAGTAGCCTATTGGATGTTGTGAATGGTCTTCATTTTGTCTTATCTATGGGTAAATACTTGTACATATGATCTTATTTTCATCCCCAACGTTTGATTGGTGGTATTCCCATTTTTCCCAAGGATTCTTCCCTCTTGGATTCATTCTTTGCAGACTGGTCTTGTTTATTTTTATTAGGGTTGTTTCTATTGAAAGGAGGTTTGAATCCTTTCCTTCTTTGATCAGATTTCTCTTTCTTATATATCCAAGATTTATGCAAATATTCTATGCCCTTTCCTTGATCATATAGGTACTTATCCTTTCTAATGGTCTTTGTCAAAGTTCTGGGTTCATCATATTGAATCTTCTCTCTACAAAATGATGGTAGGCCACTCAAAAACCTTTGTATCTTCACCTTTTCATCCTTGATAAACCCTGCATA
>ML791597.1:187704-235113 GCA_009831015.1 Picea engelmannii
AAACAACCATTTTTGTTAGAGTTATGCATATTATAGAAATTTGGTCAATTAATGTTACAAATCCTTTTTATGCTCAATTCATAAAGAATTATATCATATTTATCCCAATTATACTAATTCCAGGTTCTCCTCCTATGAAGCATATTTCCAATGACTATTCATGTTCCTCAATATGATCTCTGAGCTGAAAGTTATGGCTTCCTGAAAAAACCACTTTCACCCCATTTGTGCCTTTTCTCCACTAGTGTAATTTTTACTGAAAGGCCAACTTCTATCAACTGTAAAACAAAATATATCAGGAACTAGAGAAAATTTTATATGAGACATAGGTAAAAATAATGACAAGTAATTTAGAACAACTCTCAAATTTTAAATCTGATGCTCCGATCAAAAACTGCAGTAATCTAGAAATGACAACTTTGCCCTTTTTCACCCATTTTTCCAAACTATCTCTTAATCTATGCACTTCTCGAAAAATTT
Source organism: Picea engelmannii (assembly GCA_009831015.1). Classification (NCBI taxonomy): domain Eukaryota; kingdom Viridiplantae; phylum Streptophyta; class Pinopsida; order Pinales; family Pinaceae; genus Picea; species Picea engelmannii. The sequence continues at coordinate 188,185 of ML791597.1, forward strand.
CACTAAACCAAAGTTGTAACTATTGATGAATATATAATTAGAGTAAATAAAAAAATTTAGTTTTGTGATCTAGGGTCACTTTTCCTCCTTCGAAAATCCCACAAATCCCCAAAAAGCGGTCAGCAATAGTGGATTTTGGCCTATTTCAACATCCTCGTTCCAATCACCTTATAATTTATTCAATTCCTTCATGACGTATTTCCATGTCTTCTTTCTAGACTCTCTCCAAGAATTTCAACTTACTCTAGATCTTTGTCGACGATCTAGACCCAGATCTTTAAAAACCACTATTTTTCACTTTCTAACAAATCCAAGTAGAAATGGGCAGTGTCCCTCTCTGGTACTATTGTGTATCTCCTCTCCGCAGACAAAACCCAGAAGTTTCATATTGATCTAATTTAATCTTCTCTAGTTATGTCCAAAATAAGAAAATGTCTCTAGACTTGTTTTTTTTTTAGTTTTTTTTAGACTGAAGGACAGTCTTGACTACGTGGAAATCCACTGACGTGGATGATTACCAGAAAGTGACATGGAATCGGTCACCAGGGAATTCTTCCCTTGGTCCTAACTTTATACACCTCTGATCTCGGTCCACCAACCCACTACGGTCAACTTCCATACTCTCTTGTCCTCAACTCTAGTCTAGTCTGACCACCATCCCACTGCACTCAACTTCCATACTCTCTTGTCCTCGACTTCGGTCTGGTCCGAACACTGGGCAACTCTCCCACTAGCGTACTAGGGCATCGACCCACTGCACTCAACTCACATATATCTCTCAGTGATCCGACATCGGTCCAATCTGGTCCACCGTGCCACCGGGGTACCGGGCGACCAGCCCACCGTTTTTAAGATTTCATATACTCTCACTAATAAACTCTAGTTGAATCCACCAGGACACCGAACCACTAGAATTATCCACACAAGTTCCCACATAATACTTTTCAATCAGCTCCAGTCTAGTCCATCGGCCCATCGAACTTTTGCATTCAAGCTTACATCCAACTATTGACCCATTGAGTTTTCGCATTCAAGCTTGCATCCAACTATCAACCCACCATGATTCTCATATAACCCTTACAAAACGACTATGGTCTGGTCTATTGGCCCACTACGGCACCAGGCCACCAGGTGCTCTACATAAACTTTTATCCAACAAGGGGCGATCTGATGTTGGTCCAGTCCACCGAGCTAAAAGTTTACATTGTGTGTGGGCTCCATAAGGTTTTGTGGCTCTCTATGCTTCACACACAAGTGAAAAAGGGTTCCCTTTTGCTTATAAATCGTTCACTTGAAATCTTCCCCATGCCTGTGGGATAAAGAAAAGGTAACTCCATCACAAATCAATGGCTCTAGATCCACACGAGGAAGAGATTGACGATCATTGTGCATTGTTACTCCAAGAGGCATAACTGTTGATTTTGATGCCCAAATCAAGCAAGTGATACCTCGATGGAAAGCCATGGTCGTGAGAAATTTCCTGAGCATGATTTATGGGACTGAAGAGCAGAGTTTAAACCACAAATACTCCCCCTCCATCGTTGTCTCGTAGCCATTAATTTCATTCAAAAGAAAAATATGCCTCCAACAACTTATGTCCTAGCATGTAGCAAGCTCATTCAAAGGTTTGGTGTTGGAAACCAATAGCTCTAATACCACTTTGTAATACACCCAATTAGCAAACCAAAAGAATGATTTTCACTATGCTTTGATATAAAACGTACCCATTGCCCAGGTACCTATAAATTCGCCCTCTTGGGATAATTTGAAATTCTTATACCATTTAATTAATAAAGAAGCATGAAAGAAATACAACAACACATGCAATAATCAAGATTCATTCTACATTATAAAATAAATGAACAATATGCCATGCACAACAATAACTAGCAAATAGGCACATTGTACTACATATCTCAGAGATAATGATTAATACATAACATAAATAAATATAAAAGTAGAGAAACATATGACAGAGAGAATGTAGCTTTAATAAAACCAATCACCAACTGGCTACAAACCAAGGACGTTCCACCCAACCTTAGACATTGTTGTTCCAAGTCTCAATAGCGGGTCACCCCCAAGCCAGGGTTATGAATCCATGAGGACAGGTCTTAGATTGACACTTAGCTTCCCAAACTAGTCAGCAATCAAGCTCTCACAAGTTTCTCAAACACACAGCAAATCCAATTTACCATCTCTCTCCCCCTTCAGCTTGCACCACCCAAAGAGAATGAACCCCCTTTGTCGCCACATAGTCCCTCAAGTTGTCGACCTCTTTCCAGCGCTCCAGTGCTTCTGGTCAGGAAATATCAATGCTGGAAACTCTCAGGATTCTTAGTTGTGGAAATTTCTCTCTCAACTGTCATTATTCTCATGCACACAAGCATCCCTCCCTTTCTAGGATAATCAGTAATTAATTACAACCATCCAACCATGGTTGTTTTCCTTCAACATTTCATTTTCCCTTCCCCATGCAAAACTAAGAATGAGAAGAATAGTGAATTAGAGAGGAACAACTCCAAAAACAATTTCTGAGTAAGAATGAATGGCCAACCCCCAAGACAATCAAGAATAAGGTTTAAATATCAAAATCATAATGTGGTCTTCCCCCAAGAAGCTAATGTAACGCCCTCTTTCTCTCCAAAATTCCAAGGTGGATAAAATAAAAATAATTTAAAAATGCAAAGGCCTAACCCCTCAACTTTCCCCCTATCTCATGGAATCATATCCCCCTATAATTATTGTCATTGTCCATCTTGCAACCAGCAATATATTTTATTATTAATAATTATCAAAGTATTGCATGCCCTAGGCACTCCAGCCCCTTTCAATTGTTCAAGCATTATGGTCTTTCATCAAATAAAAAAAATACATTATTAAACTGGGGAATCAAAACCGAGGTATTACAGAGTTGGAGTTGGCTTGACACAAGATAAGAAGGCACCATGGCCCACCTGGACACTATATATAGGTGCATATGGTATAGAGACTGTCAAGGATAGAAAAAGAGAGGGTGAAGCACAAACTGCCTTCCATTTTGGAGAAGAAAGATTCATAAGGCACGATCCTCTAAATTTAGTATATCGCCATTGTTTAGTGTGCGAATACAAATGGCCTTACAAATACAAAGTATGGCAGGAGGAGAAACCCTATTAGAGAGATACAACACTTGATGAGGTAGTAGTAATGATGGGAAACAAAGGTAAAGGGGAAAAATAAAAGAAGAAAGACCAGAAAGATAAGGAAAATGTTGAGTAGGAAGAAAGAGAGAAAGAAGCAAAAGAGAAAACAATGGAAGGGGAATGGGAAAAGACAGAAAAGGAAGAAACTAGAGAATGAGCAAAGGCAGAGAAAAAGGAAGAATTATTGAGAGAACAATAAGCAAAAAAACTAAGACGAGAAAAAGCAGAAAGGAAAAGAATGGAAGATGAAAACTATGCTCAAGAAGCTAAAGATAATGAGAGTTAGAGAAGCATAGGAGGTAGAAAAAATAACACAAGTAGAAGTAGAAAGGCTTGCTCAAGAAGTTGAGGCAAGAAAAGAGATAGAAAATAAACAAGAAGAGAAAAGAATAGATGGTGCAAAGTAGATAGGAGAAGGATCATCCAACCCAAAAATACCAATCAGGCCTATAATGCAACCCATCATCGAGGGTCACTTTCTATTTTATGAGATGATCTTAGGCCATTCTACTCCATCAAGATGAAATTTAGGTGTGTTCCTAGACTCATTTGTCTTTGATAAAAGAAAGAAACAAGTAGTAAGACAAAGACAAAGAAGCCCAAGATGACAAGAGTCCCAAAATTGGTAGTCACAATGGAAACTCCAAAAGATGAAAAATATGCTCAAGAAGCTAAAGAGAAAGAGAGTTAGAGAAGCGTAGGAGGCAGAAAAAATAAGAAAAGCATAAGCATAAAGGCTTATTCAGGAAGTCGAGGCAAGAAAAGAGGTAGAAAATAAACAAGAAGAGAAAATAATAGATGGTGCAGAGTAGATAAGAGAAGGATCATGCAACCCAAAAATACCAATCAGGCCTACAATGCAACCCATCATCAAGGGTCACTTTCCAGTTTATGAGATGATCTTAGGCCATTTTATTCCATCAAGATCAAATTTAGGTGTGGTCCTAGACTCATTTTCCTTTGATAAAAGAAAGAAACATGTAGTAAGACAAACCCAAAGAAGCTCAAGATTACAAGAGTCCCAAAATTGGTAGTCACGATGGAAACTCTAGTGATTGTTGAAGTGGAGGTTGATCTAGTAGCTACAGCTTCTGCAATTGTTGCATGTACACAAGCAATTGAATCTAGTATCATCAAGCTAGTGAAAGAAATAAAAGAAAGGGGATAAACACTCTTAAGGATTAGGTGGCACACTACAATGCGTACTTGACCAGCTTATCCAAATTCAAATAATGTGTTTTTGAGATTCAAGTTGAGTTGAATGTGGCACAAAGGCTATTATATAATAGTCTATCGTATCTCTAGACCTAATCCTCTCAGTTCTTAACCTTCATGAACAAAGTAAAAGATAAAATGGAAAATCTAGACTAAATTCAACTGGGGTTGGATGAGATTAAAAGATGGAAAAATGAATAAACAAATGCCCCAAAGGACCTACTAAGGATGAGTGAAAAGAAGACTCAATGTAATTATGCAACACTAACGATCTGTAAATTAGCAAGATTATCCTTTAAAAAAGATGTCATTGCCTCATTCAACAAATGCCACTGTCTACACCAAGCTACAGAGAAAGTGATTAGAAGATGTTTATTTTCTCTTAGTGAAATAGATGCACCTTGAGTAGTTGTTGAGTGTATAAAAGACTTGGAAGATATCATCAAGAAGAATAGTATTTCCATAGGAATAAACTCGAGTATCACAAAGAAAGTATTGAAGGAACACATCTTATTTTCTTCAAGCAACATTAATTTGGTGCAACCCCCTACTGCTCAAGAACGACATGTACGAGCTGCGGGATCATTTTTATTGGTTGTTGGGCTAGGTATGGGCTCTCAACAGTTTACAGGTAGTGAATTAAGCTTCTAAAAACTAGAACATGGTCTATGGAAGCCATGGAAAACAACATTGGAATTTTTCCCTTCTCCAATAATCAATAAAACAATAAAATTTAGAATTGGAAACTCTCCACAATAGTGAAACAACCATATTATCTTAGCCATTGATATTGCATCTCGTAGATAAACCAACGATGTGCATTATAGAGCTATTGGGATTCTTTAATGGCCAAGAGGAATGAATACATGAAGAAAAAATCAAATCATTTCCGTTGAATTAAAATTTACACCATTGAAATTACTAGGCAACCATTAGAATACAGATTAGCTTCATTTAAAACTTATAGATAGAAAGATAACATAGAAAATAAATAAACTCAACACACAATAACTCAGTGTTTATGCTTGAAACCCAAATGGGAAAAACAACATTCAATTGGTCATGGTCAGGGTCTTTACTTCGTGGAAATGTGCAAGTAACATTACCCTTAGGCTCTCTAGTCATTCTTAGTCTTCACATGGTAATTTAGACAACAATTCCTCTCACTTTCAACCAAAGAACCCCTCCTCCTTTGAGGTGCAAGAATAAAAAAGAGAACAACTCAGATAGGGATTTAGCTAGAAGGGCAGACACCCCCAACTTTTTCTCTTCCCCAAGCTTAGTGTTGGCTTCTCCTTTTTTGTCTTTTTTTTCAATTACAATAGAGACTCATGTTTTTATTTTTTAAATACACAATTTATCTTTTCTTTTTTTCTTCCTTCTCATTTTTTTAATATGTTTTATTTTCATTCATTTACATTCCCATGCTTACATCGAGAGTGTTAGTACTTAAATCTACAGTGTTAAAAATTTTAAATCTTGCCCCAAATTCTGGTAGAGTGTGCAAGGATTGCATAAGGTGCGCTACCGAAAGCAGGGCATTTCTGCAGCACGTATTTTCGTAGCACACATTATGAATTGATCTTCAACCGGATGGTATATAGAGGTGTTGGTATTGACTCAAATTTTTTTTATGATTTTTGTAAAAATTTTGAAACTTTGTTTGGTATATTAGTCTCGGGCTATATGCACATTTTTTATGTTTTTATAAACAAAAAAATATTGACCTAAGCCCAAACTCTAATTTGACTTCACATGTCATTAAGCACCCAAAACCAAGAGCCAAGTAAACACCACAGCATCGAGCACCAAGGACGAGCCAACCTCCACGTTGACGAGTGATCTAGGCGTCTGGATATCACAGGGCACGGTTTTGCAAAGATTATTTTTTGTAGTTTTGTCCTCATCATACCAGATCCCGAATACATGTGTTCAAATGCATGTCCAGCTGTGGACAAAAATGCCAGGTGTTAAGGCAGCGCACACATATTATTCCAAATGGAGAGCACATACACAGGTAGAAAATCAGTGTGCCGAGAAAAAGTGCCCAATGAATGCCTACGACCAGGTGTAATTACCAAATGTTAAGTCGGATATCAGCGTAGAGAATTCAAGTGCCAAACCCATCTATGATCAATTGGCCCGTGAACTTATTAAACCCCCGTGCGTAAAGTTGCATATGTGAATGGGATACAAGTTATGTTTGTTGGAGAAAGTGTTCCCACCAGGAGACGTGTTTTGTTGTTTGCAAACCAACGAACAGAAGTAAATTGGGGTAAGTAGAAAGAACCAATTCTCTCAACCTTCAAGGACCTAAAAAATCCACTGAGGGTTATTCTCTTTCCAGAGGGAACGACTTCACTAGATAAAAATTCCTGCAGAGTCAACGATTTGCTGAGGAAAATTGTTTTCTAATTCTAAGAATGTGCTTCAATCTAAAAACAAAGGTTTTTTATTCTTGTTTGACACTGTTAAAGGAATCCCTGGGTGAAATTTATGATGTAACTATTTCCTAAAAACAAATCTCTACCTACAAGATTGATCCAGCTGAAGTCCATATTCATGATCATCGAGTATCCTTGCATGAGAAGGAGCACTGGAAAAGGCACTCACATCAGGCACGCCAGTAAGTGTGGTGTATCAACTAGAGGCGCTATTGATATGAGTGGAAATTCTAGTCAGAGTAAGTACATGAATGAAAAGAGTTTGTCTCTGCATTATGGAGAAAACAACAAAGAACAAATGGCATAGATCATCCTCTTTTGGGATAAAAGGGATAATTAACAATGATCGAAAGGCCGTTTCCATAAGTTTCCGGCCTAAAATCAACAGGTGGAAGAGCATATTAACTCCATATCCAAATCTTCAGGTACAAAATCAGTAGCCAATCAATATTCAGATTATTTCCAGATTTCACATTGACAGTTGCATATTCATATCCACCTTTCCAAAAAGAAGATCAAAACAAATACTCAGCAGTCTGGATTGGATATTATAATTTCCAGATTTTATGAAAACTATGGAAGACATCCCAAACTTCCAAGTATCCAAATAACATTCAGCTCCAGATTGTGAAGGTAGAATATCAGCAGAATAAACCCATATTCCAGGTATTAAATCCAGTAGATTTTCATTTCTAGCAAGTGGCAGAGAACATCGCAGTTAGANCCAAATGTTAAGTCGGATATCAGCGTAGAGAATTCAAGTGCCAAACCCATCTATGATCAATTGGCCCGTGAACTTATTAAACCCCCGTGCGTAAAGTTGCATATGTGAATGGGATACAAGTTATGTTTGTTGGAGAAAGTGTTCCCACCAGGAGACGTGTTTTGTTGTTTGCAAACCAACGAACAGAAGTAAATTGGGGTAAGTAGAAAGAACCAATTCTCTCAACCTTCAAGGACCTAAAAAATCCACTGAGGGTTATTCTCTTTCCAGAGGGAACGACTTCACTAGATAAAAATTCCTGCAGAGTCAACGATTTGCTGAGGAAAATTGTTTTCTAATTCTAAGAATGTGCTTCAATCTAAAAACAAAGGTTTTTTATTCTTGTTTGACACTGTTAAAGGAATCCCTGGGTGAAATTTATGATGTAACTATTTCCTAAAAACAAATCTCTACCTACAAGATTGATCCAGCTGAAGTCCATATTCATGATCATCGAGTATCCTTGCATGAGAAGGAGCACTGGAAAAGGCACTCACATCAGGCACGCCAGTAAGTGTGGTGTATCAACTAGAGGCGCTATTGATATGAGTGGAAATTCTAGTCAGAGTAAGTACATGAATGAAAAGAGTTTGTCTCTGCATTATGGAGAAAACAACAAAGAACAAATGGCATAGATCATCCTCTTTTGGGATAAAAGGGATAATTAACAATGATCGAAAGGCCGTTTCCATAAGTTTCCGGCCTAAAATCAACAGGTGGAAGAGCATATTAACTCCATATCCAAATCTTCAGGTACAAAATCAGTAGCCAATCAATATTCAGATTATTTCCAGATTTCACATTGACAGTTGCATATTCATATCCACCTTTCCAAAAAGAAGATCAAAACAAATACTCAGCAGTCTGGATTGGATATTATAATTTCCAGATTTTATGAAAACTATGGAAGACATCCCAAACTTCCAAGTATCCAAATAACATTCAGCTCCAGATTGTGAAGGTAGAATATCAGCAGAATAAACCCATATTCCAGGTATTAAATCCAGTAGATTTTCATTTCTAGCAAGTGGCAGAGAACATCGCAGTTAGAACATTTCAAGGAATCGAAAATCCGCAGTCAAGGGATATATCCTCATCATTCCCAGAAATCAAGAACTATTTTCATCAGTCAAAGTTGTGATCTGATTTTTAGGCTTTATGACCTAGATATCAGGGTTTCAGTTTTGAAGGTGTTGACACAGTCAACTAGAAGGTCAAATCTGGACCGGGGTTGTCTAAATAATTCATTTCAGTTTTGAAGGTGTTGATGGGCGTATTTGACACACCGTCAACTAGAAGGTCAAATCTGGACCGGGGTTGTCTAAATAACCTAAGCCATTTGGAATGAAATAACCCGACCGATTTAATGACTCCCTAATAACTCCCTTGGCCAACTAAAGTCCTAAAAATAATAAAGAAAAGAAACTAAACTATAAAGCTATAATACTAATAATATAATAATTACAAAATTCTAAATGGAAACGTATGATTATAAACAGTTTAAGTTTAAGTACAGCGTACAAGATTTACCTGACCTCTTGCGAAACGAATGTAACGAATGTTTTTTATTTAAATTGTTTATGAAAGAGATAAAGAAAGCACATACATTTTTTTGTTTTCTTTTGAATGTCTAAAGTTCTAAAACTAACGAATGTTAATCAAATATAATTGAAATAAGAATACGTAAACAGTCAAAAGCTAATTGCTAATGCTCCCAGAGTAAACTCAAAGATGCATTGGAGCGAGTATATAACAGCAGAATAGATCTAGTGATCTTATAATAATGAACACTTATAAAAAGAGGAAACTCAATACAAAGCATTCATATAATGCATCATTCAATATCTGGCATAAATCAACAATATTTAAATGGCAGATTGATCACAGATGTAATATGGAACAACAAATTACAGACCTAATTAAAGTACTTAATAATATGAAATATTATACGATAACCAGACTAAAGCTCCATCAAATGTAATAACATTTCATAAGATAGAGGCAAAAACATAATGTGGTAAGTGTCACACAGGTCTAAAGCCAAGTAGTGAACAACTTCTCCATATTAGTCTTCAAAATCATATGTCCATAATGTATCCGAGCCAAAATATGTCTTTACTACTAAAAGTGACCAATATTTAAACTAGCTTAGGATTCCCATACTCTTATCATGCAAGATAGAGTGCAATCCCCAAAAAATAGATAGTATTACAAAAATAGTGAAACTGGAAACCACTCATGTATGAGTTGGTTTGTCAAAATAAATCAAAGTTGTATTAACATAAAAGAAAGAAACTACTGAATAATAGAGTGTATGATCCAATGTGTTTGCTCCATGTAATCAGCATCACAATCATCAACTTCCTGTAGATAGAAAAACAAATTTGATATTCAGAAAATAATGCTAACTAATATTCAGAAATAGACTGGCTACATAATCATAGATTATGTAGCTAGTCTTATTATTAACAAAAGGAAATCAAAATTAAATCTCCCTATTTTGATTTTTCATAACAGAATGAAATAAAATCAAACAAAATCATTTTTACCATTAAAAATTAGCAAAAGGAGGATCAGACAGTTCCAAATTTATGATGGCTTTGAAACTAGTTTTATTTTTTATGATTATATTACCGGATCTCTTGGGTCTTTTATTTTCCCTTTCTGTGTGTGATTTCAACTCTTGGTTATCTTGTTCCAGTAGAGAATTATGAGCAGCTAGACGTTTTACTTGAGCCAGTAACAATGAAATATCCATGTAATAGCGTTCTATCCAATCTAAGAAACTATCACAATGTACTGGTGTAATGGTATATCGATGTGGAATGTAGTCAGCAACAGGTATTTTGTGCTTCCCTGTGGCTTGGTTCAAGTCGTGAGTAATGCCAGCAAAACCTTATTTTCCCTTGAGACATGGGGGTAATCTAGACACGAAGTCATATTGTTCAACTTGGGAGGTAGTTTCGTTCCCGGGACATTGGTTGTCCGGATCTTCCTAAGCCAGAAAATCGTTTATCTCTTGATCTGAACATTAATCATTGACCTCGATCTCTAATGATCATTTTTCTGATTCCTTAAATTCCTAGAAATTAATTGACCAAACCTCTTATTTTTAAAATTTAAATATGAGCTTTGTTGTTTCTTACCCTTACGAATTTTCTTTGTGATATGTTTATCATTATGATTCTGATTAGATTCATTCGTAAGCACAGGGGAAGATTTTCCTTTTAATTTTCCCACTACCTGTTCCAACGATTTCCTGGGCGAAAACATACATGGTAATTAACCACTGGGGTTTCCAAAGCAATAGACACAGATTCATTAAATCCAAAGCCATTGGGGGAATTGAAACCCTGACTTTCCTGTGTTGGACTGTCCAAATTGGGGTTTACATTTAAAGATGGGTTGATTGTATTGTCGGCCTAAGAAAAACCATTTTGTCTCAAGAAACTCTCCCAATTGTCCCCGATTTGTGATAGATGTGATAGCAACAAGATTTTAACAAGCCCGTGATGAAAAAGACTCGACAGAGAGTTCATGCTTTGTCGTTTATAGCGTTTTGACATTTTGTAAAGGCTCATTAACAAGTAGAACGGTATGTTCAGATCAAACCCTATGAATAACATGAGCAGACGAATGTGGTATAAAAATATCAAACCATACTGGCCTTCACATGTGATAAATTGTTTCAAAATTAAAACAAGGTTGTGCCATCTAGGTTTCAGAAAAGCAATGGAAATACCCTTAGGGCAGCAAGTGGATTTGCAGAGACCATGAACAAGCTCCATGGAACATCCTCCATTTTGGCATTCTTAAACCACTTTTCACCTTCCAGTGAGAGTCATGTCGCTCGGGCTTTGAAATCTTTTGTTACCTCCAATTGCACATCCCTGACCTTGGCCTTAAAACCATCAAATGTCTATGCAAAGGCCTGCGCGACAGCGAGGTTGTAGCCTTCGAATTTCCTGAGGAATACATCCCAACTATGAGCCTTCAAGTCATCTATGGCATCATCATGGGAAAGAAGGGCTTGGAAACCATTCGGCTCGATTCGAACCATAGGGGCCATGGCCACTGTGCAATAGACACAAAAGATATCACAGGTGGTAAGTTTCGATTTCCAACAAACGAGTAGCAAAGAGAGATCTTTGCAAACTAAAATGGTCTAAAAACTAGGAAGTTTGGAGACTGCCATGTTGTGATTACTTAAGTTTAGAGATACAGGGAACCGAAGGGTGCGCAGATCTAAGAGCCATTTCCCATAATGAGTATCAAACCCTTGATTACCATCGAATCCAAATTCGAACAATGAATGGTTTCATTAATGCGCAGGACAGCAGGGTGAGGTGTAGTCGTGGGTACAACAGACCAGTACCAAGTGACATGAAGGTTGATATGATTGTTGAGAGCATGAGACCCATATTGAATGTTAACCCAATGTTTTTTGCATTCATACAATTCAAAAATTACAACCAAATGATCAACCAAGGAACTAATTAAGTCATGGTATCCATAAAACATAAAGATTGTGGTGGTAATTAAATCAATGAATTCATAAAACTTGAATCTTAGCGGTATATGAGTACCTTCAAAGTGAAATTTGTTTAAGTAGAATATATAACGACAAAGCCCAAACCAAGTTTTTATTTAAATGCATGCTTACAGTCATGAATTTTAAAACAAAACAAGCAAAAATTCAAACGAAAAACTCAATTAGACAAATTTAACCCAATCATCGCCTCGAAGTACAAAAACATGAATGTTAATAAATTTAAGGAGGTGGCAGCTACAGAAAGGTGTAATCCCTTTGTGGTGATTTTAATTGTGATAAAAATTGACAGAATTGGTGGTTGCCAAAAATGGCGACATACTAAGCGAAACAGTTATCTTTGCATCGCCAGAAAATTTATGTCAGGGGTTCAGATGAAATAAATTTTTAGAAACGGTCAACAACAGATCAAGCATTCCAATCACAACTCAGAAAATGACGCAATTTAGCATTGGATGTATTTATGTTCGAAAAAGTAGTCTGGTATCTTATTTAGATTACAGGTATAGCGACGTTTATACAGATAACTTCGATACCATTGACAGAGCCACTGCTGCCAGCAGGCATCCATAGCCTCGGCAGGGATGTCATTTTACCCACACTAGTACCTCTATTATGTCCAAGAGTTTTCCATTCATGATAAAAACATCTTCATGCTTGATCATATCAACAGACATACCTGAGAATCTTCTTAAACCTGGCATTGCTTCGCTATCAACGAGCCTATTCAGTACCCCGACGAAGTTTCTTTGGTATCATGAGTGCATTTACCCGCTGCCAGAAAAATTGTTCAGTGTCTCGGCGGGTTTACAAACGCTTCCCACACATTACAGTGCTTCCAACTCTCTAGAATTTGTTTATAAATTTGCAGAAACTTCATGATATTCAAGAGAGCGGGGTGATACTGAAAATATCATAGTTTGGAATGAAAAGTCTGATCATTTGCAAATTATTTTTTTGTTCTGATAACCTTCATCACGATTTGGACACTTAAATTTCTGCTAAGAAAACATCTCGAAGATGGGAAGGTACAGTTGAGTTGTTTTTCTTAAAACAAGGACAGCGTCAGAAGTTTGTTAAGGATAATCGCATATTCCTGTGCTTTTAATGAGAAACCAGTAACACTGTTTGAACAGAAACTTCCCTCTGTTGATTTGAGTTTTAGCACTTGCTGCTCAGATGCTTGAAAAGTTATCAGCCGCTGCTACAGAACAAGAGTTCTAATGTCCCTTCAACAACTTAAATGGTGATTAAGACATAATGATTGAGAAAACAATCAAAATCAAGCAAAATGAAAAGAACCAAAATGTAATGTCCCCACTTTGGGACATCATCACAGTGCAGAGGGTTATCATGACCAAAGTAGCCAGATGGAGGTTATAGCGAGTACAGGGGTTATTGAGAGGCATTGTGGGGACCAGCTTGCATTACTCATCATATTCCATCATTATGATCCATTCCGCATAGGTTGGCTTTAGCTTCGTTGCATTCCGACGATTTCCATGATTTTGACTATTTTGAGCTATAAGTCAATGAAATTCACTGAAGAGGTCATTTTTGGCACATTACTTGAAGGAACCTCTTAGTGTAATAGCTCATTGGAATCGAGAGGAGAAACACTATAGGATGGGATGGATAGAAGTGACTTTCAGTGGCTTGGGGAGCCACAAGGAGAGATAAGGAGTTTTTCAGAGGTAAAAAGGTTAATTAATTAATTAAAGTAATTTAATTAATTAATTAATTATTAATAAAATGAAAGTCACTTTGGAGGGACAAGGTGAGCCAAAAGTATAAAAGAAAGGCAAGGGCCTCTTCTCATTCATTCATGTATGTTTATCAGTTTGATATCTGGCTTTAGCGAGTGAGCCCATCTCTTGGGGGTTTTGACTTAATAAACCCTAGAGGACGATTCGGTGGTGAAAGATTCCACCTAGCTTGTCCCAAGCTTGGTCTCAGAGATGCAATACTCTCCCACACCATTCTAGTCAGATCTACATCAGTGCAGGAGGTTCTACACAGCCACAGGCACAGGAAGAGGAGGAGGGCGCACCATTGGGGGTTTCCAGCAAGGGGGGCGCACCATCTTTGGAGATAGATTCGTTGTAGGAGATTGGCAGGGCCGTTGAGGATTCTATCACTTGGGTTTTCATTACAGGAACTTGGACATCAAATCTAGTTCTTTCTGAGATAGTTTTATGGCTCATATTATTTCTTGAGCAGTGGGGCGAATTGAAGAGAAGGAGGGTGTTTTTGAGATCCAGATCTAGTCCGTTTGGAGGGGTTACACTTCAGATCTGACCCTAATACTTCACCTAGTGACTTGCAGTGTCCCGATCTATATTTCTGGAGAGTTTCAGAGCATTTGGAGGCCTCCTTCAGCAGGGCCGATTTATCTAGGGCTTCAGTCATCTAGTGGGGCGCACCATTCAGAGGGGGGTTTCAGATCTACATAGATTGAGAGGGATCTTGGAGATTCGAGCACCTGGGTTGTTCTTACCATCACCCGATCTATCAGTTGGCATATTTCTTAGGGTGATTGGACACTTTTGGCAACAGGGCCGAGTTATTGAGGGTTTCATCCTTCTATTGGAACGTGGCATTCTTTAGTTGGAGAGTTTGGCATTCAGATCTGCTTGTATTGATCTTCATTTCTTATTCATCCTTTGGAGGCATATTTTGTATTAGCGGGATCATTTTGTAGCATCTCTTATCTATTATCTATCTTCTTGGCCATATGTTGAGTATTCCAGATCGACATCTTCATTGTAGCAGGTTTCTCTATTTTATGAATAAAGAAGATTTGAGATGTTTTGGCTTGTCTATCTTATTGCATATGGTTGAGGTACGTTCCATGGTTATCTCTTTATGTTATTTGCTGCATACACACATATAAACACATCTAAACAAATAGATCAACAAACTATTTGACGAAATACCACAACCAGAAAAAAGTTTTAAAAAGACACCAAAATCGTGATGATCCTTGCATAATGGCTTGGGATCATTACAGTGGTATCAGAGCTTAAATCGTGCAAACCTGAGGGGTATTTATGGACAGTTGGAAGGAAATGGATAGGATAGCCATTGAGATGACACACTTGGAGATAATGTATGACAACCTTAGCAAGGAAACTAAGGCTATAATAACCTTCCAACAATATGCAGCCTATAGAAATCCCCATTGGAGCAAATGGGATATTTTAGAAGGGATCATCATAGCAGATAAAAAGAGAAAAGAAGCAGCTAGATGGTGGGAAGAACAAAGAAACCCCAGGCCCAGTAGGATCACACAACCTTGCCACAGTTGCAAGGGGTCGTGGGAACCAGATCATAGGTGCAGGGGTAAGGATCAGGAGCACATTATTGAGGCATGTCATGACAGTGATGATGAGGTGTGTGAGGATGGAGCGATAGATGTGGATTCAGAGCAGTCGGATGATGACAGTGACTCTTGCACAGAGGCTAGTGATAGTGACTCTACCTCAGAGGATAGTGATGATGACTCTTGCACAGAGGCTAGTGATGCTTGCATGCTTGAGGAGGATGATGACCCTTGTGTAGTGGATAGGCAGCTGGATGGACAGGATGATAGCACTAGTGTCTCAGCAGACATATCACATAACCTTGATGTCTTTACGTCTCAGCAGAGTAGTGACACTAGTGAGGAGCCACACATGTTTTCACCTACAGATGACTAGCTTCCTATGGGGGCTATGACACATCTGTCACCTATTCAGACACCCATGATATCCACATCACATGAGGAGATCAGTGGCACGTCAGGTATGATGGATGAGCCTAGTGGGAGGGATGCACACCATGGACAGGTAGACCCGCAGATCCAAAAGGAGGTACAGGATGTACAGGAAGTTGACCGCACACATACAGGTCGGCCAGAGGAGATGGAGTCACATCTGTTGGAGACTCCATTGGTTGAGAAGATTGCAGAGGCTGACAGGTGGATGGAGCACTTACTTCCAGGATCGGATTGCATTGATGAGGATGAAATCTTTAGTATTTAGGATGACCATAGCATGTGTCTAGACACAACTATATGGGATCCAGGCTCAGAGGATAGTAGCAGGTTAAGTGCACAGGAGGATACGGATACTCATGCAGGATATAGTGTGATTCAGGGGGAGATGGCATCTAGTGATGGGATGCAGTGGCATACAGGAGTACCCAGCGACACAGTAGATAGTGGATAGTTCAGCACGTCATCTCATGCAGAGGATGTTTTTGGGGATTCTAGAGTTGGCACTAGCAGGACTGACACTAGCAATGAGGGGTCTGAGATGGCACCTCAGTATGACCATGATTAGGAGTCACACCACTTGGCATCACAGTTGAGAGTTAGTGAGGCTATGATCAGGGCCGCCACTAGACGTATTGATGACATGCATGCAGTGATGGCAGATTATTATTGGAGAGCATCAGTGGCCCAGGGTAGCTCAGATGGAGGATTCTCCATGGATGATTTTCACACTCTCCGGGAGAGAGTATCTGTGATGAGGACTGACTACCAGTAGTTGTTGACAGACAGAGATTATCTACTGAGGGTTGGTGAGATGTATCATGAGGCTCTGAGGGAGCAGGAGTTGGAGATGGACCAACTCACTCAGGAGTTGGAGAGCACTCGGGGATTCTTGAGAGGCACACAGACCACCCTTCAAGAATCAGAGTCTAGAACATATGAGTCTCCTGAGGAGATCCATCAGAGATCCACTTCATCTGTCTTAGTGGACACTCAGAGGTATCAGTCAGTCACGTTGACGGAGGATGTTGATGATCTAGCAGAGGAGCACCAGTTGATGGGGGACACTTCCATTTGTGTCTTGGGAGTGGTTGATCTCCATATAGAGATTGATCCAGTCGTACGCCCAGGATCTATGATGCAGCATGAGTTTGCGGGAGATGATAGGACTATGCTGGAGCATACAGTGATGAGTGATAGCTCACAAAGACATGCTGAGATGTATGGTGGGATTCAAAGGGGTGTTCCGCCTAGCAGGGAGGAGACACACTTAGGGGAGCATGCAGGTGCCACTCCTTTGTAGCAGCATATGATTATGAGACCCCACCTTCACCATTTCAACAGTTTCCTGGGTGAGGGGAGATGGAGAGTGGTTTACCAGCAGTTGGAGGAGTTGCTTCTGATTGTACCTGATGATTGGGGTTTAGTGATGACTACAGGTGAGCAGTTATCATGGATATTGATGGACGAGCTTCTGGTCAAATCCTTGGGATTGACCAAAGCATGTGATGCCTTTCAATCCTACAGTCAGTTGTAGATGTTTCTATTAGCACGTCCTGACACTTTTATCATAGACAGCAGCATGAGGAGGGATAGGCCGTGGCTGAGGGCATGGAGAGTGAGTAGGCCAAGACTACATGACAGGAGTACTTTTATGGCATATAGCAGATCAGAGGTGGACCGTGTTAGACAAACAGTTGAGACTTGGTGCGTGATGGTGAGCATCATAGACCAGGTGACGACAGATGAGAACAGAGGGCTTCTGACAGTGATTAGTCTCACACAAGAGCGGTTAGAGGAGATTGGAAGTGATAAACTTCCAAGTTTGCCATGGGACCCAGGAGTCCGTTTTGTTAGCACAATGTTCATGTTGACCCAGGTTGCACCAGAGAGCCACACACTCCACCTTGGTTTGGTTTGGAGTGGGTCTGCAGGTACTTGTCCTATGGGGAGAGACCTTTCCTTCCACTTGATCATCGGGATAGGGCATAGAGATGTTTGGACATGTACTTCTTCTACAAATATGCCCTTACAGATACAGTTTCTGGACAGTAGGTTCGGTGGTCACAGGTATTTCAGCTTGAGGATCTAGGAGAGGAGGATTCAGGATGTATGCAGGGGGAAGACAGTCATGGTCAGAGTAGTGCAGTGTCAGCATGAGGATCTTTGACAGAGGTTAGAATGGGACCCAGGGATTCCAAGGTTGAGAATTTCACTGATTCATAGGAGAGAGTCGACCATTCCAGGGGAAAGTTATTCTAACTTTCTATTGAGCTTTAGTATTGAGAGGAGCACACTGCTTGCGGGTGTCTCACGGAGGTCTTGCAGTACCTCATTCTGGCATCAGCATGTGCATTTAATGGAGGCCGTGTGGATCTTGGTAGAGATTTGGAGGATGGACTCATTCCGAGATGAGGCCATGTGTCATGTGCAGGAGGTTCATAGGGTTGATATCTTCCAGGACTATGCTTCGCAGAGTATTGCAGTTCACTTCTTGATATGGGATCCAGGGGGTGGAGTATACTATTGTTCGCCTTTCGATGGGTTCTGCTATGTATCCCACAGGTAAACACGGGATCCTGGTATTTTATTTGAGATGATTTGGTTATTGCTTGAGGACAAGCAATTTTCTAGCAGGGAGGATTGTAATGTCCCCACTTTGGGACATCATCACAGTGCAGAGGGTTATGATGACCAGAGTAGCCAAATGGAGGTTATAGCAAGTACAGGGGTTATTGAAAGGAATTGTGGGGACCAGCTTGCATTTCTCATCATATTCCATCATTATGATCCATTCCGCACAGGTTGGCTTTGGTTCCATTGCATTCCGACGATTTCCATGATTTTGACTATTTTGAGTTATAAGTCAATGAAATTCACTGAAGAGATCATTTTGGGCACATTACTTGGAGGAACCTCTCAGTGTAATAACTCATTGGAATCGGGAGGAGCAACACTACATGATGGGATGGCTAGAAGTGACTTTCAGTGGCTTGGGGAGCCACAAGGAGAGATAAGGAGATTTTCAGAGGTAAAAAGGTTAATTAATTAATTAAAGTAATTTAATTAATTAATTAAATATTAATAAAATGAAAGTCAATTTGGAGGGACAAGGTGAGCCAAAAGTATAAAAGAAAGGCAAGGGCCTCTTCTCATTCATTCATGTATGTTTATCAGTTTGATATCTGGCTTTAGCTAGTGAGCCCATCTCTTGGGGGTTTTGAGGGTTTTGACTTAATAAACCCTAGAGGACGATTCGGTGGTGAAAGATTCCACCTAGCTTGTCCCAAGCTTGGTCTCATAGATGAAATACTCTCCCACACCATTCTAGTCAGATCTACATTAGTGTAGGAGTTTCTACACAGCCACAGGCACAGGAAGAGGAGGAGGGCACACCATTAGGGGTTTCCAGCAAGGGGGGTGCACCATCTTTGAAGAGAGATTCGTTGTAGGAGATTGGCAGGGCCATTGAGGATTCTATCACTTGGGTTTTAATTACAGGGCCTTGGACATTAGATCTAGTGCTTTCTGAGATAGTTTTATGGCTCGGATTATTTCTTGAGCAGTGGGGCGAATTGAAGAGAAGGAGGGTGTTTTTGAGATCCATATCTAGTCCGTTTGGAGGAGTTACACTTCATATCTGACACTGAGACTTCACCTAGTGACTTGCAGTGTCCCAATCTATATTTCTGGAGAGTTTCAGAGCATTTGGAGGCCTCCTTCAACAGGGACGAATTATCTAGGGCTTCAGTCATCTAGTGGGGCGCACCATTCAGAGGGGGATTTCAGATCTACAGAGATTGAGAGGGATCTTGGAGATTCAGGAACCTGGGTTGTTCTTACCATCACCCGATCTATTAGTTGACATATTTCTTAGGGTGATTGGACACTTTTGGCAGCAGGGCCAAGTTATTGAGGGTTTCAGCCTTCTATTGGAGTGTGGCATTCTTCAGTTGGAGAGTTTGGCATTTAGATCTGCTTGTATTGATCTTCATTTCTTATTCAGCCTTTGGAGGTATATGTTGTATTAGCAGGAGAATTTTGTAGCAGCTCTTATCTATTGTCTATCTTCTTGGCCATTTGTTGAGCATTCCAGATCAACATCTTCATTGTAGCAGGTTTCTCTATTTTATGAATAAAGAAGATTTGAGATGTTTTGGCTTGTCTATCTTATTGCATATGATTGAGGTATGTTCCATGGTTATCTCTTTCTGTCATTTGTTGCATACACACATATAAACACATCTAAACAAATAAATCAGCAAATTGTTTGACGAAATACCACAACCAGAAAAAACTTTTAAAAAGACACCAAAACCGTGATGATCCTTGCATAATGGCTTGGGATCATTACACAAAATCAAAATAGAAAAGAAAATTAAAAATATTTACAAGTGGGTGGATCAGGAATCATTAGGTGAAATACCTCTTGAGAGCCTGACCATTTACCAGGAAAGTGTCTGGTTGTCCCTCGAAATTATGCAAACGGAAAGAACTAGGACCCAATTTTTCAGAAATTACAAATGGTCCCAGCCACAAGTTCTGAAACTTGGTATGTTCTCCCTTTCCCTCATGAGCTTTGTCCCACTTGAGAACAAAATGTCCAACATCAAAATTCCTATCAGAAGATGAATTTGAATCAAACCATCTTTTTACAAATTGTTGGTGTTGGTCCAGTTTTTGTTTATCTTGTGTTCTCACCTCTTCTAGTTTTAACAAGGCATTTATCTGATTTTCTAGAGGAGGGCACTCTTCTTCTTGAACTTTATGCGAAAGTTGTAGAGAAGGGAGTAAAACATGTGGGGGGAGGATGGCTTCTCTTCCATATACAAGGAAGAAGGGAGAATTACCAACAGAGGCTTTTGGAATTACCCTAGCAACCCAGAGTACATTATGTCAATTCTTATGGTTTTCTGAAACTGTCATTTTAACAATCTTGATTAAATTCTTATTTGTCGATTCTTCTAGGCCATTCCCTTGAGGTAGTAGCTTGCATAATATTTCAATTTCATCCCTTTTTCCAGAGGAAAAATGTTCATCTCAAGGGACGAAAAGTAAGAGGCGTTATCGAAAACCAGACATTCAGGAATGTTGAATCGAGTGATGATATGGGAGTTCATAAAATACACTACCTGATTGGTGTTGACCACTTTTAAAGGTACAGCTTCAAACCATCTTGTGAAATAGTCTGTTGTTGTCAGGATATACTTGTGTTGTTGCGAAGAGGAGGGATTGATTGGTCCTATGATGTCTAAGCCCCATTGTTGAAAAGGTGCGTCTACAGTAATAGGCTACAAAGGGAAAGCGACATTTTTCACCCATCATTCAACCTTTTGGCAAATTACACATTTGCGGGACAGCGTATGGGCATCTTTAAACAAGGTAGGCCAATAGTATTCAGCTTTTAGCACTTTGTGGGCAGTAGTATCTCCACCGAAGTGACCACCGACTTCACCGGCATGAAGTTCAGCCAGCACTCTTTCGGATTCCTCCTTTTCTAAACAACATAGAAAAACACCATCAAAGTTCTTTTGAAATAAAATATCATTGATTAAATGGAAAGATGTAGATTTAATCCTAAGTGCTCTTCTGTTTTTAGGATCAAGATTGCAGGGAGTAGATCCATGCATTAGATAAAATCTAATGTTCTCATACCAAGAATTGGGAGTAGCTTGTGCACAACTGATATGTTCTTCATTATGTTGATTTACAGTTGAGGTGTTTATTTGACTTTCTTGTTCTTCAACTGAATCAGCCACTAGTTTACACAAGCCCTGACCTCTAACAATTTGTGCAGGAGTTATTTCAAGGTCATATTCATGTAACGATGTCATCCAAATTTCCCTTTTCTCACCCAACTATTTTTGTACTAATAGGCTCCTCACAGCTGGGTAAGGAACAACAACTTTGGTTCTGGATTTTAGCAAGTAAGACCGAAATTGTTTCATTGCTTTAAAAACATCATATGCATGTTGATCTATTGTTGGATAATTAATTTCTGCTCCTTTAAAAGCTGAACTCATGAAGGCAATGGGTATCTCATTACTTTCAGCGTTTTTCTATGTAAGTACAGCAGCATAAGATCAGTTAGATGCAAAAGTGTACAGAGTGAAATCCTGAGAAAAATCGGGACTCATCAAAGAAGGGGATTCTATTATTGTTTTTCTAATTGAATTGAAAGCCTGACTTTCTTGTGGTCCCCAACGGTACAAAACAACTTTTTTAATTAAATTTTGTAACGGTCTGACCATTTCTGAGAAACTTAGGATAAATCTTCTAACGAAATTAATCTTGCCCAAAAAGGATTGCATGGCCTTTTTGGAAGAAGGAGGGGGAAGTTAAGCAATGGCTTGGGTTCTTTCGGGATCAATAATCATTTCATCTTTAAATACTATGAACCCAAGTAGTTTACCTTTCTCTACTTCAAATATTGATTTCTTAGGGTTGAGAGATATGTCGAACTTGCGGCATCGTTCTAGGACAGGCCTAAGGTGAGACAAGTGATATTTCTTGTTTTTAGAAAAGACAGTGACATCATCAAGATAGACCACAACTGACTGGTTAATGAGGCCACGGAAAGCAATATACATTGCTCTTTGGAAAGTGGCACCGGTGTTTATCAGTCCAAAAGGCATTTTCTTATAGGCATAAGTGCCCCATGGGGTACGAAAGGTGGTTTTAAGCTAGTCTGAAGGAGACATAAGGACCTGATTTTAACCCAAAAAAACATCTAGTAAATATAGTCTTTTGGAACTAGAGACATGTTGTAGAATTTGTTCCATTGGAGGAACAAGGTAGTTGTCTTTATCAGACGCTTGGTTTAAGTTTTGAAATTCAAAACAGAGTCAAATTTCACCATTTTTCTTCCTTATAGGGACTAAATTTGACTCCCATTGAGTGTGCCTAACCGGGAAAATTATCTTTGCAATTAGTAATTTGTTTAGTTCATTTTTAACAATAGGTTCCAATTTAGGATGCATCTTCCTCAATTTTTGTTGAAAAGGCTGAGTCTGGGGTTTCATAGGGATTATATGTTGTATGATGTTTGGATCGAAAGTTTTAGGGTCATCATACGTCCAAGCAAATACATCTTTAAATTATTTAAACAATTTTATAAAGGTGGATCTTTCTTTCTCGGAACATCCCTTTCCCAAATTAATATTTTGAGGATTATCTCTTGTTCCTAAATTAACAGTTTCATAGATCAAAGAGGAACTGTTAGTTTTGCAGTTGACTACCCCTCTAAACTTATCATGCAAATCATAAATTTTCTCTAATCTCACAATAGATCTGGGGATAGATTTTACCAGCTCGGATGTTGATTCAGGAGATCGTGGATCAGATATTATTGTGAAGTTTCAGAGATTCTCATCATGAGTTCCTTCATCAATGACTGCATCCTGGAAGGTGTCTTCCATATGCAGAAAGTTGATGATTTGTTGGTCATCATCGAATACTCTCCAATTCATGATGTTATCCGAAATAGACGGCCTGAACAACAATTTGATTGAAAACGCATTAGGGGAAAGACCTAGAAGCAACAATTTAGAAGCAACATTGGCTAGTAGATTAGCGTCTGAATTACTCATTCTAGGAATAGAATATATATTAAATGCTGAAAATTTATGCATTAAACTCCATACCTCGTTTTGGTAGATTTTCAAATGTGGTGATAAACAATGTATGGTGTTTCTTACCTGCTTGACCATGATTTATGAATCATCGAATACTATTAAATTTTGCACGTCCATATCCAATGCTTTCCTAAGTCCTTGCAAAAGTGATTCATACCTTGGTTGTGTTGTTAGTGCATTCAAACTCTAATCGAAAAGCAATAAAAAATTTATTACCTATAGGATCAATGAGTACACAGCTAGCACCTACTCCTTCTTGGCATTTAGATTCATCGAAATATAAGGACCATATCTGCGCGTCATCAGCAGTACTTGGCGTATTCGGCAAAGTTGGTGTTTGAGTATAGGCTGTAACTTCAGATTGTTTCCCTGGATCAGTGATAGAAGAGATTTCGGTCATGAAATTACCAAAAAAGGTATTCATTCCCTGCGCCTCATACGAATTTTTGGATGTAACGAACGATTCATTTGTATCGTTCAGATCGATCACAGTATGCTTAAGATAACGTTCTCGGTTTGTCCTGATTTTATTGGGTTGTCCATTTTTCAAGCAGCCACAAGTGGGACCAGTCTGTAGCGAAATAACCATGCAGCTATTGTGACCAATCTCTGCTTAAAAACAGGCCATAAAATTCAGGAATATCAATGACAATAATATCAATTATTTGATTAACATTAGGATTGGATGATAATCTAATCATCACACTCTTAATCTCACCGATTACTTTAACATTTGTTCGATCTAGTTGAATAATTTGAATATCAAAAGGTTGTACTTCTACATTAATTTTTTGACATACAGATAGAGGCATCACGTTTGATGATGCACCGGAGTCAACCATGTAATTATGTACATTCCTATTAAAAATTTCAAAGGTTAATAAAATAGGTGGGACATTTTTCCTTGTGGAAACAACGGAATTTTGTTGATTTTTCATTGTTGTCCCTAAAACAGTTTTATTTACATTTGCTACAGTTTTTTCTGATAAGTCCCTTTTGTATTGAGGTTCAAATGTATTTTTAGTTGGGACATTTGTAGCTGTGTTTGAATCAATTTACGCTGATTTTTTGTTGTTGTTTTTTTTAACAATAGTGAGTAGGTTTTTTATTTAATAAAAAACAGTGGCTGAGCCACAAAGGGATTACATATTAAAATCCTGAAAGTGAAGCATATCTTTCCTTGAGCCAAATAACTAACAAACTGTAGTGACACACCAGGCTTAGACAATCTAACACTGAAGATTACACTTAACAGAAGCCCACCGATGGAATTCAGAACCTGAGCAACTTAATTAACATCCGCAGAAGTCTTCATTTGATCTCCCTGCACCTATGATGCCCTTCAGAACAGGCATCCTAGTTTCATTCTTCTTCAGCCGATTCCCCTCACGTTCCTCTGGCATCTGAAGAATTTGGCCACGGCAGCTGACCTTTCTTCTGATATCAGTAGTTCCAACCTCCATTCCTGTCCATGAATCCTGAGAGGAGAAACCGTAGCCTTCGAATGGAGCCATATAATCGCTCAAACCATTGCTCGATCCATTCCATTCCACGTTCACGTTCAGAGGTCCCCCAGGAAAGCTCAGATCACTCCTGAGAACAAAAGAGGCAATACACCTAGGGAAAAAGACATAAACTAATAGCATTATTGAGTTTAAGATATCCCTTACTTAGGAGGACGGCTTCATTAGCAGCTTGATCCGCTATTCCGTTATGAGCGCGAAGAACATGGTAGAAACCAATATCCCTGAACTTTGGCAGCAGAGCTAGAATGTGTTTCATCACTTGCTTCAGGTGACAGGAGGGCGGAAGATTTCGTGTGATGACCGCTTGAATGATCAATCTAGAGTCCCCCACAACTGTTAGATCAGTAATTCCCAGGTGCATGTCTTGGTTCAGACCTTGCCATAACGCAAGAGCCTCTGCCACATTATTGGTTTCCACTCCTAAGCCCCAGGAAAACTTCCAAATCAACTTTCCAACGGGATCAAAAAGCCCCCCTCCTCCTCCTTCCTTCCTTGGATTCCCTTTTGAGGCACCGTCAAATACCAGCAGGTGTCTTCCTACTTTTTTTTTTCCAGATCAGGAATTCAGTGCTATTCTTTCTGATTTCCCAAGCCTGCAATTTGGGTTCCTGACCTGACTTTGAGAGTTTACCTGGGTTCAAGGGAAGGATCCAAGATTCTTCCAAGGGATTGAGCGGGGAACATATGAATTTAGCAGGCTGAGTGTGGAGAAAGTCACCCATCAGAGATTTAATTTTGACCTCTACCTGAGTGGGGCTAGAGCATATACCTCGAAAAATCCTATTATTTCGTTCAAGCCAAAGTTTCCAGCAAATAAATTTTGGCAGAATCATCCAAGAGAATCATAAAAAGTCCTTTGAATGAGAGGAAACAGGGGAGGAAAGAGCCCAATTACTGGAAAGAGAGGAGACCTCTTCAAACTGCAGATAAATTGACCAAGGGGAAGTCATAAGGCCCCAGACTTCTTGGGCGAAGGGGCAGGAGAGAAAAAGATGGGAAGTCGGCTCTTCATTAGCCAAACAAAGAGGACAGCGGGAAGGGCCTTCCCATCCTTTCCGGCGCAGAACTTCGGCTGTAAGGGCACTATTATGAGCCAATAACCAAGTAAACTGATCAACTTTGGGGAGGGATTTATTGGACCAGACAAACTTCCAGACCCCTGGAGAGGAGGGCGCATGGGGAATAGCCATGATGCATTTGTACCCTTCAGCTACTAAATAAATTCTGGATTTGGATCCCCAGCCTCTAGTATCCTTCAGATGAATATCTATTGGAGATTTCCCCTGCAAACAGTGGAAGAGAAAGGCCTGTTCGTTTAATAATTGGGACGGGCAGTCTGATATTTCCCATCCTACCCAAAGTTGTTTTTCATCTGAAGTCCATCTGGAAATGGCTGATAAAGTAGTTTTCCCGATGCTTGAGGTGTCTCCTTATCCCTTCCATTCCTTCCATGGTTCCAAGTGGGGGATGTCCGAGGATGGAGTCTTCCCAAATCCTGATTTTCTTACCATTTCCTAGAGACCAAGTGAGAGCTTGAGAAAAGAAGGTCAAGGCTTTCGAACAAAGGGAGAACAAGGGAGATCCCTTAACCACTTTCGGACTCTTATCCAAACATCGAAGTCTTGATCCAGAAAAATATTTCTTCCAGAGCGCCTGCTAACTCCAGACGCTGATTTTTTGTTGTTAACATCACTCTTTTCACTGTTTTCAGCGATGTTTTGAAGCATTTCCTGCAAAATAAGAGGAAATTTCAACAGTTCAAAAACTGAAATATTTTCCCTTAGTTTTTTTAGATCTTCGATTAAATCATATTCTAAAAATGGGGCAGCTAAGTTTTGTCTGGTTTCAGTTTTCTTTGTTTGTTTAGGAAACACATTTTTGCTTGTTTCCGCAGCAGGCTTGGTCTGTGCTTTACTCCTAGTGTTGTAAGGGTGGACAGTTTTGAAATTTGCTTAAAAGATATTGTCCGACGGGTGCCCAAAAAAAGGAGGGGATGACTCCTCCTCTTATGGTACCTCTTCCTCAGTTGTATCATCAAAATTTTCAGGAGAAATAGAGATAGAATTATCATGTGCTTCTAAGATGGTTTGCAAAGCATACTGTAAACTTTCAAAATTTAGACCTTCTGTGGTCAGGTTTGGCCAGTTTGGAGGGAAAGGATTTCTAAAAGGAGGTTTAAAACTTCCTTTACTTGTGGATGCCTCATCGACTGATATCGTCAAATCAACGACGTGATTAGACAGTTTCTGGAAATCCTTTTGCAAGCTTTCTAAGTTTAAATTTTCTTGTTGATTTTTCATTTGAGGAGGCCTAGTGAGAATTTATATTTTCTTCTTAGAAGATGAAGTTGCTTCAGTTTCAATACTAAGATTATCTTTTAAGCTAATAATATCTTTCTCAATTTGGCTTGCCTCCTCAAAGGCTTCTAACAAAGTGTTCTTCTTGGACCTTTTGACCCATATTGCTATGTTATTGTGCATGGATTTAGCATAATATGCAACAATTAAACTTTCTGCGGGCATCGAATCTGCAGGGATTTTGTTTTTTAATGTAATAAATATTTGGTTAAAGTCTTTCACTTTTTCTTTAAGGTTCATTTTTAAACTAGACAGTTCCATAACCAAGACTTCCGGAGATTTATCATCTCCAAATTTTTCCAGAAAACAAGTTTCGAACGTGTCCCAAGAGACGATGGTCTGGGCCTATTGAGCGAAATACCATGTGAAGCATTTCCCTCAAAAGTATAAGGAAATAATCTGCATAATACATCCTTGTTTTCAATGCTCCGGAGTCTAATGGCTAACATAAATTTCTTGATGTTATCCTCAATTGATTGCTTTGAATCTGGATCGAATTTGGGCAGCCATTTCTCCGGATGTTTAGGTAATGGGTGTTGGGGTCCAGGGACAGCCACGGCATCTTGATCGAGCCAGGGTCTGGAGGGATTATTTTGGTTTTCCATGGGAGTTGGTGGTGTTGAAGGCTAAGATGGTTCATATGAAGAACTGTCTTCGTCATAAGACTCTCCCCCTGAAGAAGATGGAGAAAAACCAAGTGGGGATGGTGGGATACCAGATCCTCTAGCTCCCGGGATAAACGTTTCAGCGGGATTAGTAATGTTTCCATCTAAAGGGTTTTTAGGCAGACCAGTGCCTTGAATTTTTTCTTGGATATCCATGAAATCAAGGGGTTGATTAAGTGGCCTACCAGGTTGTCTGATACGAGCTAAGTCACTATGAGTTATTATCAGTTATCGGCGGACAATTTCTTGGAAGTCAATCCCTTGAGGAACTGGTGTCACTGGTTCAACGGGAATATCAGGGTTATCATTTGAGGTAGTTGTTGTTTCAAGTGAAACATTATTTTTTGAGTGACTACGCATTACGACCGGAGTGAGAGTGTGTGGGGGAGGAGTCTTGAGACCTCCACATTCCATCAATTAAATTAAGGCCCCCCTTCTAGCGCCATTTGTTGATGGGCGTATTTGACACAACGTCAAATGGAAGGTCAAATCCGAACTCGGGTTGTCTAAATAACCCAAGCCATTTGGAATGAAATGACCCGACAGGTTTAATGGCTTCGTTGGCCAATTAAAGTCCTAAAAATAATAAAGAAAAGAAACGAATCTATAAAGCTATGATACTGATAATATAATAATTACAAAATTCCAAATGGAGACGTGAATATGTGCATATGATTATAAACAATTTAAGTACAGTGTACAATATTTACTTAACATCTTGTGAAACGAATGGTTTTTTTTAAATTGTTTATGAAAGAGATAAAGAAAGAACATACATTTTTATGTTTTCTTTTGAATGTCTAAAGATCTAAAACTAACGAATGTTAATCAAATATAATTGAAATAAGAATACGTAAACAGTCAAAAGCTAATTCATGTTGTTCTTATTTCATTAACAAGATATTTTAAATAAATAACATGTGAACTAATCTGTAAATAATCGACTAAAATGAATTTATCCTCCTATGCAAATTCCAGACTCTTGATTGTCCAGCCTACGAGGGAAACCTGTAAAAGAATAGTGCTAATGCTCCCAGAATAAACTCAAAGATGCATTGGAGTGAGTATATAACATCAGAATGATAAATATATAGATCTAGGGATCTTATAATAATGAACACTTATAAAAAGAGGAAACTCAATACAAAGCATTCATATAATCCATCGTTCAATATATGGCATAAATCAACAATATTTAAATGGCAGATTGATCACATATGTAATATGGAACAACAAAATACATACATAATTAAAGTACTTAATAATATGAAATACTATACGATAACCAGACTAAAGTTGCATCAAAAGTAATAACATTTCATAAGATAGAGGCAAAAGCATAATGGGGTAAGTGTCACACATGTCTAAAGCTAAGTAGTGAACAGCTTCTCCATATCAGTGTTCAAAATCATATGTCCATAATGTATCCAAGCCAAAATATGTCTTTACTACTAAGAGTGACCAATATTTAAACTAGCTTAGGATTTGCATACTCTTATCATGCAAGATAAAGTGCAATCCCCAAAAAATAGATAGTATTACAAAAATAGTGAAACTGGAAACCACTCATGTATGAGTTGGTTTGTCAAAATAAATCAAAGTTTTATCAACATAAAAGAAAGAAACTACTGAATAATAGAGCTTATGATCTAAGGTGTTTTATCCATGTAATTAGCATCATAATCATCAACTTCTTGTAGATAGCAAAACAAATTTGATATTCAGAAAATAATGTTAACTAATATTCAGAAATAGGTTGCCTACATAATCATAGATTTTGTAGCTAGTCTTATTATTAACAAAAGGAAATCAAAATTAAATCTCCCTATTTTGATTTTTCATAATAGATTGAAATAAAATCAAACAAAATCATTTATACCATTAGAAATTAGCAAAAGAAGGATCGGATAGTTCTGAATTTATGATGGCTTTGAAACTGGTTGTATTTTTTATGATTGTATTACTGGATCTCTTGGGTCTTTTATTTTCCCTTTCTGTGTGTGATTTCAACTCTTGGTTCTCTCGTTCCAGTGCAGAATTATGAGCAGATAGATGTTTTACTTGATCCTGTAACAACGGAATATCCTTGTAATAGCGTTCTATCCAATCTAAGCAACTGCCACAATGTACTAGTGCAATGGCATATCAACGTGGAATGTAGTCAGCAACGGGTATTCCATGCTTCCTTGTGGCTTGGTTCAAGTCGTGACTAATGCCAGCAAAACCTTTTTTTCCCTTGAGACACGGGGGTAATCTAGACATGAAGTCATACTGTTCAAATTGGGCGGTATTTTCGTTCCCAGGACATTAGTTTTTCGGATCTTCCTGAGCTAGAAAATCGTTTATCTCTTGATCTGAACATTGATCATTGACCTTGATCGTAGAGATCGAGCTCAAATGATCATTTTTTTGATTCCTTAAATTCCTAGAAATTAATCGACTAGACCTCTTATTTTTAAAATTTTAATCTGAGCTTTGTTGTTTCTTTCCCTTACGAATTTTCTTTGTGATAGGTTTATCATTATGATTCTGATTAGATTCATTCATATGCACAAGGGAAGCTTTTCCTTTTAATTCGCCCACTACCTGTTCCAACGATTTCCTAGACGAAAACATACATGGTAATTCCTTAACCATGGGGGTTTCCAAAGCAATAGACAAAGATTCATTAAATTCACAGCCATCAGGTGAATTGAAACACTGACTTTCCTATTTTGGATTGTCCAAATTGGGGTTTACATTTAAAGGCGGGTTGATTGTATTTTCGACCTAAGAAAAACCATTTTGTCTCAAGAAACTCTCCCAATTGTCCCCAATTTGTGATAGATGTGATAGCAACGGGATTTTAACGAGCTCGTGATGAGAAAGACTCGACAGAGAGTTCATGCTCTATCGCTTATAGCATTTTGACATTTTATAAAGGCTCATTAACAAGTAGAACGACATGTTCAGATCAAACCCTTTGAATAACATGAGCAGACGGATGTGGTATAAAAATATCAAACCATATCAGCCTTCACATGTGATAAATTGTGTCAAAATTAAAACAAGGTTGTGCCATCTAGGTTTTAGAAAAGCAATGGGAATACCTTTAGGGAAGTAGGTGGATTTGCGGGAGACCATGAACAAGTGCCATGGAACATCCTCCATTTTGGCATTCTTAAACCACTTTTCTCTTTCCAACGGGAGTCCTGTCGCCCAGGCTATGAAATATTTTGTTACTTCCAATTTCACATCCCCGACCTTGGCCCTAAAACCATCAAATGTCTGTGCAAAGGCATGCACGACAGCAAGGTTGTAGCCTTCGAATTTCCTGAGGAATACATCCCAACCGTGAGCCTTCAGGTCATCTATGGAGTCATCGTGGGAAAGAAGGGCTTGGAAACCATTCGTCTCAATTTGAACCACAGGGGCCATGGCCACTATGCAATAGACACAAAATATATCATGGGTGGTAGGTTTCGGCTTCCAACAAACGAGTAGCAGAGAGATATCTTTGCAAACTAAAATGGCCTGAAAACTAGGAAGTTTGGAGACTGCCATGCTGCGATTACTTAAGTTTAGAGATACAGGGAACCGAAGGGCATGCAGATCTAAGAGCCATTTTCCATATGATTATCAAACCCTTGATTACCATCGAATGTCAATTCGAACAATGAATGGTTTCATTAATGATCAGGACAGCAGGTTGAGGTGTAGTCATGGGTATAGCAGACCAGTACCAAGCGACATGAAGGTTGATATGACTGTTGAGAGCATGACACCCATATCGAATGTTAACCCATTTTTTTGTGCATTCATACAATTCAAAAATTACAACCAAATGATCAACCAAGGAACCAATTAAGTTATGGTATCCATAAAACATAAAGATTGTGGTGGCAATTAAATCAATGAATTCATAAAACTTGAAGCTTAGTGATATATGAGTGATTTCAAAGTGAAATTTGTTTAGGTAGAAGATATAACGACAAAGCCCAAACCAAGTTTTTATTTAAATTCATGCTTACAGTCATGAATTTTAAAACAAAATAATCGAAAATTCAAACGAAAAACTCAATAAGACAAGTTTAACCCAATCATCGCCTCGAAGTCCAAAAACATGAATGTTCATAAATTTAAGGAGGTGGCAGCTACAAAAAGGTGTAATCCCTTTGTGGTGATTTTAATTGTGATAAAAATCGACAGAATTGGTGGCTACCAACAGAAGGCCCTCCTCTTAGTGACTCAATGTATTATCTTAATTTAGTTAATAATTAATCTCTCGAATCTGCTATCATCGAAAATAATAAAAACAAAACTAATCCTTACTCATTTTTTTGGATCCACTTGTTATAAAAGAAAAATGAAATGAGAAGAAATGGACCTGCCTATTTGGGGAGGAAGCTATGGTTCGAGGGGTAAGATGTTAGGCCTAGAAATTGCATTGTAATGAGCTTCATGTCCTCTAACATTTCATTCTTAGGGATTCAGACATTCTTCCAGCTAGAATATGTTCTTCTTGCATCATGTTCATTTCTTGTCTTTTTTTAATACAATGGGATTTCCGCAATGCACTGATACTCACAAAATTCAGCCTTGATTACAGTAAGGATCTTGTTGTCAATTACCTGTTTTTTGTATGTTGTTTTTGAATATTTGTTTTAGGTTTGAAATATCATTTTGAGCTTGAAAATACTCAACACATGAGTAAACAAATTGTTCACTTATGTTTTGTGTTTCTCTCGCTATTCCTCCTATATCCAATTGTTATTTTTTCTAGTTTTCAGAATGAATGTCCCTGACTACATGAAGTATTATTGATCATTTGAGATTGAATTGATGAGTTGTATCATGTCCTCAACCCATCCAACTACCTTGATCCACTTATCAACCAAACCAAATCATTTCAATAATTGAGATGTGCTAGGCATGCTTCTCTTTGTAGTCAAGAGCATCTTATAGCGCTAATAGAGAGTAATGTATTAATGCAGGTGTATAAATTGGTCATGATGACATGGGGCCCTTCACAACATCATCCCTATCGCCTACCTCATACATATCCTTTGTCCTTGTCTTTTCCAATCCTTGTAGGCCTAAGACAATATACAATTGTTTTCGTGTGGATCCAATTTGAATCACACCTCCCCTTGGGAGGATTTTGGTCCCCAAAAGATTCCAAGGATAGGTGAGGGAGATTTCTTGCAATCCAATTCCTCTCATACCCTTTTTATTTCCTTGGATTCTACCCGTTGAGGCCAATTTACCATATTTCTTGCCATCCTCTATGATTTACTTGTTCTTTTTGCTGCAAAATTATGTCTTCCTTTAATTCTTCAAGACCATGCAGTGCAAAGTCTTTGACACTGGGCAGAACCCGATGGTCCTCTTCTCCATCCAGCATGGAGGGTTCCAAAAACATTAGATACTCTATTGGGGACCTGTAATCATAGGTAACTCGATTCTTCAACTGTTCATTTGGTGTTGCTCCTGTGATGAAGGCATCTGGCTCGGTTGTTTTCCATTTCCCCCCTCCATCTATTTCGCCTGATCCTCCATCACCCTGCTACATACTTCATCCACCATTGCGCCCTTTAGTCCCTCACGCTTCATTCCTTCACCCCTTTGCCAATATTATCCGTGCATGAATAAACAAACTTAGGTTAAAGGGAAAATCAAATAATGTTAGTAATAATTTTAGTGTAGTTAGAATAGGTTAGACTAATTAATAATAAAAAAATTATTAATTAATTAATTAATAATTAAGTTAGCTTGTTAGTAATTAATTAATTGTTAACTAATTAAATGAGTAATTAAGTTAGTAGTTAAGTTAGTTAGAATTAAATGTTAACATTAATCATAAAATAAAAATATAACAAAATTATAACACATATAAAAACATACACTAAAACAAAATATATATTCAAACATTAAAAATAAAACAATATAATATATATATAACATCAAATAAAAAAAACAAAACATATTTTAAATAAAACTAATAAACAAAAAGTAAAAACAAAAAATTAAAAACAAAACTAAAAATTAAAACATTTATCCTAAGTTCCTACCCACACTCCCCCATGCATATCGGACACCCCCCCTCACGTCCCATCAGCTCATGGGGTCCAATAAGTTGTTTCCTAAAAAAAACCCTGCAGACACTTGGCAGCTCCACAATCCAGCAGATCCCCCCCAAAAAAAACCACTTACCACCTCAGGGGGGTCTGAAATACCACCTTTCCCCAACAAAAACCACTTTTGCAATGTTTTTTACCAGTCTTTTTCCGAAGGCGTTTCTGGGCAAACGGAGATGAATTTTAAAAAACCGAAAGACATTTTTGTTCAAAACGGGTTGAAGAACAAAAACATCTCCCAGTGTTTTCACAGGTTCCATGAGCAGGGAGAATTGAAGCCATCTTCGATCCCTATTTTTCCATAATTCCTATTTTTCCTGTTATAGTCTCGATTTTACGGGAGATGTTTCGGTGATCTGGAGGCGAATTTGGAGAAACCAAAGGGTTTTTTTATCCAACACATGCTTATATAAAATAACCTCCTTCATTTGTTCCCCAGGTGTCAGCATTGAAGAGAAACAAATGTCTATATGGACCCCTTTTTTGCAGAAATTTGGCCCATCTTTCATGGCGAACAGTTCAGTATTTTTAGGGATTTTTATTCCTATTTTTGGCCTAGGTGGTTGAATTCGACCTCCTGAGCCTGAGGAGAGTCTTTTTTATATATTTTAATGAATCAAATGTGCAGGAGGGGGTCAGGGACCATGATTTGATTTGTATCAAAGCTCACAGAGATTCCTGTATTTTTCATCAATTCAATAATACAGTCGCAGCAGTTACAGGATTCTTGTGTCAAATCCATTGGTGAAGTTTTTCTCATTGTGATTTTGTTTTCCTCTGTTTTCATATATTTTTCTCTTCTCTATTGTTGTAAAGATATTTAAGATCAGGATTTGTGTAAAAACACCATGTTCCTAGTTTAAAACAATGTTAATGTTTTCCACTGAAAGTTAAACGCAGAATTCTTCACTGCTCTGTCTTTAATTCAACTTCTTAACATTTTCCCCCACTTCCATACCTCAAACTTATGAAGAATCCATTGATTTTCCTACCTTTCCCTGTAAGGCTGTCTGTAGGATTTGTTTTTGATTAAATCTCAGATTGTGACTCCATTTCCCATGGTTCCTCTTCTCTGCACCTACCCAACTCAAAAACATATTATATTCTGCATAACTAGCCTAATATCTTATTTCGAACAAATCTAAATCAGGTAGAGAGATCCCTCTCTGA
Source organism: Picea engelmannii (assembly GCA_009831015.1). Taxonomy (NCBI): domain Eukaryota; kingdom Viridiplantae; phylum Streptophyta; class Pinopsida; order Pinales; family Pinaceae; genus Picea; species Picea engelmannii. The sequence continues at coordinate 223,563 of ML791597.1, forward strand.
GTCTTGGAGGGATATATCCAAGACTCGAAGTGGTTTTGATGTTGCCTATGTGACTGCCTCCATAGCCTTGGGAAAATTACAAAGTGATAACATACTCCACATTCACCACTAAGATAATCTAGATATAAGGAGGAAGTCTAAACTAGAAAGCATTATCGTTTACCTACTGAATGATCTCAAAATATCTATTTCTAAGTGGCTTGAGTTTCTTTATTACTCCTTGCAATCATTCTTTATGGAGGTAAATCCACACCTTATATCCAACATGAAACTTATGATATTCTTTGTGCTTGTCATGTTTGGCCTTATATTGTTGCTAGCTTCTGTCAAAATTATCATGTACTTTTAGTTGTATCTGCTTGATCTTATCCACAAATGTGCTTTCCTTCTTCTCAACTCCTTCAATATTTGATTCATCCTTCTATTATCCATACACAATGTCAAATAGTGAGGGAGGTAAATAGCCAAAACAAGTCTCAAAAGGTGTTTGTTTGTTGGAATAATGAATTGCTCAAGTGTATGAATGTTGGATGCACACCAACTACTCATCTCAAGTCCTTGGATGATTTCTATTGTACCCTCAATAGTTGTTCCAACGTCTGGTTAACAACTTCCATTTGCATGTAATTATGGGATGAAATGTAGAGAAATACCTCAAATCAGTATCCATTCTCTCCCAAAGTGTTGTCTAGAACCTATCCAAAAACATGTTATCTCAATTTAATATGATGGAGCTTGGAAATCCAAAATTTACCCAAACATGACTAAAAAATAACTCAACTGCTTCTCATCTAGATATTGTCTTCTTACATGGAATGATCACACACATCATGTTGAAGTGGTCTACCAAGAAATAATCATGGCCTCTCCTAGACATAGGAAACCCTCCAAAAAAGTCCATGGAGATGCTTTCCCAATGCCTACTTGGTATTGGCAATGGCATATAGAGGCCAAGCTTTATGTTGCTTGGCTTGCTTGTGCTGCAAAGAACACAACCTCTAAAAACTTCCACCAGCTTCTCTTGCATCTTTGGCTAGTACACATACCTCTACAATTTTTCCACTATCGTCGTTACCTCAAAATGTCCAAGGATCTTGCAAGTGTGATCTTCCCTCATTAAATGAATTCTTCTTACCTATGGTATGCACAATTCTTCATACTTGTACAACAACCCATCTTGGAGGTGATATTCATTTCCTTCCATGGTAATGATTTGTCTCTTCTCTAGATACTTGTACACTTTTCTAAAATCTTCATATCCCTCATAGTCTTCCCTCAGCAATTCATGAGTGAAGGGATTAAGCTACATGATCACTCCACCAGTTGAAATATTCTTCAATTGGGGTTGTGAAATCATATCGAATATCTTGTTTGTAGCTCCTTTCTTGTACCTAATCAGTAGGTGGAATTATTGCAAGAATCTCAACCACTTGTAATGTCTCACTTGTTACATCTTGCTTTAAATTTGTAGGTAATGTAGGGGTTGGTGATTGATGTGTATGATGGTCTATTTCCCTACGAGATAGTGTTTCCACTTCTTCATCACTTGCACAATCGCATAGAGCTCTTTATCATACAAATATAGATGAAAACATACCAATATTCCTCCTTGAATAAGCACTACCCCTAATTCATATCCACTAGCATTAGTCTCCAATTCAAATAGTCAATGTAAATCGGGCATGGAAAATACCAAACAATTGGTTATATTCCTCTTTAGGTCTTTGAATAATCGATGTTGTGGCTTACCCCAATGAAATGTATTCCCCTTGGCATTCATGGTGTGAAATGGTGTTGCTACTATGGAAAAGTTGGCAATGAACTTCCTCAAATATTGAGTTTCTCCCATAAAATGCCTAACCTTTGTCAAGCTGGTAGGAACAGGTCATTGACTTGTTGATTTTTTCCTAAAACTAGTTAGGGTTAGATTTGCCATAGCAATTTAACTACTTTTTCCTGCTCTTTTTTCCATATACTATACTACATCATCATCACCGAACCATAGGCACCTACATGTGCCACCCCCGAGCACAACACACAAAGATCTATCCTGGGAAACCCTCTTGGGGAAGAAAACCTAGAATAACTTCTTCAATATAGATTCATCAACCAAGTACAGTGTCAGTATAATGCTCTCTAGGAGATAAATATCCCAGATAACCCTTCTACTCAAAGGGAAACCCTACTACTAGACTTGTTCCTTGTCACCAAAATATACACCAAGTATTATACCAAGACATACACCAAGGCACAATCCAAACTCTAGCGCATTACCTAGAAAGGTAGTGCATGAGAAAGAGACCAACCAAGACCAAGAGATGTGCCTTATCCTTCCTCCTGTAGTTGCAGCTGCAACTACAGCTCTCCACCAAACTTGCACTATATCTTAGTGAGTTGTGATCACCAAATGAGTAAGGAGTCACCTTATTTATACTTATTTTTTTAGTGAACTTTTCCCATAGGGTCGACCTATCTTTTCTGGAAAATATAATTTACTTTGACTTTTTCTGACAGGGTCGACTTCTCATATTTTAAGTACAAAATATAATAATAATTATTTTATTGATCCGACATTACAAATATACTTTAGCATTATTCTTTTAGGGTTTTGAATTGATTAAATACAATAAGAATATCTTCCACAGCTACATAATACTTCAACACTCCCTCTTAGCAAGGAAGGCATTATTTTGGCATGATCTTCAATACTATTTCTATATGCATTTCTAATATGGACCATTTACTTGTTGATTTTCCATGAATATAAACATCACTAGAAGTTATGTAACAACAACACTCCCTCTTAGCTAGGGAGGTATTATCCATGTTGATCTTCATCTAGTAGTCTCATTCACATCCATTCATTACACATGGCATGTACAAGACTACCACCAATCACATGGTCTTGTAGACCAGTCTACATGTAGCATCACCATAGCCACACAGGTTATCTCATGATAAAAGAGATCATGTCACAAGTATCACCATCATAGCCAAACAGGCTCTGTCATAGTCACACACAGACTATCTGATGGTCATGTCATAGTCATGCATCTAGGGCTTCATCAATGCATTTATAATCTCTCTATTGGGCATAGCCTCATCATCCTCTCGAACCTTATGGGTCTTGGCATCCTTTCGAACCTTATGTCATTACGGGACTTCATCTAGCTCACATAGAACTAGGAAACTATCACATATGTCCAGCTCACACAAAATTTGGACAACTAGCCCTGAAGCTATCCCTTCTGGTTGGCACACCAGGCATCCAGTCCACAGTGACCATGCATCTAACCGCAAGTATTAAGCGATATAGTGCACACACACTACCCATCTATCCCAGGGCTAGGAAACACCTCCAACCACATTCATGGTTTTCTCTCCAGCTTGAAAAGCTAGGAAACTGCCAGCCCCGTGTTAGAATATGTTGGATTGTGCTCATTTTACCATAGACAATATCACTATTGTCACCCAAGCATAGGCTGAAGCCACCCTCCGAGCACCTTAACCTTGACAGAGAATCATTCTGGAAGAAAACCCTAGGCTAGATAGCCAAACAAAGGGGTAGTGCACCAAACAAGAGCTTATCAAATATTCCAAACCATAACCAAGAGATAGTCCAAGCTAAAACGTAACTGCTAGCTGCAGCAGCTACAACGACAGCTCTCCTCCAAACTTGCACATAAATTGGCTAACTATAGTGTGCAAAACTGAGCTCTACAGTTCTAAGAATGCCTGCCAAAATGAAGAATGGCCTCCTATATTTATACCGATTATGGATAACTACTTGGGCCGACTTCTCATTCTGGGTGCTTATTTACTTAGTATATAATATTTCTTCTGGCCGACTTCTTCTCTTGTAGGCTAATAACCTAATACCAATTATCCTCTTGAGTTGGCTTGTCTTCTAGGGTTATTAGCCAACTCATTAGGGTTTCTTTCTGCTTTCCGGAATATTCTATTCTCGTCAGGTTTACACGTGGAGGTAAATACCTCCCACGGATACCATAATATCAACACTCCCTCCTAGCTAGGGAGGTATTGAAGGTAATGGTCTTGATCACAAACATACCATTCACCTAGTAGCATCAACATAGTCGTATAGACTATCTCATGATTAGATCATGAGCACCATCATCACTATCAGTGTCATCATCTGCATCATCTCTGGAAACCATACTCCATCTGAGTAATCAGACATGATGTTGGATAAGTCACTCACTCCATAGAGTGACACAAGAACCATTCTTCTAATCTAGACATATGTCCTAGAAGAGTAAATGTCCTGGACCATTTTTCGTCTGGGAAATCTCTGTCCATTGATCATCCATCTAACTGATAATTATTCCGAACATTGTTGATAGTCTTCAAGGAAATCGAAACAATATCATTCAATAGAACACAAATGTGACTATCCATAGTAGTACTACAATCCATTGGTACACTACCACACCAAGTAGCACACAGATACTTGACCAGTGACGTATAGTCACAATCAGTGGAACACAATCCACCATAATAGCATACATATATTGTCATACAGTCTCCATAACAATCATCTGATATCAACCTGCACAGAAAACATTGTTATGATATAAACTGAATCATCTGGGCCATTCTTCCACTCACATCTGTGAGATCTAGAAGAGCATTTTCCCTCGAAAGGTCAAACATCAATGATGAGCTATCTGGACTATTCTTCTCAAGAAAGGAAGAATAATTGTCCTGATTTCTGAGCCTGGAGCATTCCCCGCCCTGTGCCATTCCTCTGGCACTAAACAAAGTGCAACCTAGAGAGAATGAGTCTGCCCTAGGGAATGCCTGTCCCTGATTATTGAACCTGGACCATTCCCCACCCTGGGCCATTCCTCCGGCACTAAACAAAGTGCAACATGGAGAGAATGAATCTTCCCTAAGGAATTATTGTCCGGATCATTTCCTAAGGAAATGATTGTCCTGCACCAACCTCCAAAATGGACCATTCTTTGAAACTGCTCAGAACTATGAGCTTTGAAAGAATGAATGTCCAGTGAGGCGGGTCAGTTTTCTTGAGTAACCCTCAAGAAGAGAGATTGTCCTAGACCATTTCCCATGTTAACAACAATGGGAAACCATTGTCTATGGTACATCAACAATCCATCGAACCATTTTCATTACGAAAATGATCGTTCGATCTGGACCATTTTCCAAACTGGAAAATGCATGTCTGTCATAAATATCAAACCACTTTCTGAACTGGAAAGGAACTACTCATCCTAGACCATTTTTCGAACTGAAAAATAATTGTCCATAAATCAATAACACATCAGTGCTCCCTCCCAACCTGGGAGTCATCTCTTCCTTTTTCACTAAGGAAGTCATCTCCACGAGCTCCAGCTTGAGTATGCAAACTCTTTCACCTTGGACAGAGGCTTTCCCAAAATGTCTTCTTATCTGCTCATCTGTGGAGATATATATATTGGAGAACCACTTCTCTTTTCTAGATTTCATCACGGAGAATGTCATGCTTGATCTCAAATGTACTTCGGTCTTTCTGGAACACTAGTTTTCTCTGAAGGCTTCATATAGCTCTGATCAATATAGTATATCATTATTGGATTCCTCTTGGTTTCCTGCTAGCTCATAACATTGTGGCAAGGGTCATACTAGAACATGTCCAAGTGGTACTTCTTCTGCCATCATGAGAGTTTGTCATGGATTAGCAATCCATCATTCTGATCTTCTGAGTAACCATTCTGATACAATATCTCTGATATAGAAAGTCTTCACCACGCTTCTATTGTGCATTGGAGGTTATTCACCAAGTTGTCTTCTTCCATCATCATACAAGGGTCTCTTTTTGGTATACCTCAAAGCCTTGAGGTTTCTCTACATGTAAACTCCAACCCATGGATATTGTGAACGATATACTAGCTCATGTAGAGGTATGTCTGGTTTACTTGGAGCAAACAACCATCATAGTCTTCTCCCTCCATCTGTGAGAACTTCTAGTTCTGGATCTCACAATGCTTGCATTCATAAGTCTTCCATATATTGTTCTTTATCACACTTTTCATTTCCTCTGCTTGATTGTTTTTTGGTCAATTCATATCAGGTTAGTAGTCTTTTGATTCTCAATACAATGACTGGTTGTTCTGTCTTTTATTTATTTCTTGGAATCTTCATGTTCTTCCTCATGTTTCTCTTTATCTTCTTGGGTCCATGGAGTTTCTTATAGATTTCATTCCCTAAAGATTTAACTTATTTCTTTCATCATAGAATCACGGATGTGGATGGACAACCAGGGACACTTTTAGGTTTCTTTTCGAAGTAGGCTTCTTCTAAAGTCAAACTGGACACGTACTTCTTTTCATGGCTGCTACCATGGATATATACTTCATCATATTCAATGGATCATAGGATTAGCTCCATACTAATCCTTTCTTCATGTATGAGTGCATGTTTTTCTTTTGAAAGTATATAGTCGGCTCCCTCCATCTAACATAATCCACACTTCCGTCTGCATCCTTATTGCCTTCTTGTCTCATAAGAAGAAGTATTTTTCATCCTGCTTAATATTCTTTGTAGGTTCCTTTTCTTCGGAAACTAATGCTTCATGTGTCTCCTTCCTTTTATTTAGCTCAGGACAATGATTCTTGTAGTGACCATACTTTCGACAGTTGAAGCATTGTATTTCTGACATATCTTTCTCTTGATTTGGCTTCTTCCTTGAACCAAACTTCATTTTGTTCCTGAAATTATTGAATCTTGTTGTGAAGGCTTAATCATCATACTTATTTTGGGGTTTCTCTTTTGCACTGATCCTTGATTCTTCTTGAGCATAGCAAGTCCAAAGTTTTTCAAATGTGGGTTACTCCTTCCTTGTGTTCATGCTTGCGGAAAATTCATCCCATGTCTTGGGAAGACCATTGAGTACTATGTTTACCAATTCCTTCTCTAAAATGATCTCTTCAATGGCTTGTATTTTATCTCTTAACTGAGAGATTCTTACAAAGTATGATGTTATGTTGTCATCATCATTCATCTTCATGTCACGAAGCTCATTCTTCAAACTCAATACTTGTCCAATGTTTCTAACTGAGAAGAGGTTTGTTAGGGCATCGTACATCTTCTTCAATGAGTCAAGATGGGAGATGTAGGGTATCAAGTGATATTTTATAGAGTCCACTATAGTACTCATGGCATTTATTTCACCGTATTTGAACTTCTCCATGACTGTAGCATTATGCGGTTCCTTCTCTTTTCCTTCTTCAAACTCTGGTTCCACGATCTTTCCTTTCACGATATCCAGCAATTTATTCTTGGCAAGGATGAGGTCAATCCTTGTCTTCCACGCTCTGAAGTTAGAATCTCCATCTAACTTGTTTTCTGACTTCATATAGTAATTCATGGCTTCTTTGACTTGGTCAACCCTAGATTTGACCAAAAACTCAAACTTGTCGTCTTGTCTTACTGAGAGTACCAAGAGGTGTGCTAGGCTAGGGCGCACTGGTTTATCCAGAAATCAGGTCAATCCCTTCACTTAAGGTGCCTCAATGAGAGGGTTAGGGTTTCTGCAACTGTACCTGCTAGTAACCCTAGCGGCAGTGCGGCAGTGCTTTGGTGACTACTCCTGCTAGAAACCCTAGCGACAATGCTTTGGTGACTTCTCATGCTAGAAACCCTAGCGGCAGTTCTTCAACCATCTTAATATCCTTATGGCTATGCTCCCTTCCAGTGGTTACACTGAATGAAGGAGGTGTAGGCTCATAACCTGTTAGAATATGATGGATTGTGCTCGTTTTACCATAGACAATATCACTATTGTCACCCAACCATAGACCGAAGCCACCCTCCGAGCACCTTAACCTTGACAGAGAATCATTCCGGAAGCAAACCCTAGGCTATATATCCAAACAACGGGGTAGCGTACCTTTCTCCAATGATAGCACACCAAACAAGAGCTGATCATATAGTCCAAACCATAACCAAAAGATAGTCCAAGCCAAAACGTAATCTGCTAGTTACAGCAGCTGCAACGACAGCTCTCCTCCAAACTTGCGCACAAACTGGCTAACTGCAATGCGCACAAGTGAGCTCTGTAGTTCTGAGAATGCCTGCCAGAATGAAGACTGGCCTCCTACATTTATATTGATTCTGGCTAACTGCCTGGGCTGAATTATCATTATGGGTGCCTATTTACTTAGTATATAATATTTCTTTTGGCCGACTTCTTCTCTTGTAGGCTAATAACCTAATACCAATTATCCTCTTGAGTCGACTTGTATTCTAGGGTTATTAGCCAACTCATTAGGGTTTCTTCTTCCTTTCCGAAATATTATATTCTCGTCAGGTTTGCACGTGGAGGTAAATGCCTCCCATAGCTACCATAATATCAACACCCCAAAGGCTTATCATATTGCTAACCCTATGCGAGGTCATGTTGACTAGTGCCACATTCAGTAATGTGTCCATGAATGACTACCTATTGTTGCCACACTCTATAGTCTATTGCCCCAAGAATCGCATATGTGACTGATCACTCCCTCTTACGAGGGAAGTCCTTATGGACCATGCCAAGCTTGTCCCTGAAGTACTAAAATTTTACCTTCGACAAAGGCTTGGTCAACACATCTTCTATATGCTCGTCTGTGCCAATATATTGGAGCTTCAAAGCTACCTTTTGCACCATATCCTAGATATAATGGTACTTGATATCGACGTGATTGGACTTATCATGAAACATTAGGTTCTCATACAACTTTATACAACTCTTATTATCACAGAAAATACAAGTCACCTCCAAATCAAGATCAAACAACCCTGCAAGCAACTTCCAAATCCACACAGATTCGATGTCGGTTGAACATGATACTATATATTTTGCCTAGGCCATACTGAGTGCCACAATATTTTTCTTCCTGTTGAGCCATGAAATCATAGCTGACCCCATAATGAAGCAACATCATGTTGTACTCTTCTGATCTATGACACTACCATCCTAATCTGAATCAGCATAGCCTTGCAGTCTTATCTTACAATCCAAAACATATCGAATTCCAAAGTCTAGTGTACCCTTTAGTTACCTTAACATGTGCTTTGTCGCAGTCAAGTGAACACATCTTGGTTCAGCCATATACTAACTCAAAGTGTTCTCCACAAAGCATATATCCATCCTAGTGTTCGTCAAATACATCAATGAACCAATCATCCGCATGTACATGGTGACATCCACTATCTATGAAGAAGTATCACTCAATAACTTTAGGTTCATCACTATCAGTGTGGGCATGGATTTACAATCCATCATTTCGAATCTCTTCAGGATCTCTATCGCATATTTTCCTTGGCCAAGGAAAATCTCGTCTGGTTTCTGCCACACCTCTAGACCCAAGAAATAATGCATCATACCTAGGTATTTTGTCTCTAACTTTGATGCAATCTTTCTCTTGCACTCAACGATGAGCTTCTCGTCCCCTATTAGAAACAACCCATCCACATATAACAGAAATAGCATTGGTCCTCTATCCTCAACCTTGTAGTAAAGGTTGGGATTTTCTTTAAAACCCAAGCTCATCAGAAATTTGTCAATTCTATTGTACCATGCTCTGGGTGCTTGTTTCAATCCATACAAGACTTTCTTCAACTTGCACACATGTTTATGTCTGTCATGTGTCTTGAAACCTTGTGGTTTCTCCACGTACACTTCTTCTTCTACTACACCATTCAGAAAGGTTGTCTTCACGTCCTTCTGGTGTACCTTCCATTTCATTACTACAGTTATCGCAAGTATAGCTCTAATCGAAGTGTATATTGCCACAGGAAAAAATGTCTCCTCATAATCTATTCCTTCTTTCTGGGAGAACCCACGAGCCATGAATCTTTCCTTGTACTTCTCGATACTGTGATTTGTTGAGTGTTTTGTCTTGTAGATCCATTTGGAACTCACAACTTATTTCTCTTTCAGTCCCAGAACCACATCCCAAACATAATTCTTAATGATGGATTGGTATTCCTTAATCATGACATCCTTCCATACTTTCTTCTATGTAGCCTCTTCATAACAGGTAGGCTCATCATCAATGATATCACATAACAATGCCACGTAACTGGAATATGGTCGAGGTTTCTTGTTTTCTATGAAAGATCCATCTGGAGCACCATACTTCTCAGCATCCAGAATAATATCATGATCCCAAGATGGTATTCTTTTCTTTGTAATCATTTCTATAGGTATTTGTGGTTTTGTCATGTCATGATTCTCTAGAACATGCTCTTCTGGTACAATGCCATTACCTGCAACTATCATCGTTCGGTTCTTTTTTTTCTGCCACACCATTATGCAGAGGATGGTAGGGGGTAGTGAGCTCCCTATTAATCCCAACTTCTCTGCAGAATGCTTTGAATTCATATGATGTGAACTCTCCTCCATTATCTGACATCAAATTCTTTCTCTTCTTTTCAAAAATATTTTCTACAAGGGATTGAATTCCTTGAACTTGTTGAATACTTCGCTTTTTTTTTCAAGAAATAGATCCAATTTTTATGTCATAAATAATCAATAAATGAAACATAATGTACATACCTACTAAGTGAAGTGGCTTACATTGGTCCACACATGTTTGAGTGCACAATGTCCAAAACTCCTTTGGCTTTGTTGTCACTGCTTGGAAAAGGACTCTTCATGATTGTCAGTCTACTCCATGTCTCAAATTGGAGGCTATCTAATATGTTGCCTTCTGCAACTGTAGCTCCCTCTCAGATTTTTCACTGGTGACATGCTTCCATGGTAACCTTCCTGGAACACATACATCTCCATGGTAACTTCCATGGATGTTAAGAACCAAATATCAATATAGCATAGAAAAACCTCAGAAAATGTACTCAACGCCTTGAAAAAGATATAATTTTAGATAATAAGCCTCTTTGAGGGGGAAACCTCCTTTTACCCCACTTAAATGTTCAAGTACAAGATGATTCAAAATGAAAATGTCTCCTTGGTATATATAGGAGACTAGGAGGTATAATTACAACTAATGGCCTAAAGCCGACATAAATAAAATAACATTACTAATATAATCTACCCCAATTAAGGGGTAATGAGCCAATATTTGGTCTTAACATGCCCCTCCCCTTGAGACAAGTGTTTTCTGCAACACTTGAGTAACTTTGGATGCTTCTATATAAAAGACTCATCTTCCCAAGTGGAATATTTAGCCGGTAGTTTCCTCCATTTAATGAGATACTCTGAAATGGATCTATTCCTCAGCTGGTGAATTCTTGTGCCAGTGATGGCTTCAGGCTCCAATATGATTTTTCCTTCCTCGTCAAGTTCTAGCAAATATAGTTTGAACTAGGATCTTGTCGCCTATAACCTTCTTTAAGCATGAAACATGGAAAACTGGTTGTACTCGTGAAGATGCAGGCAACTCCAATTTGTATGCCATAGTACCAATCTTTTTCAACACCTTATAAGGGCCATAGTACTTTGGTGATAATTTATTATCCTTCTTGGCTTGCTTGAGGGACATCTGTTTATATGGTTGTAGTCTTAAAAATACCCAATCCCCTA
>ML791597.1:238939-265443 GCA_009831015.1 Picea engelmannii
GTGTAGAAGTTCCCTTTTTTGGTGGCATGTTGGCCAAGTATCACTTTTGAACCTTGATTTTGAGGTGGTTCTGCTAGACAATATTTCTTCTATTGTATCTCCCAAGTTTCGGCCCTTCTAGGTATGAAACTTTCTTTTATGTAATTCTCTAATATTTCTTCTCTGCAATTCCACAGGTCTGATCAAAATTGGATGTGCCAAGTGGAATTTATGGTAACTTCCCCACAACTTGCTGATTTTTGTCCTTTCCAGGAGATCTCACTTCTATAGCATGCCTTGCACAAAATAATTGATATAAAATTCTGAAACTCACACCAGAAATACTAAAGACTGTCCACGATCCAATGAAACTAGTCCCACTCAATTTGGATACACTAGGAACAAGTTATGATTGTTTTACCTATAACACCTTCTTGCGACTAGTCAATAGGACTACTCAGATACCCTATCTTACACAGGGTGTATCTACAAATTTAAGATGACCCAGAAGTTGAATTTGTTACCACAGATACCTTACTAATTTACGTAAATAGACTCCATATTTCAGGGTCTGAAACATTATAGAAAATTTTTTATAGCGAAAATGCCACAATGACTCAGTTCAGGATGATTCCAGAACCCTATCTTGTACAGGTTGTATCTCCGAAATTATAATGCCTCAGGAGCTGAATTTTGCATCCAACGTACCTTGATCAGTCTACTAAATATCCTCCAAGATGTTCCTTCTGAAACATTGTAGAAAAAAAATTATAGCGAAAATGCCAATGTGTCTCAGATGTAGCAGCGAAACTCCAAGACCTTGAGCTCTGATACCATATGTTAAGAACCAAATATCAATATAGCATAGAAAAACCTCAGAAAATGTACTCAACGCCTTGAAAAAGATATAATTTTAGATAATAAGCCTCTTCGAGGGTGAAACCTCCTTTTACCCCACTTCAATGTTCAAGTACAAGATGATTCAAAATGAAAATGTCTCATTGGTATATATAGGAGACTAGGAGGTATAATTACAACTAATGGCCTAAAGCTGACATAAATAAAATAACATTACTAATATAATATGCCCCAATTAAGGGGTAATGAGCCAATATTAGGTCTTAATAATGGAATTTGTAAGATAACCTACCCGAGACAAGAACAACAAGAGAAAAAGTATTTCCAATATAATAGAATTTTCATAAGAACATATCTATAGTAACGAGAATGAAGGAAAATTTCATGGTAATCATCATAGCTTTACCAAGGTGATCTACCTCAAAGCATAGCAAGAATTATCTCCTAGCGGAGATGTTATTTCATCTTGAAAACAAGTACAATAAGAATTTATATCAATAGTGCCCGCATGCTACGAAGTATTTATTGTACCTAGCAATAATAGAACCTTTCAAAGATTGCTGACACAATTATAGTGTTTACTTGTAATGTAGCAATTATCAAACTTGATATGTGCAAGTTGGAAACTTATCAATTTAATCAATCAATCCTAGAACCTGGAGTCTTATCTCCAAGAATGAGTGTTTTTTCTTTTCTTTCAAGTCTCCTTTATTCAATATGACAAGTATTCTCTCCAACATATCCCCTATACTAAGACAATATGATTTCTTGACAGAAATCTGAGTTAGAGAATATAATGAAAATAAACTCTAAAATCTCAACATTAATCAATCTAATACTTTGACTAAAGTCAACTTCTAACTTTAACTTTGACTAGAGGTTACTATAATAATCATAACTTCAATAGATCAAAATACAACTAGATTTTCATAAGATCACAATAATGCCATAACAACTAGAGGCATATCAAAACAATCAAACTTGGAGTGTGTTGTTCCTTTGAATGTGATGGATCTAAGATCCCTCTGGATATACGATTGTTTCTTGGACAAAAGATCCCTTCTCCTGCAAACACCCTTAAGATAGTGATACAGTTTAAATATATATAAGTACATACCTCCGACAGCAGTGGAAAGCAACGACAAACCCTAAAAATTAAAAGTGCTCCAACTTGCAATCTGAAGTTGGAGATGCGCTAGGTTAGGGCGCACATGTTGTGAAGGAATTAGGCCAAACTTCCTATAAAAGGTGCTCAACAAGCTTGAAAAAATAAATTGTGCAGCGGCATGGTACTATGGCAAGGTACTGTGGAAAACATAGCAGTGGCGAGGTAAATCTCATGATCTTCCTTCCAGCGATTAGACTGACTAAAGGAAACCAGCTCTAAATCCATGTTTATTTTTGCCTAAAACTAGTTAGGGTTAGATTTACCATAGCAATTTAACTACTTTTACATGCTCATTTTTCCATATACGATGCTACATTATCATCACCCAACTATAGGAACCTACATGTGCCACCCCCAAGCAAAGCACATAGAGATCTATCATGGGAAACCCACTTGGGGAAGAAAACCCAATAGAACTTCTTCAGTATATATTCATCAACCAAGTGCAATGTCATTACAATGCTCTCTCAAAGAGAAATATCCTAGATAACCCTTCTACTCAAAGAGAAACCCTACTACTAGACTTGTGCCTTGTCACCAGAAGATACACCAAGTATTATACCAAGACATACACCAAGGCACAATCCAACCCCTAGTGCATTACCCTAGCAAGGTAGTGCATGAGAGAGAGACCAACCAAGACCAAGAGACGTGCCTTATCCTTCCTCCTGTAGCTGCAGTTGCAACTACAGCTCTCCACAAAACTTGTGATATAGTTGAGTGAGTTGTGATCAAGAAATGAATAAGGAATCACCTTATTTATACTTATTCTGTCAGTGTACTTTTCCCACAGGGTTGGCCTATCTTTTCTGGGAAATATAATTTACTTTGACTTTTTCTAGCAAATATAAATTACTTTGACTTTTTTTGGCAGGGCCGACTTCTCATATTTCAAGTAAAAAATATAATAATTATTATTTTCATGAGCCACATTACAAATATACTTTAGCATTATTCTTTTAGGGTTTTGACTTGATCAAATACAACAAGAATATCTTTCACAACTACATAACACTTCAACATGACTGATGGTTGTGATATTTTCTAGATCCACCCTCAGTTCTCCTTCATGGATCATATGTCCAAGATAAATCAAGGACTCTTACTTGAACTCACACTTCAAATTTTCAATCAATTGATTCTTCTTTAATATCTCTAATACCTACATCACATGTGAGATGTTCTCTTACCAAGTATTACTGAATATTAGTATGTCATTCAGTTATACTATTACAAATGAATCAATAAAAGGATGTAGCACATAATTCATCAATCTCATGAAAGTCGGAGGTGCATTACATAAACCGAAAGGCATCACTAACCACTCATACAAACATTGTCTTGTCTCAAATGGTATCTTCCACATGTCTTCTGACATGATTCTCACTTGATGGTAACCTAATTTTAGGCCCATATTGGTGAAGAACTTAGTTTGTGGCAGTTGATCCAACAAGTCATCAACCCTTGGTAGAGGATATCTATTCTTAATGGTGATTTTGTTCAGGAAATGGTAGTCAATGCACATTCTCTAGTTATCATCCTTCTTTGGCATTGTGACGGTTGGTGAACCACATGGTGACATATTGGATAGGTCTGATGACTCCCTACTCCAACAATTGTTGCAACTACTTCTTCACTTTGTTTGCTTCAATGATGGACTACCTATACAACTCAATGTTTGGTAGTGGTGACTTTAGAAAAAATTGAATCTCATGCTCAACCTCTCACTTGGGTGGTATCCCTTGAGGTTCTTGGAACACCTCCTTGTAGGATTCTATCAGATGTTGTAACTATTGGCGCTACTTTCCACTACATCCTTCCAAGGATGTCATCACCTCCATCTCACTACCTTCTCCTTATTTCTTTCCTTCTCTAAAAAACAACAAGGGAAACTTCTTTGTGTTGTCAGTGGTTCTTTTGGCCTAATGAGCATTGATCAAACAAAGTTTAGCTTTGTCTCTATGTGCATTTATGGCATGTTCCTTTCCATATTTGACAAGCCTATACTATTTTTCTCTCTTCCTTAAAATGGAATCTCTTACATACAAGTATGGGCTTCCCAAGATGACTCCTCAAATTTCCAGTGGAACCACATCTTCTACCACTTCATCCATAAAGTTTTGGTTGATGGAAAACTTGAATCTTCATTGTCTGTCCACTCTTAATTATTTGTCTTGTCTTACCTAGACCAAAGGATATCGCTATGGATGGTCATGAGTCTCTAATGTTTTCATATACTTGTGAAAATATCAAATCAGATTTCAAACCAAGATCAGATAAGCAATCTACCTTACTATTTTCATGTGTATCTTGATACAAAAAATCTCTTTCGTCTCCTTTTCTTCCATGTGACTACAACCAACTAGTGCCACTTCCTTATAAAAATCAATACAACTAATCTCCCATTCCAAATATGAGGTACTATCCACCCTCTCCTTGGATTTTGCAGTTATCAAAGCCTTCTTCTTCATCTTCTAAAAGTGCTTGGGGTGCTTCTTAGGGTGCAATTTCTAGTAGTCTTTCTTAATGTGTCTCTTTTTCTCACAAGCCTTACATTGCTTGATGGAAGGGGTTTCTTCTTATGTTGTTTCTACAATATTATTGTTGGTCCACTTCTTCTTCCCTTTTGTCTCTTTCTCTTGTGGTTCTATTTTCTTGTGCATGTTGGTGTGTTCCTTTTGCTTGTCTCCTTCAAGGTATTGTGCTTGAACACTTTCTTCATCAATTGTCTTAAGATTAAATGGCATCAATTATCACCAAATTTGAGGAAGAAATTCTCCCAAATTCCTTATCAACATGTTTGGACATTTTAGAAAGACACCCAGTGGTATAACTATCTTCATAAATTCTATAGTGAATTCCCAGACTGAATACCCCTGCCTTTTCCTGAAGTAGCGCTAGCTAATCTGTTGGTGCTCCTCATATCCAATTGGGTGGAATTTATCCTTGATCATGTCCTTGAACACCTCCCAATAGGTCACTAGTGGCTCATTTTCTAGTGCTCTCCCTACTACATCACTCTCCTACCATGTGAAACCATGGCCTTCAATATTTAATTTGGAAAATCAATCCAATACTTTTTGGTGACTTCATGTACACTAAAGTACGCCTCCATCTATTGTAGCCATTGGTTTAGTTTGATGGCATCAACTTCTCTAGAATAATTCTTGATGATCACCTTGGACTCTACATGGAAAGGAACCAACATCTTTTTGTATTTTCATTCTCCCATCTCTATCTTAGTCATGAGCTCTGGCTCTAGTTTTTCCTTTTTCTTGAACTCTTTTGAGTTAGTCTTGTGTTCTTCATGTTCAGTATCTATTGAAGGTGTTATCATTGTAAGTGTGGAAATTATCTATTATAACCAATCCAACCAGACCCTAGGATCTTCTTCTTCATCTTCCCCATGATGACCTCGTGTCATAGTTGGTCCTTTGCTTGTCTAAAGGCCTTGAAACATTCTTGCCCACTTCTCTTGTAGTCATTGTAGGTTCTTGCCATACAGGTCTCAGCAAGTGCATTCGAACTTGGGATCTGATACCATATGATCCATAATGGTATACTTTTAGTTGGTTCATTTCACCAACATGGAACCTTGTAAAATTTCTATAATCCCACAATTACTGTGAGGATTCTTCTTGGACTAATCTAAAAGAGTCAATATTAATCTATCTTTGGCAACTCATCCCCAGATAACAATGTTTTGAAGGATTCCATGCCATTATTATCTTCACTCAATATACCAAGGATCAATATGGCTCATACCATGTCTTCTAGGTGGTCATTCTCAATTCCAATTCACATAAGAATTTGCTACAATTAAACTCCACTCACTAATGTATGCATGAGTTGGAAATTACTCAATTCATTCATAACACTATCAAACAATATTAGAAATGGAAAACCATGTTTTTCCTTCAACCAATCACATTCGTACAACCATTCTTATCATTAAACCATACTCATAAACCAAGATATAATGCCATGTTAAAATTCCAGATATTAATGTTGTAGTTTACATGAGAGATTATGCATGAAACAAAATTAAAACCATGGTTTCAAGTTCAAACATTGGGATAGTCCACTCATAGTATTGAGAATAATTTATCCAATCACTAAACACCCACATGAAGGCCAAGGAGGAGGATTGACCTCATGGAGAAGAGACAAACCATAGCGTTAGGCATACATCTCGTACAGCCCATGTACAGCCCCCAATTGCTCAAGGACAACCAATACAGCTTATGGGATGAATTTCACTGGTTGTTGGGCTATGTATGGGATCTCAAAAATATACAAGCAGGGAATTAAGCTTCGAAAAAATAAAATATGGCCTATGGAAGCCTTATAAAAAAACATCGACTTTTTTCACTTCTCCAACAGTCAATTAAACAATCAAATTCATAATTTCAAACTCTACAATAGTGGAGCAACCATTGATCTTGCATCTCAAAGATAAACCAACAATGTGCATTCCAGAGTTGTTGGGATTCTTTAATGACCAAGAGGACCATGAATACATGAAGAAAAACTCAAAGCATTTCCATTAAATGAAATTTCACACCATTAAAATTACCAATCAACCATTAGAATACAAAGTAGCTTCATTTAAAACTTATTGGCATAAAAGTAATAAAGAAAATAGAGAGATTCATCATAGAAGAACTCATTTCTTACCCTAGAAACCCAAATGGGAAAACCAACATTCAATTGGCTTCGACCAGGCTCTCTATTCCTTAGAATTGTATAGGTTACAATACCCTCAAGCTCTCTACTCCATTCTCAATATTCACATGGGAATTTGGGCAGCAATTCCTCTCACTCTTAGCAAAAGAGCCCCTATTCCTTAAGGTGCAACAGTAAATAGAATAATATCTCAGATGGGGGGTTAGTTGGAAATTCATACATCTCCAACTCTTCAACTTCCCCAAGATTAGCATTGGCTTCTCCTTTTTTACTTTTTCAATTACATGAGAGAAATAGTGTCTCATGTTTTTATTTTTTAAATACACAATTTCTCTTTCTTCTTCTCATATTTTCAATGTGTTTTTTTTTCATTTATTTACATTCCCCATGCTCACATTAAGAATACTATATTAATCCAAGTGTGGACACCAGTTAGGATGGCATGGGGATCTTCAGCCATCAACCCTATCTCCTACCTTATCCATAGCCTCAAACCTTGCATGTGCATGTCCTAGTAGAATCTAAGCCAATAACCAATTGTTTGTGCCAATCTAATTTGAATACTATCCTTGCCTCTAATGTTCCAATTGAGGAGGTATTATCATCACACTAGTATTTCATGGTGTTGATTCAAGCAATAAAAAGACCACTATGCTTAGTATATGAAGTGAAGATTTTCCAAGTCCTATCAAGTTGCCAACTGGGTTTCTCTTTGACCACAGATTGGCTCTAAGTTTCAAATTTTATGTAAAGGTTTTGTTGTTGTTTTAGGACAACCAACAGTTTAGGAACTTCTTGTTGAATTGTTACGGTTGTACTTGCAATTTTAGGTGCTCTAGCATGTAGTTTTAGTAAGCAAAAGTTAGCACATGCATACTAAAATAAATACAACACACCTAGAGATATTTATAGTTGAAAATAAGCAGATCTAAAAGACTAATACACATAATTTTGTACACAGGTATGTTTTATCAACATGCCCCTGGATAAAAAAACCCCAGGGAAAACCAGTTTGGGATATATGTTTATATATGAGGAGAATAGATGGTGGAATACAGCAAATACAAAATATAGATGAACCTGATACAATAGCAGCTTGATCCAATATGAAATACAAGTCCAGATGAACCAAGTGTGCCCTAGGAAGGTGTGCCCCTCATAAATGCTCTCAAATCCACCAAATCTATTGCAGATGCAAACTGTGAGCTCTGAATGGAAAACCCCTCCACAGTAATCAAGCATTGATGTGTGGACTCCCTCTGAAATTGATCCCACTGTAATACCTCCCCATTGTTGATGCGCCCTCCTCGACAAGTGCGCCCTCCACAACACTGGAAGGTCCTTAGTAAATAAACCAGGCTCCAAGCTAGATGCCTCTCTCCATGAAAGTATGCACCCAAGCTAGCCTCACCTCATGCATCAGACCTCATCTCCAAGCTCTCTCTCAATCTCTCCAAGTGAGAAAATGAGTGAATGAGCTCTCATTTTCCTTTGTGCCCCTCTTGAACCTCCATAAGGAAACCTAAGAAATCAATGGCTAAGATCATCCCATCTCCCATCTAATCAAAGGTTGAGATCCCTCCAAAAGAATATCACTGAAAAACCCACTTTGGGTTAAGTTCCCTAAGTTCAATTTATGTCTCTAATTCACACACAAAGTGAATTAATAATCATTTTAGGCATAAATGACAAAATTTCACTTTTGACTTAAATCTCCTAAGTCAAAGTGAAATTAGACACAAAGTACATAGTACTTCCCACATGTGTTTAGGAGAGAAGAAACACATGGGGAACACCTCCCAAGGTACATGATCTCAACACTCCCTCTTACCGAGGAAGGTGTTCCTCACCAATCCCATCTTGTCTCTGAAGTAGACATGTTTTCCCCTTGGCAGGGCCTTGGTGAGTATATTTGCAACTTGGTCGTTAGTTGATATATAATGCAACTGAACTGTGCCTCTCTGAACCCAATCATGAATGAAGTGGTACCTAATCTCACTGTGCTTTGACCAGTCCTGAAACACTAGATTCTTAGAGAGTTTTATGCAACTCTGATTATCACAGTGTATGACGGTTGGTGGCATCTCCTGATCAAACAATCCAACCAACATCTTATGAAGCCAAATGGCCTCAAAACTGGCCTGACTAGACACCATGTACTCAGCCTCGACCGAACTCAAAGCAACTGACTTATGCTTCCCTCTAAACCAGGAAACAAGTCCTGACCCTAAACCAAAGCAGCACCCTGAGGTGCTTTTCCTGTCAGTAGCACATCATGCCCAGTCTGAGTCTGTGTATCCAACCAAACTAACTCCATCACCTCTAATATAGTCTAGGACATAATAAACTATCCCAACAATGTACCTAAAAACATGTTTTTCCCCAATCATGTGAACACTCCTCGGCTCTACCATATGTTGGTTGAGAGTGTTCGTGGCAAAACAAATATCTAGTCTGGTGTTAAACAGATACATGAGTGAACCAATCAACTGCCTATAAATTGTGGCATATACCAACTGGTTATTTGAAGCATCAATCTTCTTCCAGTTGCTAATCATAGGTGTATACATAGGTCTGCAGTCCTCCATCTGAAATCTTCTCAAAATATATGTTGCATACTTCCCCTGCCCGAGAAATATGTGACCCTCCTCCTGTCATGCCTCCATACCTAGAAAGTAGTGCATCAATCCAATATCATTCATCTCAAACTCTGATGCAGTCCCAACTTGCACTCAACTATGATATCCTCGGCTTCAGTGATGAACAAGTCATCCACATATAAAATGAGAATGAGTGTGTCCTCACCTCTAATGATGTAGTAGAGGTTAGGATCAGCATCGCTCTTCTCGAAGCCCATCTAAATCAAGTATGTATCTATGCGTGAATACCAAGCTTAGGGAGCTTGCTTCAGACCATAAAGTGCCTTTCTCAAAAGACACACGTGAGTCTCCCTATCACTCACCTCAAACCCCTTGTGGTTGTTCTATGTACACCTCCTCATCAATAAAGCCATTTAGAAATGTGATCTTCACCATCCATCCGGTGAATTATCCAACCCATCTCTGCTATTATGGAAATGATACTCATGATGGAGGTGTATCTCGCAACTGGTGTGAATGTATCATCATAATTGACTCCCACAATCTGAGAGAAGCCTCGCACCACAAAATGGGCCTTATGTTTATCAATGATGCCATCTACAGCAAACTTGGTTTTGTACAACCACCTAGAAGTCACAACAGACTTCCCCACTGGCCTTGCAACCACCTCCGAGACATCATTGTGCACAATGGATTCATACTCCTCTACCATGGCCTCTCTTCAGACTTTTTGGTGCACTGCCTATGCAAATGTTTGTGGCTCAGTATCCCTGATACTTGTCACTAGTGCCAAATATGCTCCCAATCTTACTAGAGGTCTCCTCTCTCTCACCTGGCTCTTAGGCTCCCCTACATTCTCTCTAGCCTCCTTCAGGGTCTCCCGAAACCATCTAGGTCTCCTCTTCCATGAAATGGTCAATGGAGAAGTAAGTTCTCTCTACCCAAGAGTGATTGCCTCAGGACTCGTCTCAACACTCTAAGAACCTCAGGTTTGTGCCCCCTCTGACTGTGACCTTGAATCTATGCATGGTGACCCTGTCACCCCTGATACTAGTGTACCTAAAACTTGGGGTTTTTCTCCCTCTGATACATCAAGCGGTGCCTCTGCATCATCCTCAAATCTTACTCTCAACTCAAGAGATATATGAAAATCCCTATCCTCCTCAAATCTGACATCTCTGCTCACCACCACTCTCCTAAGTGGCGAAATGTATATGAGATAGTATTTGGACACCTATGAGTATCCAACTAGAATCCCCTATTGGGCTGTGGGGTCTAGCTTTTTCCTCCTCTCCGAGGGGACATGAGAAAAGGTCAAGCACCCAAAGATCCTGATGTGCTCAACATCGAGCCTCCTACCAGTTAAGGCCTCCACATGAGTCATCTTCCCCAATATCCTGTGGGAGGTCTTGTTCTGTAAGTAAACTACAGTAGCACATGCCTCTGCCCATAAGTACAAAGGAAAACTTTGATCATGCAGCATGGATCTCGTTGCACCGGTAATAGCCTGGTTCTTCCTCTCGGCAACCCCATTCTGTTGGGGGTTGTACGGTACGGTCATCTGTCTTCTAATGTCACGTTGGGCATAGAAGTCTATGAATTGTCTGGAGGAATACTCACCCCCGTTATCTGACTAGAAGACTTTGATCCTCTTTCCAAATTGGTTCTCCACAAGATCTTTGAACTCTTGGAACCGTGTGAATACCTCACTCTTGGCCTTCATGAAATAGATCCAAGTCATCCTTGAGTAGTCATCAATAAATGTGAGATAGTACTCAAAACCACTCAAGGACTTTCGAGTCATGGGCCCACACACATCTGTGTGTACTAAATCCAGTATCTCAGCTAACCTTATGTCACTATTGGGGAACAAGGCCTTGGTAAACTTACCAAGCGCACACCCTCTATAAACATCCTGATGCTTTGTACTGATCTGTGGCACTCCGATCACAACCTCTCTCAATCCTCCGAGAGCCCCATCATGTAGGTGGTCCATCCTACGATGCCATAACTCACATATATGTTTGTTGTTGTCATTGCTCATTGCTAATGCATGAAGAGGATGAAAAAGCAATCTGAACAGTTTCCCATCCCTCACTCCAATCACTTGTCCTGAGGCAAGAGAAGACCCCTGAGGGTGAATGAGTACCTTAGTGCCTCTAAAAGATACCTCAATACCTCTATCCTGGAGGGTAGAAACTAAAATCAAATTCTTCTTTAGCCCATGGACATAGAGAACATCCCTAAACGATATAGGTGGCATGCTATCTCTCTGAAAGGTAACTATGCCAATCCTAGCAACTCTAACCAATGTGTCATCTCCAAGAGAAATATCTATCCTGACCTCGGTGTCTCTGAGATCATTCAAATGCTCTTTGACTCCAGTCATATGGCTCGAAGCCTCGTTGTCAATATACCATATACTAGGTGTCATCTCAACTAAAGTGCAGCATATGAGGAAAGCACACTCTCTCTCAAATTGTGTCTGAAACTCTGCCTCATATGATGTAGTTGCGGTACCACCCCTCTTCTTCTTATTGTTGGTGAATTGTCCAACATAGTGCCCCAACTTATTACAAACAAAGCACTTCATTTTTCTCATATATCTCTTCTGACCACTTCTCTGACCACTGCTTCTCTCTCCTCCACTCCCCTGTGGTGGGGACCCAAACTTGGGACCCTATCGACCCCCACAGATGGCCTTCTTCTTTCCCTTCATCCAAAGAGAAAGATCCTCATCACCCTGACCAAATTGTTGTTGTCATTGTCCAGAGGCCTCTTCTACAAGCCTAATCTCCTCCTGGACGAAGTCATCCCACATCCTCTCACATGTAGGCATGACCTCCCTGGAAACAATGCCACGAACGAAAGGACCCCATGGTTTGGTGAAGATATTCATAGCTTGCCTCACCAAAGAGTTAGGATCCACTAGCTCTCTGACGACTCCAAGCTCTTCTCTGATCTGAGTGTAGTGACCAAGGAATGAAGTCACCGACTCATCCTTAAGCATGTGAATGCCCCTGAGTTAGTCATGAAGAACCATTTTCTGATTCTCATTGGATCTCTCATACAACTTACATAGAGATGACCACATCTCGAATGCATAAGTCTTCCCAGTCAAATGGGGTATGATATGATCATGAACTGCATCACAAATGGTTCTCTTTTCCTTTTTGTTCCTCTTTCTGAACTTTGCCAAAAATATGGGGGCAATAACAGGAAGAACAAGAAAAGACGCCTAAACTATGTCCCATAGTTCGAGGTCCTCTAAGACAAAGACCATTCTCGCCTTCCAAGGCGACTAATTGCTAGCCCCAACTAGCCTGTCCTCAACATGCATATGATATGTTGACATGTCTGCCAAAATGCACTCTATCTGATGCTCAAACTGCAAAGGAACACTGCCTCACTCCTGTCAACACAGGTGTGAAAAGAGGAAAGCGAACTCCAACCTCACTCCTAGAAAAATAGGTGTGAAAAGAGGTCGAGTCAAATCAGCCTCACTCCTACTATGTAGGTGTGAAAAGAGACTGAAGACAAACTATCAAAACTACCCAACTATCCTCTAAAAAAATCTTCCTACTAACAACCACTGAAATAATCAATGGTTGTCCAAAAAAATCTGCCAAGAAGATGTATATGATAGCCAACACATATGTTGTCCAAACTGCTCAAAAAATCAGCTACCTCAACTCTGATACCATGACGATTTTCCAGGTCCTATCAAGTTTCCAACTGGGTCTGTCTTTGACCACAGATTGGCTCTAAGTTTCAATTGTTGTGTAAAGGTTTTGTTGTTGTTTTAGGACAACCAACAGTTCAAGAACTTCGTGTTGATTTGTTACGGTTGTACTTGCAATTTTAGGTGCTCTAGCATGTAGTTTTAGTAACCAAAAGTTAGCACATGCATACTAAAATAGACACAACACACCTAGATATCTTTATAGCTGAAAATAAGTGGATCTAAAAGACTAACACACATCATTTTGTACACAGGTATTTTTGGTCAACATGACCCTGGATAAAACCCCCCCGGGGAAAACCATTTTGGGATATATATCTATATATGTTGAGAATATATGGCGGAATACAACAAATACAAAATATAGATGAACCTGATACAATAGCAGCTTGATCCAAACTGAAATACAAGTCCAAATGAACCAGGTGTTCCCCTCATAAATGCTCTCAAATCCACCAAATCTACTGCAGATGAAAACTGTGAGCTCTGAATGGAAAACCCCTCCATAGTAATCAAGCATTGATGTGTGGCCTCCCTCTGAAATTGATATTGTTGCAATCTGATAGGTTTAATACCTCCCCATTGTTGATGCACCCTCCTCGACAAGTGTTCCCTCCACAACACTAGAATCTCCTCAATAAATAAACCAGGCTCCATGAAAGTATGCGCCCAAGCTAGCCTCACCTCATGCTTCAAACCTCATCTCCAATATCTCTCTCAATATCTCCAAGGAAGAAAATGAGTGAATGAGCTCTCCTTTTCCCTTTGTGCCCCTCTTGAACCTCCATAAGGAAACCTAAGAAATCAATGGTTGAGATCATCCCATATCCCATCTAATCAAAGGTTGAGATCCCTCCAAAAGAATCTCACTCAAAAACCCACTTTGGGTTAAGTTCCCTAAGTTCACTTTATGTCTCTAATTCACCCACAAAGTGAATTAATAGTCACTTTAGGCATAAATGACAAAATTTCACTTTTGACTTAAATCTCCTAAGTCAAAGTGAAATTAGACACAAAGTACAAGGAACAAAGTACATAGTACTTCCCACATGTGTTTAGGAAAGCAGAAACACATGGGGAACACCTCCCAAGGTACATAATCTCAAAATGAAGTTCAATGTTTCATTTAATTGGGCCCAGTGTGCCCTCGAATATGCCATTTGGTATTGCAGCAAATTTTAAGAAGTGCTAGAAGAGAACTAAGCAATCGGAAGGCTCAAGGAAGACATCCTCTTTTCCATGAGTATCATGAGTGTTGTAACTAAGAAAGTTAGTGGAAATAGTGAGGAATGGATGAATGATCATTGTGAATAGAGAATTGTGGGCATTGTTAAGAAGAAACAAAGGGTTTAATAATATAAAACAAGTTAGATGAGTAAAGTGAGTGACTCAAAACTAGAAGAGGAACATGTTCTTGTTATTGAATAATTGATGTGAATTTTTAAATAGATAATGAAAGTGAAGGTCTAGATTTTCTATAGGATAGAATCTTGAAGGTAGATATGTTGATTCATTGGCTAACACATATGGAGTGCTACTTTGAATTAAAGAGATGGATAACCCTCAAAGTACAAAATATGATAGAACAAAACTAAAGGGACACAATGCAATTTAGTAATATTTTGTGCAATATGACTGAATTTGAAAGGGTAAAGAAAACACTCAATGTTGGAGTACGATGATCATGAATCTCTTTAAAATAAATTCTTGTAGACTAAAACTAAGCATTAGTTAAGTAGTTGAAAAAACTTAAATCGAAGGCTCGAAGCTTACAGAAGTGCATAGAGGAATTCTACTAAATTTCAATATGTATGGAGCATGATTAAGATGAAGATCAATGAGTGTCTGTGAGTACCCCAATCATTATGACAACAAGTGAAGCAGAAAGTGCAAATTTTTTTTTTTGGCCAAGAAGGCAACGACAACAACAGTTGAACCACACAACTTGACGATGAACACACGCACGCAGATCAGGGTACAGAAAACAACGAATCAACGCACTAGCACAACGATCATCTCGGCGAAACATGCGTAAATCAAAAGATAGGAACGACTCCCCACCGGACGCACAACACGACGACGCTTACTAGCTAAGGACATCATCCACAATCCCGACACAACGGTCTCAACGACCCATAAATAGAACCCTCCCAGCGAGCGAGAATTCAACACAAAAGTTACAAAACAAGCACCACTATAAAAACAACATCCATCAATCACATTGGGTGGCACGTGATCCTAAGTCGGGACATCGTGTGCGCATCTTGATCCATGTGCACAATGATCCAATCTCAAGAACTCATGTTCCCACAGTACAGTGGGCGCGCTAGGGACCCATGGGCAACCAAACGCATTCCAACCCTTCGTCCTAACATACAATCCAGTGATGAAACCACCTTACAAAAATACATCCAACAATTCCAATAGGTCCTTATCTAGATCCTTGTTGGGAGATCCCTTAAGGCTGCTATGAGGTGATGATCCCAGTACTTAAAATCAACAAACAAGATTGACGTACGGAAAAAATCATTAGGGGTGATCAACGCATTAAACATCCTTAAACCGTTGATCTAATGCAAAGTGGTTGTTAATCTAATCAAAGGGTAAAAGCCTTGCTCATAATTAAATCACCAATAACCAGCTATCTCGCTAATGCAACTGAACTATATCGCTATCTTATGCGAAAATACTTGTTGTCTTTAAATTTAATTTGTTGTCCTTTAAAAGTAAAGCTAAAACAAATATGAATAGTTTCCTAAGGATGGGTTCGCTATACATTAAACGGAACCAAAAAGGGAACATTTCTTTTAAACAATGCATAACAAGTCTTTTAAATGGAAATCGATATCTAGTAAGAAATAATAAAACAATATTGTAAGGAGAGTCGCTAACAAATTCGCTATCAAGTTGTAAACAATGTTCGCTATCGGAATGTTAATTTGCCTTCCATTAATAGTATCGTTGTCTAATAATAATGGTATATATATTAATGAATTTGTTGTCTAAAATACATTGCTATTCCTTAATGGTTCGCTATCTAACAAAAGAAAGATAATAAGGATAATGTTGTCAAATAAAAATTGCTATCCATTAATGGTTCGCTATTTATTAATGGTTCATTGTCTAGAATCTATAAAATTGTTATTTATTAAGGGTTAGCTATCCAAAATCTACATACACACACTTATTGCAATCTTAAGGAAATTATGCACATACATATTAATAACTTCGTTGCCAAGAATTTAAACGCATCAACCGTCACTCGCAGCCACACTCAGCCATGATTGCACTGCCATTTATGTGTTAACGCTCTCCATTAAAAATGTGACAGTGTTGTTTGTTCAACACGCGGGATTAAAGTTGTCAAAATCTATGATGAGGTTGTATGTCAACAATTTTTGCTGCCAATTAATGTATACTTCATTGTCCATAAACTATATATAGTAATTCGTTGGTATATCACAGGCATAGCAAAGAAATTTGTTAGTACAAGCGTAGGTATCACAATGAAAATCACTATCCAGAATTTACCTTCAACCATTAAAATCGCTATCCAATCCATATGTCGTCTATAAATATCATTGTCTTGTAAAGGATTAACAAAAGTAGAAATAAATTCACAAGGAAATTAAAGGTATTTGTTGCTATGATATCGTTGAGTTAAAATCCCAGTGGTAAATTCACCAAGGTAAAATCTTAGACACGTGAATAAATTTGTAGCACTTGTATGATTTCGCAGCCATAAACTCGTAGAGCATGCAATTCACAGAGCAGGTATAATTTCGCTATCACACGGTATTAAAACGTTGAGTTTAACATATTAAAAACTCAGAGAAAGACAATTTCAAAGAGTAAACATAAATTATTGCCAGGAAGGGTATTAAAAACACAGAGTTACTTTGCCAGGAAATGCATCAAAACGCAGAGATCAAATGTAGAGGATCATAAGCGATTCATTGCGGGAAAGGAAATACAATCACAGAGGTAATCAATCGCAACAAGTCGCAAGACAATCACTCAACCAGGAACAATTAACAGGGGTAGACAGCTGCCAACATTATCCTTCACTCATCATCCACGCATAGAAAAGCAGGGCATTAGGATCTATAGGTCTATTAACACCAAAGTGATTGTTCAACAACACAGGTATTCCAACAGAGGATGAACACCTTCAGTAACCACTCACATAACCAGATCAAAGATCAACACACTAATGTTTTCACGTGGTAAAACCCCTACAAGGAAACATCCATGGCCCCATCCAACGCTAATGCAAAGAAAAATATTACAGAGAGATTTTACAAGAGAGTTTCTCACAATCGATCATCGGCAAATGACCCTCCATGCTCTTTAAATAGATATCATGGACCAATCTGGTGTTAAGCCATGGATCAATGGCCGTTAATATCGAGGAGAGTATGAACCATCAGATCACTCTATGTCGGGAACATATCATGACCGTTGGATTTCCTAACTACAAATGCATACTAATGCATACTAAAGAAACACGCTTTTACCTAACGACATATTAGACCAAGTAGATCTTAACTAACTCCTAAGTTTCTAAATATCCTAACAGTGATGATCGTCGATCCGGGTCCTAGCCGACTGCTCAAGCATGGACTAATGATCTAGGGATGAGGATGAAGATAAAGCACAATATCTTCATAATAATCATTAAAACAGACAGAATAGTCATAGCAATCAGGGATCGATTGCCAAGGGAATCAATTCAAGCAACGAGAATAAAGTTATGGTGAATTTAAGTTCTCAATTAAAAATGCTAAATAAAACACTTTCTTTACACAATTAAAAGTATAGAAATGAAAGAGAAAGTTCAATATTAATCAACCATTCAAAATAAAATCATGTGTACTGTAGCCCAAGGTGACATCTCCGAGTCATTATCCCGCGCGCTCCATCCCGCTCCCACTTTCCGACCACTTTGACTTCACCGGTACCTCCCAGCCAATGCTAGAGGTACTCTTCTTCCCCCTTATCCCCCTGAGCCACAAAAGGGCCACGCACACTAAACCAAAGAACAACTAGCTCCCAACGCACCTCGCAAGGTTGATCTACCACTCGTCACCGAGTTGGGTATCCCAAGTCCCACAAGATAAGTCAGCCAAGTTAAAAATTCTGCAGCGTAACGTTATGCATCCAAGAAGAGATCCATCCTCCTCCTCCTCCCTCCTTTATATATAGTTTCTAAGGGACTTATTTTCCAAATTCTCATTTTATTTATTCTTCAATAATTTAATTCAGAAAAATCCTCCCCTGTACACATGTCACCCATCCCCTTCGTTGCATCAAAAATTAATTTCATTAATTATTTAATTACTCCTATTTCCCTCACCTACCTAAAATCATTCCTAGAATCGCTTCTAGGTGTCCCCATATTCCCTTACACATTTTAATGACTTGCGCCCTTACTAAATTCCTAGTTGAGTTCAATTTGGAAATTTCTTAAAGGAAATATTCCTTACTAAGTTAGTCATTCTACTTTTTCCTTATGTTTCGCTTTTTCTTAATGTTCCCCCCCCCCTTTTTCCCTTAGTTTCCAAATCCTTTAAGTTTCCCTCTTTTCCTTTTTTATTTAAAACTCAAATTAGTAAGTGTAGAAAATTACCTTTTCCCCTTTTTCTTTTTAATTAATAAATCTTAATTAG
Organism: Picea engelmannii; assembly: GCA_009831015.1. Lineage (NCBI taxonomy): Eukaryota > Viridiplantae > Streptophyta > Pinopsida > Pinales > Pinaceae > Picea > Picea engelmannii. The sequence continues at coordinate 257,642 of ML791597.1, forward strand.
CATATGTAACAAACAATTATTTCCCCCTTTTTAAGAATTTAATCCCCCAAAGTAATTTGATTTTAATAAATTAATTGAATTTCTTACCCCTTCTCGTCCCATGTTTAAATATGAATAAATTATTTTTTTACCAAAAGTATCACTTCGACCTATATTTTAATTTCCTAAGCTAGGCAACATTTTTATTAGATAAATTATTTTTAAAACTTTCTTATCACATCATTCGTTCTAAGGCCATCTAGGTTTATTCACTTATTAGTTAACAACGCGGCGTTCCCTTCAGGACGCACTAGATGCTCCAAGGGTACCACTCGCCTCATTATGTTTCCCTTGTGCGACGTGCCCTTCAGGATGCACTACGTGCTCCAAGGGTGTCACTCGCCTCTTGTTGTTTTTCTTGCACGACATACCCTTCAGGACACACTACGTTCTCCAAGGGTGCCACTCGCCTCTTGACTGACTTGGTAGACATCAAAAACCCCTGTAGTCAATACTCTACCAGGTGATATTGTGGGAGACTAAGGGCCTCTAAGGAATAATTCCCTGCCTTATTGTGCACCCCTTAGAATCATCATGAGAGACTGTCACAGTATTCCCTCGCGGCATCGTGGGTCTTCTCAAACTAAGTAATCGTTAACCTACAGTTCGAGCCACGGCGGGAGTACTAGTAAGTTGTGGCAGGGTTGTTGTCCACACCTCTCCCTCAATGTCTCTGGTTGTCGAGCGTGACCCCTTTACTCCACATGTGAGTCTGGTCGGCAAGCTATGGTCATCTTGCATCATTAATGAATCATGTCAGAAATAAAATCAATCATCATAACATCTAATTAGATGTGCATATGTCATATCAACAATAATCAAAACCCAATAGTCCACTATGTTGGATTACTGAGAGGGGGGGTGAATCAGTAATAGAGAAATTTAATCATTTTTAACCATATAATCCAAGTGTTATATCAATATAGCATTGTCATCCAATAACTGTAGACTAAATAAGCAATGAACAAATGAACAACCATACACATACACAGTACACCAATGTTTTACGTGGAAACCCAAATCGGGAGAAAACCACGGAATGTTTTTTTCTTATATGTCTTGAAGAATTACATTCATTGGAAGCACCAACTTCCTTTGTTTTCCAGTTGCAACTGGAAGGAGGATCCAACCCCCTTTTCTCATGGCCATAACTCTCTAACCGTGAGAACTTATGTGGCGTTCCACATACCACTGGAAATGAATGACAAGCACTATCCATCTAGGATAGTTTACCTGAAAAATTCATTGTCCTTCATATTAGTATTCCACAATTAAGCATGGGTTCTCTTACTCTGCAAAGCGTCTTCCCATGAGGGCTTTCACCATAAGGGGACCACTTTGGATTTCATCCATCTTTACTTCTTATCAACCATGATAAGACAATAATGAGTCATCTTTACATAAAACAATATTGGGTCCATTACCCAAACCTTTGTGATGCGGGGCTTTCTTCAAGGGTTGACATCAATGACAACCAACCTTAATCAACAATATCCTCCTTTGGCATTGATGGAAACACTCTGATGCAATACTGAAATCATATCACGCATGCTCCCCCTGGAACCATGCCTCTGTCCTCTGTATCTGATAAATTTTCCTATGTCCTTTGCATATGATAAATCTGTTCCCCTTGGAACCATGCCTCTGTCCTCTGTGTATGATAAATCTCTCCCCCTTTGTCATCAATGGAAAAGGTATTTTTCCATCCGGAGCTTCTCCCCCTGACTGAATTGTCCTCTTATGGTGCTTCCTCGTGTACATATAAGACATATAAGATAAGCATTCAAAAAGAATTCATTTTGGAGTAGAAATAACTCCAAGTCTTTTGCGAAGATATTCAAAGGCTTCTCATGGAAGTGGTTTTGTAAAGATTTATGCCACTTATTCTTTTGTGCCCACATACTCAACTCTGATGTTCTTTTCTACAACTTGTTCCCGTAGAAAGTGATACTTGATTGGAATGTGCTTCATCTTGGAGTGCATCACTGGTTTTTTTGAGATATGGATGGCACTTGTATTATCACAATATATTGGAATGGACTCATCATACTCAACCTGTATATCTTTCAAAGTTTGTTTCATCCAAAGAACCTGTGTACAACATGTTGTTGTTGCAATATACTCTGCCTCGGTTGTAGATAGAGATATTGACGATTGTTTCTTGCTTATCCATGATACCAAACACTCACCTAAGTAGAACATGGTTCCACTGGTGCTTCGTCGGTCATCAATACAACCTACCCAATCTACATCTGTGTGGGCAATAAGTGATAGATCTTTTCCTTTTGGATACCATAATCCAACCTCTTTTGTTCCTTTGAGATATCTGAAAATCCTCTTTACTGCTAATACATGTGATTCCTTTGGTGTTGCTTGAAATCGTGCCACCTGTCCAAATGATTGCATTACATATGGTCTGGATGTTGTCACATATAGTAGGTTGCCAATCATTGACATGTATTGCCTCTAATCTGCAGACTTTGAATCATCATCTTTGCTCAACTTACAACTGGTTTGCATGGGAGTGATAACTGGTTTGCAATCTTCCATTCTGGACCTCTTTAGCTCTTCTCTAATATACTTGGTTTGAGAAATAAAAATTCCTTGGTTGCTTTGACGTATCTGAAGTCCCAGAAAGAAGGATAGTTCTCCAAGTAACGACATTTCAAATTCATTTTGCATGTATTTTGAAAATTTATGGCTTAACCTGTCATCATCACTACAAAAAATAATATCATCAACATAAACTTCAATTAATAAAATATTACCTTGATGTAGAGGTTGTTGTCTGCACTTCCTTTTCTGAACCCTTCCTGCTGCAAATACTTATCCAGTCTTGAGTACCATGCTTTAGGAGCATGTTTTAGACCATACAAGTTCTTCTTTAATTTACACACATAGTATGTGTTCTCTGACAACTGAAATCTTTCTGGTTGTTCAATGTAGACTTCTTCTTCAAGTTCTCCATTCAGAAAAGATGATTTTACGTCCATCTGATATACTTTAACATTTTTGGAGCATGCATAAGATAAAATCAAACAGATTGCTTCCATTTTGGCAACTGGGGAAAATGTCTCTTCAAAGTCGATTCCTTCAATATGTGCATATCCTTTACATACCAATCTAGCTTTGTTCCTTGTAACATGTCTATCTTCATTCAATTTATTCCTGAAAACCCATTTTGTGTCGATCACGTTCTTATTCTTTGGTCTTGGAACCAATTTCCAAGTGTCATTTTTCTCTATTTGATCCAATTCTTCATTCATGGCCTTATTCCAAAATCCATCCTTGTTGGCTTCTTCAAAACAGTTTGGTTCAATTGTAGATAAGAGTGCTAGGTGTGTTTGTTCTAGTGAACGGATTTTTCTTCTAGTCTCAACTCCTACATGTTTGTTTCCAATAATCTGATCTGAAGGATGATTCTTATGTACTCATTTGCTAGGTGTCTTTGGATATACTTGTTGAACTTTCTCTTCTACTTCTGTCGAATTCTCTTCATCTTCATCTTCTTCTTCAAAAAATTGTTCCATTGATTTGTTTTCTTCTTCCTTTGATTCTGGTCTACTTGTTTCATCAATTGTTACATTGATGCTTCCCACAACTTTGTTTAATCTTAGATTGTAACACTTGTATGCTTTCCTTGTACTTGAGTAACCAACAAGTATTCATTTGTCCACACGACAGTCAAACTTTCTCATTCTTCCATCTTCTCTTTTGATGTAGCATTTGCTTCCAAAAACTTTGAAGTGCTTCACATTTGTTGGTCTTCCTTTCCATAGCTCGTAGGGAGTTTTGTCACTATTGTTTCTAAGCATTACTTTGTTTTGAATGTGAACTCATGTATGAATTACCCATGTCCAAAAAATATCTGTCAATTTTTAATCCATTAGCATTGTTTGAGCCATTTCTTGTGTAATTATCATCCATTACGATAATGTTCCTTTGTCTTTGAACCACTCTATGAACCAATCTATGAATCCATTCTCTCGTCCACTATCATATATCTATCCAAACTTGCTAAGTGTTCTTACAAATCCATCTTTGTCCATATTGTCCAAGACTCTACTTGCGCAATTGTCCATAATGCTAACCCATTTATCATTATAATATCAAACTGTACTTCTGCTAACTAATTGTTCTGAATCTGTCTTCTCAAACTCTGCAAGTTGCTCAAAGGATGGTTCTTTGGTCTGCAATAGCTATCGCATAGATTCCCCTTGTCTAATATTCATATTACTTGGGAGTCTCTAAGCCATATGGCTCAAAACAATTCCTTCTCTAATGTGTATTCATCATCATCTTCATTGGTAGATTCATCATCATCTTCATTGGTAGATTCATTATCTCTCTGAGCTCTAACTTCTTTCTTTTTATCTGTCGATTCATCTTTCACTACAATGTCTGGAAGTAAAATCTCTTGAACCTGTTCCTTATTTACTTGTCCTTCCTTTCTTTCAGTTATTTTCCAAACCTTTTTGTATCTGACATCTTTCCTTTTCTCTGTTGAATTTTCTTCATCTCACTTTATTGTCAATCTTGCGATCTCTGGTACCTGGTCTTTGTTCACTTGTTCTTCCTATTTTCTTATCCATACTTTCTTATATCTGATATCAGTATTCTCTTTCATGGAAGTATCAATCATGCTTCTGCAATCACTGGATATGTGTCCATAGTTATGACATTTGTAACACTCAATGTTATGTGCGACCACATAGGCACGGTCTGCTTGAACATTTCTTTTATAATCTCTGCAATCTGCAACCTTATGTCCAAAGTTAGTACAATAAAAACAATGACCATAAAATAAATTTTCATACTTGGGAGTGAATGATCTTCTTTGTGGTGTAGTCCTTCTGAATTTTTTCCTTGACTGATCATGATCATGATTGAAGCTTCTTTGTGGATTGAACATAGATGGTATTCTTGAAGATGTATCTTCAATAGTTTTCTTAGATTCTGGTTGACCACGATTCCTTCCTTTGAGTACTTATGCATAACTCTTTCTATTTTCTTCATTATTTTTTCTAGCAACGTAGGGTGCTTCTCTTCATTCTCTACAACTGATGTGGTTGTTTCTGTCTCTTCAACTTTCTTGTTGAGATTGACGATTTTGACTCTTAGTGTGGCAACTTCTTCTTCAAGATTCTCAACCTATTCTTCTTTCTTCATTATCTGAGACTTCATGACCTCTTATGTTCTCTTTGCTTCTTCAAGTTGGATTTTCAATGCAATTATTTCTTCTTCCAGTCTTCTCTCTTCTTGAGCAAACTCTTCCTCAAGTTGGTTTAAGTCATTGGTTCTTTCCTTGAGATGAGCCATCAATATCTTTTCTCTCTTTTATGTGTCTTCCTTTTGTGCTGCTATGTTGGCTTCTAAACATTTATTTTGATATTCTAGAGTTTCTTCAATTCTTTTGGCCTCTTCTAGTTGAGCTCTTAAATTCTTGATGACCTGCTGATCCTTTTCGGAACCTTGAACACTTTGCTTTTGCTTCATCAATTATTTCTTGGATGACTTGTTTTCTTCTCTTTCTTTCCTTAGATATTTAATTGCACTGATCATTTTTTCTTTGTAATCAACTTCTACTTCATCATACTCTTCCTCTTTTGAATCTGTCTGGCATGATGAGCATCATTCTTCTTGTTCTGTATCTGCATCTTCTTTGGCATTTTCTGAATCTGCGATGGGTGAAGAATATATGTCATGTAACTTATCCCAAATTTCTTTGGATGATGAACATTTACTAACATTTTATCTTACCGGTTTAAGTAATCCTTCCTAGATGAAATCCATTGCTATTTTGTTATTCTTCTTCAATTCCTTATTGGTTGTAGTCTTTTCCCTTTTTGAACTATCATATCCTGTAACAACTGATAGCCAAATATAATGTCCATGTGCCTGTAAAAATACTTATGTCCTTATTCTCAACATATCATACTTAAAACCATTATGACCATTAAACATTGGTACTCCATTCTCAGAATAATCCATGATCTCCTTCCAGTGGTTAAATTGTTTCATGAAGGAACCTCACTCTGATACCAATTGTTGGATTACTGAGAGGGGGGTGACAATAATAGAGAAATTCAATCATTTTTAACCATATAATCCAAGTGTTATATCAATGTAGAATTATCATCCAATAAATGCAGAGTAAATAAGTAATGAACAAATGAACAATCATACACATACACAGTACACCAGTGTTTTATGTGGAAATGCAAATCGAGAGAAAACCACGGAATGATTTTTCTTATATATCTTGAAGAATTACATTCATTGGAAGCACCAAATTCCTTTGTTTTCCAGCTGCAACTGGAAGGAGGCTCCAACCCCCTAGTTTCTCAGGCTACAACCTGAGGTAAGTTCCAACTCCCCAATTCTTTGGATACAACCAGAAGGAGGCTACAACCCCCTATGTTCTCCGGCTACAACCACTTGTCATTGCCCCATCCTTCCACCCTGAAGTAGAAGTAGAATGATGCAACCATTGTCAACATGTCACTATGAGATATATCGTTGTAAACCTGTACCAATAAATTTGAACCATGCATCAACCTGTACCTCAACCTGTAATCAACCTGTACCATAACCAAGTGCATCAACCATGCACCAGCATGTACCAAATAACCTGTAATCAACATGTACCATAAACAAGTGCATCCAACCATGTACCAAGTATGTACCAATCGTGTGTCAACTACTCATCAACTATGACTCATCAATATATACCAACATCATCAACTATACACCTCATGTATGTGCCAACTCATCAACTACTTGTCTCAACCATGTACTCAACATGTACCTCAACCAAAATCCCTCATCAATTTCATCATCCAAATCTGATTTGTAGCTCTATAATAGACCTGGTGTATATGATCACATTCCTACAAACCTTCCTTAACTTCAACAACAAGACACTAGCATTTTCATCAAACTTTGTTTTAGTCTCACATACCTAGTTTTGGATTAGTCAACAACCCTAAATTGAAGTAATCATAACTTTGTACATGTAATATATAAAGATATGAAACTAATACACAATGTTATTCAGTGTGTTTTATGCAATTCCTCCAGGTTTCACTACTTGGAACCTCTCAGAAAAGGACTTATAGCAAAAATGGCATACCTTGTTGAATTCTAGCTTATTCTAGAGAGCGACCTTGTAGAGCGTGCCCCACACGAAATATTTGTTGAATTTATATGAAACTGTTACAAAGAATACTACTAACTGTACCCTAAACAACACATTTGGTTTCACTTAATTTGGATCCGTTATTAATCAGTTATGATATTTTTACCCGAAACCCCTGTTTTTTACTAGTTTCAAGACTAGCCACAAACCCTATTTTCCACGGAGTGTAACTCCAAAAATACAATGACCCACAAGATGAATTTTTTACCACATATACTTGCATATTTTTTCTCAATGGCATAGAAATTTCACGATCTGAATCATTATATAAAAAAATTTATAGTGGAAATGGTGAGATGACCTATAAATAGCATACTTAGAAAGCACCATCAAAAGAATGTATCCTTCCTTGCATTTCGGCTTTATTTTCTTCACCTTCCCTCAGAATTTCGGCTTAGAAATCCTTGGTTACCTCATACACCTATAGATATTCAATATGCTCAAGTGTGATTAAAATGAGAGAGCCTTGCCTCTTATTTATACTCTCCAAGTAGCTTCCTTAAAAACATCTTCTAGGTCACTTGGCCCCACTTTCATTATTTTAGGGTTAACCCACTTCTAATTT
>ML791597.1:265493-279794 GCA_009831015.1 Picea engelmannii
TCAATATGCTCAAGTGTGATTAAAATGAGAGAGCCTTGCCTCTTATTTATACTCTCCAAGTAGCTTCCTTAAAAACATCTTCTAGGTCACTTGGCCCCACTTTCATTATTTTAGGGTTAACCCACTTCTAATTTCTCCATTAATTTTATTATTGAAATAATTTATGTTGTATTAACTTTGAAGTATAATATACTCATTACTTCACTTTATTATTTACCTTTTAAAATCTCTTAAACCACTTTGACTACTTTGACCTTTTGGGGCTTCTAGATGACATATGAGGGTCCTCCAACTTCGTAAGGCCATAAGTCTCAAACCGTGAGGGGTTATGTGACATTCCACATACCATCAGAAATGGAATGACATGTACTATCCATATAGAATAGTATTATCTTAAAATATATCATAACTCATACCATTATCCATCAAACAAACTTGGGTCCATTACCTAAACCTGGGGTCTCCAAATTCTCATGGCCATAACTCTCTAACTGTAAGGAGTTATGTGACGTTCCACATACCACCGGAAATGGAATGAAAAGAACTATCCATCTAGGATAGTTTACCTGAAAAATTCATTGTCCTTCATATCATTATTCCACAATTAAGCATGGGTTCTCTTACTCCACAAAGCGTCTTCCCGTGAGGGCTTTCACCATAAGGGGACCACTTTGGAGTTCATCCATATTTACTTCTTATCAACCATGACAAGACAATAATGAGTCATCTTTACATCAAACAATATTGGGTCCATTACCCAAACCTTTGTGTTGTGGGGCTTTATTCAAGGGTTGACATCAATGACAACCAACCTTAATCAACACACTCCCTGACTCGATCTGGATTCCAAGGGGTTTCATCGATGCCTCTACATCCTTGAGGTCCAAATTCCTGCACACTTAGGAGAACCCAGTCAATAGCACTTGTCTAGGTAACTACACAAAACAACATATAATCACATCCACAATGCCTCAAAATCATAATCAACGGCCAATATCATAATAATCTAGATCACTTGCAAGCAAGTGTCCTCAAAGAATAAGTTCTCTCAATGCATGCAAGAGCGGTATGTTACATACACCCCATCTTGGTCTAAACTTCATCCTGAAGTTTCATAGTATAAAAGTGTCGAAATAATGTGTATCACAGTATCATAAATCTAGCTATCAAACAAAAATGGAAATTGTTGGCGCATATCATATGCATCCTCCCAGGTCGTCGAGTGTGGACTAAAGTTGTCCCACTGGACCTTGACCTGATCTACTATTCGACGTCGTAGTTTTTGAATGTGATGGTCCAGGATGCGGATTGGCTCAGTCATGAGCACACCCTCAACTGATACCTACAAGGTACTCAAGTCAAAACATGTGTAGGATCACTAATATAATGTCTCAAAACAGATACGTTAAAGACATCGTGCATATGCCTCAAAGAATCAGGCAAGGCTAGTCGATAGGCCATTGGCCCCTTCCTCTCCACAATATTGAAGGGTCCCACGAACCTAGGAGAGATTTTATCTCCCTTTCCAAACTTGATCAAACTCTTATGTAGTTTTACCCGCAAGAATACTCGATCACCAACTTCGTAACTACAGTCGATACGGTGAGCATCGGCATAACTCTTTTGTCGATCATGTGCTTCTTTGATCCTTTGTCTTATTGCTTGCATTTGATCTTCCATTTCTTGGATCGATTTTGGTCCCACCATGACCCTATCCTCAAGCCGATCCCAAATCAAATGCGTCTGACATGGTCACCCATAAAGAAACTCAAATGGCGCCATCTTAATGGTGCTTTGATAACTGTTGTTATATGTGAATTCTACCAATGGCAAGAATTCTTCCCAACGCTTTTGTTGGTCCATTACGTACATGCACAACATGTCTTCCAAGATTTGGTTTGTTCGTTCGATCTGCTCGTCTGTCTCCGGGTAATACGCAGTACTAAATTTAAGTTGGGTTCCCAAGGCCTCTTGGAAACTAGTCCAAAATCATCCAGTAAAAATCGATCCTCGATCAGGTATAATCCTCTTAGGCACACCATGCGGCCTCACAATCTCACTGATGAAAACTCTATCTATGTCAGGTGCCTGATACATCGTACGCACAGGAATAAAATGAGCACTCTTCGTCAGAGTGTCGACTACCACAAAAATCGAGTCGTGTCTCCTTACCATTAGTGGCAATCCAACAATGGAATCCATCAAAATGACCTCCCATTTCGATTTTGGAATAGTGTGTGGTTGTAGTAGGCATGTTGGATGTCTAGGTTTAGCCTTCACCTGCTGACATTCTAGACATTTGGCCACATAGCTTACTATGTCCAGCTTCAATCCCTTCTAGAAGAATAAGGGTTTTAAGGTCTATCCTCATCTTCATGACTCCAGGATGAGCCATGTACACTTCTTTGTGAGCCTCATTGAGGATCAAACTCCTCAACTTGACATTTGGTGGTACGTAAATACGGTTTTTAAATCTCAAAAATCCATCATCGTCAATGTAAATCCTTCAAATATTGGTACCATCACTGTGTTTTGTCTGATAAAATCCTTGACCTCTTTGTACCAGTCATCATCGCGTTGTAAAGTTATAATCTTTTCGCGTAGATTCGTCTGAAGCGGAAACACTGAAAATATGTGTGGTATTCAACTCAATGCATCTGCCACTCGGTTCACTGTTCCTTTTATGTAAGTAATCTCGAAATATTAATCGCTAAGAAATTCCAACCAATGTCATTGTCGCACGTTTAGGTCGCTTTGCGTAAAGATGTGTTGTAGTCCACAGTGGTCCGTTTTTAGTTCAATTTTTCATCCAATAAGGTAGTGTCTCCAAACTCTCAAGGCATAAACAATGGCTAACAACTCCAAATCGTGTGTCGCATAGTTCTCCTCGTGCCTTCTCAATTTCCCCGAGATGTAAGCGATCACTCGAACGTCTTGCATGAGGACTCCGCTTAAGCCTTCCTTGGATGCATCAGTGCATACCAAGAAGTTCGTGTCTATATCAGGGACCTTTAGTATCGGTTTTGTTTTCAATGGCTCCTTGAGCCTTCAAAATTCCTCCGTGCATTTTTCGGTCCAAACAAACTTCTTGTTCTTCTTCTGCAATTTCGTGATCAGATTTCCTATCTTCGGAAATCCCTCAACGAACCATTGATAGTATCCTGCTAAACCCATGAGCTACGCACTTCTGGGACATTCGTCAGTGCAAGCCATTCCATAATAGCCTTGACCTTTGTTGGATCCACGGTGATACCTTCATCGAAGATGACTTGCCCTAAGTAGTGAATCTTCGATTGATAAAACGAGCATTTAGACAATTTCCCAAATAATCTGTTCTCTCGCAGACACTGTAGTACCAAGCAAAAGTGCTCATCATGCTCCTCCATCGTCCGAGAGTAAATCAAAATGTCGTCAATGAATACTTGGACAAACTTGTCCAAGTACTCACAAAACACCCCATTCATTAAACTCATAAATACCCCTGGGGCGTTTGTTAGTCCAAACAGTAAAACAGTAAACTCGTAATGTCTGAACCTCGTCTTAAAGGTGGTCTTAGGGACATCATCCTCCTTGATCCATAGTTGGTGATACCCTGATCTTAAGTCAATCTTTGAAAACATTGTTTCACCCTTGATCTGATCAAACAGATCATCAATCCTTGGAAACGGATATTGATTCTTGATCGTTTCCTTGTTAAAATGGTGGTATTCAATGCAGAGTCTCCACGACCCATCCTTATTTCATATGAAGATAACAAGCACACCCCGCGGTGACACCTTGGACGTATAAGTCTCGGGTCCAGCAACTCCTTCAGCTGCATTCTCAACTCCTGTAACTCTGGGGTTTACATACGATAAGGCATTCTCGTTAATGGTTCAGTCCTTGGTTTTAGGTCTATGGTAAATTCCTATTCCCTCTCCGGCGGCATCCCAGGTAACTCCTCCGAGAAGACATATGCAAACTCTCTCACCATAGGAAGGTGTTTTAGACCTTCGCTACTCCCTTCTCATTTAGCACAAGGATCGCATAAATATTACATCCCTTGTACATGCTCTTACGTAGTTGCAAGGAAGAGATGAACCTCAGGGAAACTCTTTGGTTTCGTCCCACAATCATGCGTCTCTGTCCTTCATCATCAACCAAGATCAATCATTTCATCTTACAATTGAGTATCACCTCATGTGACTCCAACCAGTCCATACCGATCACGTCGTCATAAGATCCTAAGATTGTGATGTACCAGTTGGCCCTGGTGAAAAACTCTCCCAGGTTAAGGGTACAGCCCGTAACCTTTCCTCCAACCTTTTGTTTGGCTCCCAAAGCCATATCTAAAAATCTAAACTCATCATGTTCAACTTCCTTTACCTTAATCCTTTTTAGCGCTGCACCATAAATGACACTCTCGGTAGCACCAGGATCTATCAAAATACTAAGGGTCTGGTCAACGAAGGTACCTGACATCTCAATCATAGTCGACCGATGCTCTTCCTGGCGGTTATTCACTACTACATGAATCCGGTGGGCCTTTCCCAAACCTCCCACGAAGTGGGTCCGACTGATCCAAATTCTCTAGTCCTCTCTATTGGGCAATCGCGCTGGTAGTGTGGCTCCCCACATGTCCAACACCCACCCCTTCTTCAGTCCAGTACTCCTGGTACCCGAAGTAGAAGTTGACGGCCCACCGGCTTGGAATCCTGGTCTGTTCGGTTGAACATGACTAAACTGTTGCGGTCGACAATGTTGTTGATGTTGTGGTCCTCGGTAAGGAGTCCATTTTTCAGGCACTGGTCTCGCTGGAGTCCTACCCTGACCCCCGCTAATAAGCTCCTCCTCTGCTATGAGGGCCTTCTGGATGACATCATGCAAGGTATAAGGCATCATAATCCTAACCCTTGCATGTATGCTGACATTAAGGCCAAACAAGAACATGTTGACCTTAAGTTTCTCAATAGTCAAGTGCGGAGCGTACCGAAGAAACTCCATAAAACGTGCCTCGTACTCGGGCACCGTACGGTCACATTGTCGCAAGGCATTGAACTCATTGATTCGATGCTCAATGAATCCCTCCTAAATATACCTTTCTCGAAACTGTTCCTCGAACCGTTCCCATGACACGTATTTGACTACCATGCTCAAAAGAGACAGGAGCATCTTCCATCATAGAAGAGTCCTCCCCTTCAGATCAAAGACCAACATGCAGACCTTCAAGTTGGATGTATAGTCACGAGGTGCAAAGAACATCACCACATATTCCACCCATGCCTCGATGGATGCACCATTTTGGGCACCAAATATCTTGGGAAAAAGACCTTCTCGAGTTCACGGTGAAAGCTAACAGTTCTAGCTGGGCGTGTTGTGGACCCTCAAGGGTACATGTACCCTAGCCTCATCTTAGTCTAGATGGTGAATCAAGGCCTCTGACCATCTTTGGAAGGACCTTGTCAAACCATCATCCGTGCCTTCAACAATCAAATCCAGCCCAAGGACTTGTTCTTCCCCTTGAGGGTTAGACTCCGAGGAGGCGGGCACCTTAGAAGGCGTCGCACCTCCTTCCACGGCATGACACCACAAACCTCTGTGGCGTCCTTTAAAGGAAATCACCACATGGATGCATTTAAGTTTTAAAATCATGAGGTTAATACTCAAGGGTTTACTGTAGTGGAAATCCTGGAGATCCACAGTCGCAGGGTTGAACCAGCTCTGATACCATATGTGAGGACCCCAATCATTACGACAACAAGCGAAGCAGAAAGTGAAAAAAAAAAAAATTGGGCAAGAAGGCAACGACAACAACAGTTGAACCACACAACCTGACGATGAACACACGCATGTAGATCAGGCTACAAACAACAACGACTCAATGCACTAGCACAACGATCATCTGGGCGAAACATGCATAAATCAAAAGATAGGAACGACTCCCCATCGGACGCACAACACAACGATGCTTACTAGCTAAGGACATCATCCACAATCCCGACACAACGGTCTCAACAACCCGTAAATAGAACCCTCCCAGCGAGCGAGATTTCAACACAAAAGTTACAAAACAAGCACCACCATAAAAACAACATCCATCAATCACATTGGGTGGTGCACGATCCTAAGCCGGGATATGGTGTGCGCGTCTTGATCCATGTGCACAATGATCCAATCTCAAGAACTCATGTTGCCACGGTACAGTGGGCATGCTAGGGACCCATGCGCAACCGGACACATTCCAACCCTTCGTCCTAACATGCAATCGAGCGATGCAACCACCTTACAAAAATACATCAAACAATTCCAATAGGTCCTTATCGATCATCGTTGGGAGATTCCTTAAGGCTGCTATGAGGCGATGATTCCAGTACTTAAAATCAACAAATAAGATTGACGTACGAAAAAAACCATTAGGGGTGATCAATGCATTAAACATCATTAAAATGTTGATCTAATGTGAAGAGGTTGTTAATCTAATCGAAGGGTAAAAGCCTTGCTCATAATTAAATCACCAATAACCAGCTATCTCGCCATGCAACTGAACTATACCGCTATCTTATGTGAAAATACTTGTTGTCTTTAAATATAATTTGTTTTCCTTTAAAAGTAAAACTGAAACAAATATGAATAGTTTCCTAAGGATGGGTTCGCTATACATTAAACGGAACCAAAAAGAGAACGTCTTTTAAACAATGCATAACAAGTCTTTTAAATGGAAATCACTATCTAGTAAGAAATCATAAAACAATATTCTAAGGAGAGTCACTAACGAATTCGCTATCAAGTTGTAAACAATGTTCGCTATCAGAATGTTAATTTGCCTTCCATTAATAGTATCGTTGTCTAATACTAATGGTATATATATTAATGAATTTGATGTCTAAAATACATTGTTATTCCTTAATGGTTCATTGTCTAACCAAAGAAAGCTAATAAGGATAATGTTGTCAAATAAAAATTGCTATCCATTAATGGTTCGCTATTTATTAATGGTTCATTGTCCAGAATCTATAAAATTGTTATTTATTAAGGGTTAGCTGTCCAGAATCTACATACACACACTTATTGCAATCTTAAGGCAATTATGCACATACTTATTAATAACTTTGTTTCCAAGAATTTAAACGCAGCAACCGTCAGACACAGCCATGCTCAACCATGAGTTCGCTGCCATTTATGTGCTAACGCTCTCCATTAAAAATGCGACAGTGTTGTCTATTCAACACGAGGGATTAAAGCTATCAAAATCTATGATGACGTTGTGTGTCAACAAATTTTGTTGCCAATTAAAGTATACTTCGTTGTCCATAAACTATATATAATAATTTGTTGGTATATCGCAAGCATAGCAAAGAAATTTACTAGTACGAGCGTAGGTATCACAATGAAAATCGCTATCCAAAATTTACCTTCAACCATTAAAATCACTACCCAATCCAAATGCCATCTATAAATATCACTGTCTTGTAAAGGATTAACAAAAGTAGAAAGAAATTCGCAAGGAAATTAAAGGTATTTGTTGCTATGATATTGCTGAGTTAAAATCCCAGTGGTAAATTTGTCAAGGTAAAATTGCAGACACGTGAATAAATTCATAGCACCTGTATGATTTCGCAGCCATAAACTCACAGAGCATGCAATTTGCAGAGAATATATAATTTCTCTATCACACGGTATTAAAACGTTGAGTTTAACATATTACAAACGCAGAGCATGCTGATTTCACCAAGCATATATAAATTTGCAATCACATGAGATTAAAACATTGAGTTTAACATATTAAAAACGCAGAGCAAGCCAATTTCGAAGAACGGATATAAATTTGCAATCACGTGATATTAAAACGTTAAGTTTAACATATTAAAAACACATAGCAAGCCAATTTTGAAGAGCATATATAAATTTGCAATCACATGATATTAAAACGTTGAGTTTAACATATTAAAAATGCAGAGAAATCCAATTTCGAAGAGCAGATATAAATTTGCAATCACATGATATTGAAACATTGAGTTTAACATATTGAAAACACAGAGCAAGACAAATTCGAAGAGAAGATATAAATTTTCAATCACATGATATTAAAACGTTGAGTTTAACATTTTGAAAACGCAGAGCAAGCCAAATTCGAAGAGAAGATATAAATTTGCAATCACATGATATTAAAACCTTGAGTTTAACATATTAAAAACGCAGAGCAAGCCAATTTCAAAGAGCAGATATAAATTTTTGCCAGGAAGGGTATTAAAAACACAGATTTACTTCACCAGGAAATGCATCAAAACGCAGAGATCAAACGTAGAGGATCATAAGCGGTCTGTTGTGGGAAAGAAAATACAATTGCAGAGGTAATCAATCGCAACAAGGCGCAAGACAATCACTCAACCAGGTATAATCAATAGGGATAGACAGCTAGCAACACTATCATTCGCTCATCATCCACGCATAGAAAAGCAGGGCATTAGGATTTATAGGTCTATTAACACCGAAGTGATGACCGTTGATATGGCTCCTGGTTGACTGCTCAGGCATGGACTGATGATCTAGGGATGAGGACAAAGATAAAGCACAATCTCTTCATAATAATCATTAAAACAGACAGAACAGTCATAGAAATCAGGGATCGATTGCCAAGGGAATCAATTCAAGCAACGAGCATAAAGCTATGGTGAATTTAAGTTCTCGATTAAAAATGCTAAGTAAAACACTTTCTTTACACATTTAAAAGTACAAAAATGAAATTGCAAGTTCAATATTAATCTACCATTCAAAAAAAAAGCATGCATACCGTAGCCCAAGGTGACAGCTCTGAGTCGTTGTCCTGCACGCTCCATCCCACTCACGCTTGTTGACTATTGTGACTTCACCGATACCTCCCATCCAACACTAGGGGTACTCTTCTTCTACCTTATCCCCCCGAGCTGCAAAGGGGCCACGCACACTAAACCAAAGAACAACTAGCTCTCAGCTCGCCTCGCAAGTCCGAGCTACCACTCGTCACCAAGCTGCGTATCCCAACTCCCACAAGATAAGTCAATCAAGTCAAAAATTATGTAGCGTAACATTACGCATCCGAGAAGAGATCCATCCTCCCCCTCCCTCCTTTATATATAGTTTCTAAGTGATTTCTTTCCCAAATTCCCATTTTATTTATTCTTCAATAATTTAATTCGGAAAAATCCTCCCCCATACACATGTCACTCATCCCCTTCGTTGCACCAGAAATTAATTTCATTAATTATTTAATTACTCATTTTTCCCTCACCTACCTAAAAGCATTCCTAGAATCGCTCCTAAGTGTCCCCATATTCCCTTACACATTTTAATGATTTATGTCCTTACTAAATTCCTAGTTGAGTTCAATTCGGAAAGTTCTTAAAGGAAAGATTCCTTAATAAGTTAGTCATTCTATTTTTTCCTTATGTTTTGTTTTTTATTTATGTTCCCCACTTTTTCCCTTAGTTTCCAAATCCTTTAAGTTTCCCTCTTTTCCCTTTTTATCTAAAACTCAAATTAGTAAGTATAGAAAATTACCTTTTTCCCCTTTTTCTTTTTAATTAATAATTTTTAATTAGCATATGTAACAAACAATCATTCCCCAATTTTAAGAATTTAATCCCCCAAAGTAATTTGATTTTAATAAATTAATTGAATTTCTTACCCCTTCTCGTCCCACGTTTAAATATGATAAATTATTTTTTTACCAAAAGTATCGCTTCGACCTATATTTTAAATTCCTAGGTTGGGCGACATTTTTAATAGGGAAATTGTTTTTAAATCTTTCTTATCACATCATTCATTCTAAGGCCATCTAGGTTTATTCACTTATTAGTTAACAACGTGGCGTGCCCTTCAGGACGCACTAGGTGCTCCAAGGGTGCCACTCGCCTCATTTTGTTTCCCTTGTGCAACGTGCCCTTTAGGACGCATTATGTGCTCCAAGGGTTCCACTCACCTCTTGTCGTTTTTCTTGCGCGACGTACCCTTGAGGACGCACTACGTGCTCCAAAGGTGCCACTCGCCTCTTGACTGAAATGGTAGACATCAAAAACCCCTGGAGTCAATACTCCGTCGGGTGATCTTGTGGGAGACTAAGGGCCTCTAAGGAATAAGGCCCCTACCTTATTGCGCGCCCCTTAGAATCATCGTGAGCGACTGTCGCAGTCTTCCCTCACGGCATCATGGGTCTTCTCGAACTAGGTAATCGTTAACCTATAGTTCGAGGCACAACGGGAGTGCTAGTAGGTTGTGGCAGGGTTGTTGTCCACACCTCTCCCTCAACGCCTCTGGTTGTTGTGCGTGACCCCTTTACTCCACATGTGAATCTGGTCGGCAAGCTATCATTGGCCTGCATCATCAATGAATCATGTCAGAAATAAAATCAATCATCATAACATATAATCAGATGTGCATATGTCATATCAACAATAATCAAAACCCAATAGTCCACTCCTTGACTCGATCCGAAGTCCAAGGGGTTTCATCGATGCCTCTACATCCTCGAGGTCCAAAGTCTTGCACACTCAGGAGAACCCATTCAATAGCACCTGTCTATGTAACTACACAAAACAACATATAATCACATCCATAATGCCTCAAAATCATAATAAACGGCCAATATCATAATAATTTGGATCACTTGCAAGCAGGTGTCCTCAAAGAATAAGTTATCTCAGTGCGTGCAAGAGCGGGATGTTACAGTGTCAAGTTATGAGAATGGTTTAAAATTTGTTATTCGTGATTAAATCAATGACCATAAGATACATTTAGTTGAAGAAGCATGTTGATTGGTAGGGAAGGTATAATTGAAGCTAGCATGCAAGGATAAAAAGAGATACTTTGGTAGAGGAAGAGATTGTAGTGAAGGTAAATTTTATAATTCCAAACAAAAAGTAGAAGATGCATGTGAATAGAATATGGATGAAAACAATGCACCAAGCAAAGTTTAAAGTAGAGGTTGCATATGTTTTAGAGGATGCAAAAGAGAAAATGGAAATCATAGAAGATCAATATACTTCTATAGTTATCGATATGGTCATCACAAGTCATTTCACTAACCACGAAGAGAAGGCACATGCACAAACGAACCATGAACTCGGTTAGAACAAGGAGAGGTCTCCAAAGACTGACATCTAGTCACAATAGCAATGGAGCATGGAGAAAATAAGATGATGTCCAAAGGAATGATCAAACTAAAGAAGTAGCAATAAGTACTAAAAGAGCATAGATAACTAAGAAATAGCATTTTTAGAACAAAGTGTAAATTCAAAGGTAAGTGTTGTAAAGTCACTATCAATTCTGATAACATAGAAAATATGGTTGGGGTAAAATATGTGGTATCGAAATTAAACCTACAATAACAGAAGCATCGGTGACCATATAGGTTATTCTAGTTTTATGGATATGAAACGATGGTGATTGGATACTACAAGGTATCCTTTGATATCAGTAAATACAGAGATGAAATTCTATGTGATTCCTGTTGAAATAATGTAACTGCAAAGAGTATTCTTATTATTATTGATATATTATTCATAGGATCAATCCCCATTGTGGATCGATCATGTCAGTTGTTGTAATAGGACCAAATCCCCTTTTGTGGATTGGTCAAAAGAAAATTGTAATAGGCAGAATAAGAAGTCGGCCCCAGCAGTTATTAAAGAGACCCAAAAATATAATAAAGGTGAGTTTACCCACCCAGTTTGAGAAGTCGGCCCTGCCAATGAAGAGACACTTCACACATGCCAGACTTGTATAAATACAGGAGGCTAGCGCCTCACTTAGACAAAACTCACTTGCTCAGTTTGAGAGACAAGTTCTGATCTGTTATCGGCAAAGGAGAGAGAGAGTGGCACATATCTAGGAGAGGACTTTTTGTATTAGCATAAGATATCTCTTAGCATTGTATTGGCTATCTATATTACGGAAGTTTTTCTAGGTTTTCTTCCCCTAGAGGGTTTCCCAGGATAAATGTTGTGTCTCTTGTGATTGTGTATTTCTCAGTGATCTTGGATTATGCTATTGTTATCTAATGAAATGAAAACATCTATAATAATGTCTTAAACATTAACATGGTATTAGAGCCAAGTTGAAGGAAGCATATTTCGCAAGAGAAAAACGTCACTATTGTCGTACTTGCAAATTAGGGTTTTTCAAAAGTGAAGCTTTTCATCCCTAAAACTATCTAGAAAGTTGTGCCCTCCCCTAAGGATCATTTTGGCATCATCAGCGCACCTTTTCAGTGGCTATATCTCCCAGAAAGTGAAACCCTAGTTTCACAAAGTACTAGAAGTATTATAAAAACCAGTACCAGAAGTACCAAAAAACCAGTACCAGAGTACCAGAGGTACCAGAAGCACCAGTCCATAAATCCGCAGATCAGATTTGAAGGAGTAAAAGTTGGATTTTCAGAAATCTGACTGCACCAGCTAACTCGCCTCAGCTCAGCACATCTATCCCCTGGATTAGAATTTCAAAATTCAAAGTTTGAAAAATTAGGGTTTTCTCATAAAAAAAACTAAGTTGAAGTTGCAATCTCAGAACCATTTGCAGTTGCAGTACTAGTTGCAGTAGCAGTCGTACTACCAGTGGCAGTCACCCTTGAAGTTTTTAAAGAGTTGGTAATGATTACCGTTGCTACCAGATGGTGTCACCACCTGCAAATGCTATCAAATGTATGTACTCACATATGTTGAAATGGTTAAACTTTAAAGAGTATTTGCAGGAGAAGGGATCTCTTGCCATAGATCCAGAAGGATCTCAAGATCCAACACATTCAGAGGAATGATGCAACCCAGGTGTGATTACTCTGATATGCATCTATTTGTCATGACATTATCTTGATTAGTGTTGCATGTTGAAGCTATGATCAAATTATTAGAAGGATCAAAAGTTGATCATAGAGCTTATCCTCTAAACTAACCTTCTGTCAAGATAGCGTATTGTCTTAGTACAATAGACAGGTTGAAAAAAACACTCGTCGTCTTGAGTGAAGGAGACTTGGAAGAAAAGAAAGCACTCATTCCTGAAGACAAGGCTCCAGGTTTGATTAAATCAAGTTGATAAGATTCAAAGGTACACATGACAAGTTGATGACTATAGTTGAGATAGCAGTCTTTGTAAAGTATTATACTTGATAGCATGTGAGCATATAGAGGTAAATACTTTGCCTGATACAACTAACACCTCCTCTAGGAGAAACCTTGTGTGTTAGTTCCAGGTTGCCATGGAAGAATGCTTGGTCACAACACTATGAGAGTGTTGGCCTCATTTCGTATTGTATTCCTTACCTTTAATCTTTGCTTCAGATAAATTATAAGTGATAGCTCTAAAGGAGCTATTGTGATGATTTTTCGTGCTATTGCTTTATATTATCAGAGGGATATTATTATTGCTTGTTGTTTTGTTGACCTTGCTCCAAGTCACATGTAATAACCTTGAGGAAGCTATAGTGAAGGTTGCAGAAGGCAACGTGCTAAAGAAGAGACCATAAATGAAGCAATCATCATTGGAAGATAAGAAGGTGACTTGCATGAGCTAAAGGGTCACTCATAAGCTTCCATGACCCACGCCATTGAAGAATCTTGGCATAGAATATTAGCTCACATCAACTACAAGGCACTACCATACATATGCAAAGCGGTCACAGGTTTACCAGAATTTAAAGGTGACCATGAAGGCGTATGTAATGGATGTGCACAAGGGAAGAACATCAAGAACCCGTTTCCGAAGAAAGACAGCAAGGCAGAAGGAGCCCTAGAGCTCATTCATTCATATGTGTGTGGCTCAATGTCATCATCCTCCATTAGTGGGTATGTATACTATGTATCATTCGTTGATGATTACTCTCGTAAGACTTGGATAAATTTGAAGTGTTCAGAAAGTTCAAGGAATTCAAAGCCTTGATAGAGAACCTTTTTGAAAGAAAGATTAAGATACTCAGGTCAGATAATGGAGGAGAATATACCTCAAAAGAGTTTGTGAACTTCTGCAAAGATGTTGGGATCGAGAGGGAACTCACTTGATCCGGATTTATGTAGGAACACAATGAAATACAGAAATACACATAAATGCAGAGATGCAGCGGAAATAAGACTTCATTTCATTAATAACAAATGACTGAAATATGCTTACAGACAGAATGTAAATAAACTAGCTAAGGCACTGGTAGCTTATATCTGAGAAGAGATGTGGTTGCTACTCGCATCCATGATAAGATGATTACAATGAGGCTCTGGAGGCCTTTTTACAATAGACGAGAATGCCAAAAGTCATATACATCCAAAAACCTAACCCTAGGAGATGAAGCGCCAAAAGTCA
>ML791597.1:312768-337193 GCA_009831015.1 Picea engelmannii
TCTAAAAAATCGCGATTTTTTCCAAAAAATCGCCTAAAAATCGGCCCGATTTTTTGGGCGATTTTTTTCATAAAAATCGTTTTCATGAAAAACTCGCGATTTATCGCGATTTCGGCGATTTATCGGCGATTTTTACAACACTGGTTTATATCATTTACAAATTTGAATTTTCAATTTACTAATTTAGTATTTTAGTATTTAGTGATGAATTAGCATGGGATGAACATTGAATTGTTATTGTTGAGATTTTATCATTATTATTTTTACTTTTAAAATTTTATATTTTATATTTTTAAGTTTTTTTATATTATATATGTGATGTCCTCTCGTCCCCCATTTCCCCAAAATCCCTAAAATTTGGGGGTACTTCCACACATCCCCTCTGTGCATCTCCCCGCACCCGCATCCTGAGATTTGGTGGAACATTGTATAATATTAATAGGTTGGGTCCCCAATAAGAAAACTCATAATGTTTATTTTGCAAGGTTGTGGGTAATTAATCCACAGTCCTACGTATACACCCTTGGGCATTGTTCATTTTGTTTGGTAGTTGTTGTGGAGAAGACAGAGTTCGAGCCTAGCGTGGAAGCTCAGCCCCTGGTAGTTATGGAACCGTTTTCACCTGTCATCACTGGTATAAAAACGACCAAGCTCAAGTATGCAAACATCAGCTTGTTAAGCATCACTTGCATATATTTTGCACATTAATAGTTTATCAATGACTATGTGCTTGGCTGGTTGTGGGTATGTTGCTCTTTTCCCTGCTTTTTCGCTCTGACTATATTGATGATTAAAGGGTTTCTGAAGTGGTTGCTCTGTGATAATGGTTTTGTTCACTCCATGCACTATTTCACTTTCCATTTATCATTCATAAGTTTTTAAGAGAAACCCATCTATTTAAATTGTGAAATGAGACCAAGACGTGAGTTTTTGTAATGGTTGCTTGATGTCTGGTATGTCAACTTTTAAAATTCTTTCGTTTAACTGAGGAAAGGCTTGGTTTCAAACCCTACTAGTTGCTACTTGATATGGGTCTCGCGTTGTTTTAAAACTCTGAGTTGGAAAATTTCATATGCAACAATCTTGGTTATTTGAACAAGTTTTTGACCAGCATATAAATGTTGTGTAAATTGCCAAAGTTGGGTTGGGCTCAAACCTGTGACTTCAACAAAATTTTGAATGGACAAATAACAAGTTGTTTTAATTGCATAACCAACGAAATTTTTGGTTAATGTTGGGTTTCGAACTCGCGGCAGAAAGATGATTGTTTTGAAATAATTCAAGGGTTTATATAAGATGTCTGTAATTTGCAAAACTAAGCATTTAATTTATGTTGCCTCGGATTTGATTCTTGGTTATCTTTTGCATTCTGGATTTTGAACATGGGACCTCAAAGGGTATTTGAAAGGTGAATAGTGTGTTCATATTAATCTCTTTGATAGTGACCAGCTGAGAACTATGATGGGTTCTAATTGTTTTAAGTTTCAAACCCATGTTCATGTTCCATACAACACATTTTGATTAAAATATGAATTACGCCAACAAAGTGGAGTCGACTCTTGGTCTTGGGCGAATTCTGGTTTGAATTTTTTATGTGAATGAATCTTGAGGTAGTATTGTGCTAAGTCAAAGTCGAGTTTTTAACCCACAACTTATAAATGATTCTTTCGGCGTTTGAGTGGGTGTTTACAAGTGGTTTATTTTTCTTCCCACAAGCAAAGTTCTGCTTGATTTGAGTTTCAAACTCATGGCATTTGATCACTGTTTGAGTTGGTTTTGAAAATTGTGCCAACTATTGCGCCCTTGTAGCTTATGCAACCATGAAATGATTTTGTCCACAAGTATTTAGACTTGGGTACAGTTCCTCTTTAATTCTGGCTCTCTGAGTTTTGAATTCACATTTATATGGTGGTAATTTAAGTCTTGCACTGTTTATGCATAACGATATGGAAATCATATTGTTTGTTGGGTCTGGGACAAATTGGATTTGAATCCACAATTTTACAAATATTTAATTGGATTGGTATGCGGGTCATTATATATTTGCAACGAGATGACACCTCCTATTCAATGTTGAGTTTTCATCAAGCCTACTCATATCTATGTGAAAGATAATTGACATGAAGAGTGAACAAGAACTATTATTTTAAATAACCAAACACAGTGTTTCGAGTTCAAAGTCTTGGTTAACAAATTATGTTCGTAAGAAGGGCTATATTGTTTTGTTATCTGGTTACATTTTGAACTTTGATTATCCACGAAACTGTCATACATTCTCTCATGACAATGTTCTTTTGTAACTATGGTTTTGTTGAGATTTGGGTACCTTGGAAAGTGGTCCCCGTGTGTTTATGAGTCTCTAAACACAAAAGGGGAGACTATTACCCTTGTACTTTACTTTATGATTCTAATTTCACTTTGACTTGGGAGATTTAAGTCAAAAGTGAAATATGTCACTTAAGTCATAAAGTGACAATTAATTCACAAAGTGGGTGAATTAATAGACATAAAACAAACTAAGGAAAGTGAGTTTCCTTAGTGAGATTTTTGGATTAGATCTCACCCATTGATTAGACTTAGCTAGATTGGATCTAGGCCATTGATCTTTTAGGGCTTGGCCAAAGGAGGCTAAAGAAGGGTTTAGTGCATTTATGAGATTCATTCTTCACTTGTGAGAAGAGGAGGAGAGCTTGGGCGCATTTCTTGAGGAGGGCACACTTGCATGACGGTTTGAGGAGGAAGCCTTTGTTGGGTTGAGAGAGCTTGGAGATGCCTTCCATGGAGGCTTGGCTACCATTCTAAAGGAGGGCGCATACTTGTGGTGGAGGGCGCATTTGCTAGAGGAGAGGGCGCAACCTTGAGAGGAGGGGCGCACATCTAGTAGAGAAGGCTCACTCCCATTGTTGTGGCTTACTCTTGTGCTATAGAGGGAGCCATTAGGAGTGAGGGCGCATGAGTCTAGGAGGAAAGGCGCATTCTATGGAGGTGGGCGCATTTGCTTGAGGAGGCGCATTCTTGGAGGAAGGGCGCATCAAGCAAGGTGGGAGATCATTCTTGGTGGGTTCTATCTAGTAGAGAGGAGGCGCACTTCATGAGAGGTTGAGGGCACTTGGCTAGGGAGGATTCATCTCCTTGTTGAGTTTTGCATGAGGAGGGGACGCACTATTACTTGGAGGAGGTTTTATTGTGAGGAGGAGGCTACTTCAAAGGCAAAGACAAAGACAAGGAAAGTTCAAAGGCAAGCAAGAGCAAAGGCAAAGCAAAGGATCAGGATAAAGACAAAGCAAGCAAGAGGAAGAAAGGCTCACCAAGGCAAGGGGTGCCTTACTTCACAAGGCTTGTGGGGAAGTCTTCAAGGAACTCCAAGGCATCCGAGAGTGGTTGCTATTGTACCAGGTTCACTTGTATATGTTTCCTGCGTTGTACATTTTTCTTTGAGGCCTCCTATATATATCTGCTCCAAACTGGTTTTCCCCATGGGGGGGTTTTTCCAGGGTCATGTTGACCAAAAATCCATGTCAATTTTATGCATGCTTAGAAGTGTAGATCAGCATTTTAAAGTTAAAGATCTAAAGGTAGTGTTATGTGTTTTGATGTATATTGCATATGCTAACATTGAGTAAAGAAAACACTTGCAAGGGCACCTCAAAAGGGCACTTAACCATCAAATATTGAGCAGAAATTTTGGTCACTGTTTCCTGTCCTAAAACAGCAGCAAAAGACAGCCACACAGTTGAAACTTAGAGCCATACTAAGGTCAAGGACAGACCTTAGATGGCAGTCTCATAGGAACTCAGAAAATCTACAGGTTTGACATACTATAGCATTAAGATTTTTTGCACAATGTACCTATGTTGATCATGACCTCTCTTAGAAGTTCTCATTAAGTATAGTTAATATAGCCTGAGGATTGCACTTCTCTTGAGCAACTATTGCTCTGATCATTTTATGATTTTTAATAGTTGAAAGAGATTTTGGTGAAATATGATAGCAGTGTGATGCACAGAATTAAAATTTTGATGTACAGAATTTAAAGTTATTTTATTTTATTAATAGGACCAAATCCTCACATATTGTGTCATTTTCCATACATCATTCCTGAAAGCCCCTAATCATGTCTCATTTAATTCCAAACATTTTCTCCCCCTGTTATATAGATAGAATAGAACTTTTAAAGAAAATATTTGTTGGCAGATTGGTATATATGATCCTTGAACAGTTTGTAACTTGAGTAAGTTATGGGATGTATTGATATGCATAAAAAATAGCAGACAGTGGTTTACAGAGCATGTTGATATGATTTGTGTCCAAATTGAAAATTGGGTAAGTTGTAAGTAGAATTGATATGGATTATGAACATTATCATGCATTCCTGTCATCTATTTCATTTTCCATGAATTACAAGTCCTCTTTTCATTATTCCTTATCATTATAATTCAATTTACATTCACTTACCATGTTCAAAGAGATCAATGACAGTATAGGAAAGATTTACAATTTAAATAGTGTGGACAGCAAACAGAGAAAGAACAGTTATGAAATTCATCCTTGTTTTTCCTTGTTTCCTTTCATTTTTCCCTTGGTTTGTTTGATTGACTGGTTGGTTCAGAGCCATTATTAAATTATGTTTAAGGCAAAATAGTATTTGATGATTAACATACTGTGATTTTTGTATACTAATTTGCTCATTGGTGAATATTTAGATGAGTTTCTTTAGCAAAGGCAACAATCGCTCTGGAAATAGGGGCAATAAGGGAAACAAAGGCAAAGTGCCCAATGCATTTGGGCAGAGAGGTAGAAATAAAAGGATGAGGTTCACCATCCATTTTGATGCAAATTCCAAGGAATTTAACTAGCTGGTTATTTAAACCTCGTGGGTCACCCAACCTTCTAGCCCCATCGACCACCAGTCAAACCTCCACTTCAGCCTCACCAAAGTATTGCAGACATTCCTGAGCAACCCCATATGCAACCTCATGAACCTCTAGTCAGTGATGGATGGAATAACGTGCCTGTTAATTATTCCTCTAGTGTTGGTCATTGACCTACCATGTCACAGCCACTCCCTCCTCCTCCTCCTCCTCCTTTACTGTCACTTAGACTGTTGCTTCTGTTGCCTCACATATACATTATGTTCAGCTCCCAAAGAATTGCAAAGCCTTAGTTATTGAGCCAGAGCCAAGTAAAGGAAAGCGACCTACCATTTGTGTCAGTTCAGAGTCGTCAGAGACATCCTCATACACCATCAAGTCCCTACCTCTCAAACTTGAAGATGGTGTAAGGAAAATCACATTTGATGACATGCACCCAGAGATATCAAAGGGTGAAGAGAAAAAATCTGTTGATACAGATTTCATCAAGCATAGGGCAGCATTGTCAGAGGGAAGTAGAGAGAGAGAGTCTGATTCAAACAGGAAATATTATTTTTGACTTTATTTTATGATGACATCAGTTTGACATTGAGGGACATATTTTTGGACAGCTGACATAATTAGTGTTTTTGAGAAACTTATATCATGCCTTTAAAGTATTTTGGGAGATACAAGTGTTTAAATTGAGTATGATTATTTTGGTTGATGTTGATATATATATTTTTATGATGATGCATGCATGATATGTGAATAAATTATGGAGGAACAAGGGAATGTTGAAAATAAAACAAATAAAGACATAAAGGGGCCCCACCTATTAATTATTATTTATTATTATTATTTATCCTTATCATAAATAAAGTTGTCATATTATTAACTAAATTTATTTAACTTTAGTAACTAAAGGTAGTTGAACCACTTGAAAACTACTTTTGGTAAATAAAAGGAAGAAAGCAGGGACAGGAAGGTGTGAGAAATTAGAGAGAGATACTTTTGATAAGGTTTGCTCTTGTTTCAAGTGAGATTTTTGATATCCATTCTTTCATTTCTAAGTTTCATGAGAGCTAAGTCCTCTTGTTGATAGCAAGATTACTCTAAAGGTGGCAAAGAAGAAAGGACTGGGAAGCATAGACTTTTGACATGCTTCAGAAGGTCATTCTTTTATCTCAACGGTCTGTTCAGTTTGATTAGAATTTCTGAATTGATTTTCAGTGATGATTAATGCTATTTTGCAGAATTGAGACTATGATGAGCTTGTAGCTTGGATTGATCAGGTTTATTTCAGTCTTGGTCTTTTTCTTTTAGACACCAGTTGTCTTTGTATGATTCAAAATTACATCATAGACTTCTAAGTCTGTTTCTAGTCCAAACCCTCGTAGGGGTTTGAAAAGAGGAACTTGGTTGTAACTCATAAAAGTTGTTAATAAAATCATTTCCGGTTTCTTCTCAATTTGAGACTTGTGGTTTACTGGTTTTCAGATGTATGTGTTCTTGTATTTATTCATTTAAATTCTTATAAACTTTATTCACAAACACTTTTTTATACTTTTTTAAATTTATTTTCAGCAAAACATACTATATTGATAATAGCATCAAGCCCAAGAACTTATTTTTGAGGTTGATTCATATTTTTAAACAGACTATAAACCTAGGGTAACATTCCTACCTATCTCATCTAGCCTAATGAGATTCGAAAATATTTGAGTGAGGACGTTTCCATTCCTCACCTCAATAGTGTCCACTATGCATACTTTTGATCGACCCACAGTGATATAAACTAGAAATACATGAAAAAAATGTGTTTCTTTGAAGAAACATGTTTTCTGAAACGCTCCCTTCTAGGAGCATTTTCAGGGAGCGTGCTCCCGCACTCAAAGCAACGCTCCCTACCCATTTAGGGAGAGCTCCTTGTCGCTCTTGTGCACGTGAGGGGTTATTGGGCGAGTTTCTCCCCCTTTGTGGGTGTTTGGGAAGCAAGACAAGGTTCCAAAAGGGTTCAAAAGGTATGGCTAGGGTTTCTTAGGATTAAAACACTCACTCACTCCATTTTTCTCTCATTCTATTTCTCATTTCACTCATTTCACTCATCTTTGCTAGGAGGGTTTTCAGTGGGCTTCTTGTTTGTTCTTGAGATGATTGAAGGGAAATTGGAGAGCTTGGAAGGAATATTGAAGGCTGCCATAGGGAGATTGGAGAGCTTGGAAGAGAGATTGGAGAGCTTGGAAGGGAGATTGAAGGTTACCATTTGTGAGAGCCTGGAAGGGAGATTGAAGGCTGCCATAGTCATTTTATTCAACCAATATTGGAGAGCTAAAGAGGTAGGCTCTTAAGCCCATTCTTGTTTGTTTTTTTTAAATCCATGTGTTGTAAACTAGTATATTATGCTATGTTGAATATTTGAATGTTTTCTTCTCCTACTCTTTACCATTTCTCCTCCATCATTCTATTGCAGGTAGCAAGTTATTATCAAGGTTCAACAATCATGATGGGTATGTCAATGTGGTATGTCATTTTAGTTCCATTTTTTATTATGATGGTGGTGTTGCAAGCCGGAGGACATCAAAATACCCGTGATAGTGATGAAGAAATAGAAGTGGACAGCACATACAATGGAGAGGAAGAAATGGAAGGGAATGATGAAAATGAAAATGATAGTGATGACACACAAAAACCCAAAGAGATTTTAACACCCTTGTGGAAGTATGTCACAAGGCTTAGGAGAGGGAAAGGGGGTGGAACCACAATTTACATGCCACCATTGTCATAAAAATTACATAGGTTCCTATACCCGTGTGAGAGAGCATCTATGTGGGATTATGCACTGGGATGAAGAGTCAAAACTTGTGTGGAAGTGCCACCCAAAGATAGACTCAAATACCAAAGGGAAGAGGAGGAACACAAAACAAATCCAAAAGACCAAGGGTTGAACATGAGAGTTCACAAAGAATGTTCATTGGTCAATACGGATCCCCCCATTCTAGTGGATTATCACCTTCGTCTTCAGGGCGTAGAACACTATCAGATTTCCTTTACCAAGGTTGTAGAGATGATGCGGATGCAAAAAAATTCAAGTTTCTCTATGCATGTGGTATACTATTCAATGTTCTTCGCTCATCCTAATGGCATGAAATGGTACAAGTCATGAATGGTGCCCCTAAAGGATACAAGAGCTCCAAATATGACAAAGCTAGAACCTTGGGACTTGACAGGGAAAGAGCCAAAATCCATGGTGCTCTAGGAAAAATTACAAATGCTTGGAACCAACATGGGGTATCAATTGTATTTGATGGTTGGACAAATGTTAAAGATAGGCCATTGATAAATATTCTTGGTGTGTTTGCTAGTGGTGTGGTCTTCCTTTCAGCCCATGACTACTCAAATCACTACAAGACTAATATTAATATTGCAGAAGCCTTGATTAAAACCATTCAAGAGATTGGGCCCTACAATGTCATTCAAGTCATCATAGATAATGTTGATAATTGTGAGGTAGTAGGAGCAATCATTAAGGATAGATACCCCAATATATTTTGGTCAAGGTGTTTGGTTCACAAAATGAAGCTTTTGATGCATGATATCATTAAAATCAAGGACCATGATTATAGATGGATTGGTGCTTTGAACAAGAGAGGGAAGAAGATGATAAATTTTATTACCAATCATACCATGGCCCACTTCATTTTCCGCAATCACTCCAAGTTGGAGTTACCAAAGATTGCAAAGACCAGATTTGCTAGCTATTATCCCACCTTTAGGCGCCTTTTGAAGGTAAGAGAGGCATTGGCTAGTATGGACTCGAGTGATTCATGGCAGGATCTGAAAGATAGGGCTACATCTGCATCTGACGGAATTGACTTTCAGAAGGTGGAGGGTACGGTTCTTGATGGTCAATTTTGGCAACATGTTCGCTATATTCTGTAGTTCACCAAACCCATTTACAGTATGATTCGATTCGCAAATACAGATCAGTCGGTGATTGGGAAGGTGTAAGAGCAAATGGACAGCATGCTAGGCCAAATCAAAGACATTGTTCAATTGATCTTGTATGATCATATCCATAAACATGTGGTCAAACGGTGGGATAATCTTAATGTTCCACTCCATGTCATAGCATATGTCCTTACCCCAAAATATTATTCTCCATCTTGGTTGGCCCAACTAGCATTTGGGGGTGGGGTTAGAAGAAAACCACACACAGTTACAGAGGTGCAAAATGGATATATGATTGCATTAGACAAGTTGGTACCAAAGGAAGAGGAGTGTGCTCAAGTACGAAGTGAATTGAGCAAGTACATCATGAGCATGGAGTCTTTGGTAACTTGCATGCAACCAAAGATCTAGATAGTTGAGTTCAATTGAATGGTGGAACATGGATGGCTCCTCTACCACATAGTTGCATAAATTGGCAGTGAAGGTGCTTTCTCAGGTGGTTAACACCTCTTCTGCAGAGAGGTGTTGGAGCACCTATAGCTTCATCCACAGTGTAAAGAGAAATAGCTTTAATGCAGACCAAGCAGAAAGCTTGGTTTATGTGCATTAGAACTTGAGGTTGTTGTCCCATTATTGTGATACAGCGGAGCATGATAATTCCAAAAGAGATGTAACTTGGGACAACAATCCAAAGGAGACTAATTTGGAGGATGGATCTATGGTTTTAGAGCACTTGGAAGCAGAACTTTTGGGTGATCGTGATAGTGATCATATTTCTGGAGCAGACATGCCACCTCCATCCACTAATAGGGTTCCAAATGTATCAGTTTTTACTTTATCTTCACAGCATCCATTGTCACGTGGGGGCCATTCAATTGTCGGTCGTGTTCCACGAACACTTCCACCTACTACTATTAGGTCGTGATGACCCCTAGAGCCTCATCCTTCTTGCCATCAATAGCGAACTTTGCTTGATCATCTGTTGGATCTAGAATCACAGTCTTCGTATACTGCCACAGTCCTTTACTCTTCGATAGGGTTTCCATGTTTGGTGCCCATACTACATAATTTGATCCATTCAAAATTACAAGATCGATCTTCGAAGCTATCTTCGATATCTAGACAGATCACATCTATTTCCACAAGTTACAATCTGCAAATCATTGGCCCAAAGTCAATCACACCACAGATCAGCCTCGGCAAGATTTGCGAACAACGGGCAAGGTTTCAAACCATCGGCTCTGATACCATGTTGGGAATTGGGTGTAACCTAATACGAAATAGACAAACAGAACTATAGCTAATCGAAGAGGAAATAATTTTTTGAAGACAGAAGGTGGTGTCTAAAGACACTGTTATAGCACTTAAGCAAAGCGCATTGTGATCAGAACATCACAATGCATATTGGACATCTTGTACACAACAACGATATCGGCATGATGGTAATAACCCATCGGGTCTGCTATTTATAGCTTCAATATCTAACCAACTTCCTTGAAATAGAGAGGATCTTGTCCACATATAATTGTTGGTGGTTGGAGTTGACTCCACCAAATCCGCGCTGTCAAGTCAGCTCGACAAAGATGCTTGACCCGACCATCCATGCATCCAACTCATAGTCGATTGCTCGACTGGTCGATCCACCGACCAACTGTCTTCGACTTCTTGTCGATTGTCCGACAGACAAACTTGTCGATACTCGACCGATTGATGTAGATATCTGGTCGATCGCCCGACCAGCTGTTTCCAGATGTAGGTCGACCATCTGACCAACTGATTCTAGGAGAAGTGTGATGAACCATCAGAACTTGGTGTTCCAACACCCCCCCCCCCCATCAGCACACGACTCTGGAGATTGAGGAGGTGAAATTATGTCCGCAGGATGGCCCCCTATAATTGCAGCTTCTTGATGCCTAAGCATCGTACAGAGCTTGATAAATCTAGCTTTAGATAATGGCTTAGTGAAGATATCAGCTACCTGATCATTTGTTCTGCAATAGATGAGAGACAACGTTCTCATGAACCAACCGTCTCAAATATTGAGCATGGAGATCAACATGTAGATTGTAGTCAAGGTCCGAACAAGAAAGCTAAGTTCACCCAGAAGTTGGCAAATCTAGACTGCCTCTATAATTGCATGAACGGCGCCATGGTATTCTACTTCTGTAATCGACAAGAAGACTACCTTTTGTTTCTTGCACGACCAAACCAATGGTTCAGTGCTGAAGCAAAACACATAGCCAGAAGTGGGCCTCCGATCATCACTATCGCCAGCCCAGTGGAAGTCGATGAAGCCGACCAGAGAGTCTGAACTTCAACAATACTTGATACCAAAATTCGTGGTACCCTTGAGATAGCAGACAATTCGTTTAACTACTTTCCGTTGGCTTTATCTGGGGTCCTACATAAACCGAGAAACCACACTAATAGCAAAGGAAATGTCAAGTCGATTGTGAGTAAGATATAAGAGATTGTCGACCAGTTGTCGATAAAGTGTAGCATCGACTTTGGTAGTTTGACAAGTTTTATTCAGCTTTACTCCAGATTGAAAAGGAGTAGCACGGGGCTTACAATCTGCCATCTTAAAACGTGTCAAAAGATCCATTACATATTTAGATTGAGAAATGAAAAAACCATCACACAGTGGTAATACTTGAAGACCCAAAAAATAATGCAGAGTACCAAGATCTGTCATGTCAAAGGGGAGTCAGCAAGTTGCTTCTTCAATCTAAGAATGAGATCAGTGTTATTGCCATTGATGAAAAGGTCATCGACATATACAGCAACAATCAAAGTGTTTCCATTGGTATGATGTACATACAAGCTGTAATCAGATTCACAACATTTGAAACCAAGCCGAAGTAAGAAATTGTCGATTTTAGAATACCAAGCTCGGGGAGCTTGCTTCAAACCATAGAGAGACTTCTTGAGTCAACAAACCAGGTTAGAATCTATCACAAAACTAGAAGGTTGTTCCATGAAAATTCCTTTGGATAGGTCTCCATGAAGAAAGGCACTCTTCGCATCCATCTGATGGATCTGCCATCCAAATCGAGCAACAAGAGAAAGAATTGGTGGAACAAAGTTCATTTTTGCAACAGGGGCAAAGGTCTAAGTGTAGTCGATGCCTTCTTGTTGAGAAAATCCTTTTGCAACCAAGCAAGCTTTAGGATGCTCAACAACACCTTCAGAGGTAAATTTGGTCATGTAAACCCATTGACACTTCACAACATTCTTTGCTTGTGGTCGAGGGACTAATTCCCAAGTGTGATTCTTCGACAAAGAATCCAGTTATGTCTGCATAACCTGCTCCCATTTAGGTTTACCTTGGGAATCTAGGTTGGTAACAGGATCAGAAGTTTTAATTATACGAGTCATCAATGCAATGCTGGCATGTTGCTTTTGACTTCGAGTTTATCGTCCTCATGAGATATCACCGACATCATGTCCAACAGCTTCAATGGTCTTGGCATCCCATCTGGGTAGAAAAGAAAGGGGTGAATTGTTTTTCACTGCAGAAGGTCGATCAAAAGTCGAAACAATTTCAATAGATGGAGATGGTGGACCAGTCAAAACAGATATTGAAAAACTAATCGACTCGAAGGTTGACAGTCTAGTCGAAACAGGAACAGAGTTCGACTATCTAGTCAAAGAACTGAAAAACGAAATAGGAGAATATCACCAAGAGTTTCACCAAGCATGTCACCAAGAGAATCACTTGATAGTGCTAGAGAGAGACCAAGACCAAGAGATGACCATACGCCCTTATTACTCCTTACAACTGCAACTCTCCACAAGACTTGCGCTCTGACTGGGTATCCAAATGAGCTAAAACGTCCTCTATTTATATTAGTTTGTCCAGTGACTTTTCTAGCTAGGTCGACCTGACTTTCTGGTAATTATATTTTTTGTTTATCTTTTTCCTGTGGAGCCGACTTGTATTTCTGGAAGATAATATTTTAATATTATTTATTTTGCTAGGTCGACTTGTCTTCTAGGGTTTCCACACATCTATTTAATAGTTCACTTGCTTCCGGAATATTCTATTCTAAGTCATAGGTTACACCTGGAGGTTAATACCTCCCACAGCTACCAAAACATCAACACTCCCTCTTAGCTAGGGAGGTATAACTAAGATGTTCTTCATGTAGTGGTCTCAAACACATCCATCCATCTCACATGGCATGGGCAAGACTCACATGATCTTGCAGACCAGTCTACAAGTAGCATCACCATAGCCACACAGGCTATCCTATGATCAAACAGATCAAGTATCACCATCATAGCCGCACATTAGCCATCTAGCTGGAAAACACCTCCAACACTACCGGTTGGCCCTCCAGCTAGTAACCTTCGATGCTACTGATCGACACTCTAACTGGGAATCATTTCCGACACTACAGGTCGGCATTTAGTTCATACAGAACTAGTAACTCGTCAGCTCACACAGAATCTGACTAAAAAATTTAACACTCCCTCTTAACAAGGAAGGTATTCCTCTTGGCATGATCATCATCACTGCTTCTGCACTTCTGCACACCTCGACCATTGTCTTGTTGAATTTCAAGAATCCATACATCGTAAGAAGTTCTGCACTTTCATTGGAGTAGTATATCAGCCTTTGTTGGAGTAGCATACCAACCTGCGTTGGGGTAACATACCAGCATGCGTTGGAGTAGCATACCAACATGTGTTTGGGTAACATACCAGCCTGCATTGGAGTAGCATACCAACCTACGCTGGGGTAACATACCAGCCTGCGTTGGAGTAGCATACCAACCTGCGATGGGGTAACATACCAGCCTACGTTGGAGTAGCATACCAACCTGTGTTGGGGTAGCTCCCACTACTGGGGATCACATCACTTCCCGCTACTGGGGAATACATCAATTCTCATTAATGGAGAAAAACATTTGGACCACTCCAAGCTTGTCCCTAACAAAGGCTTGGTCAACATATCCACTACATGTTCGTTGATAGTAATACTCTGGAGCAAGTGTCTCGTCATAGTCTTTTCCCTCTTGCTGGGAAAATCCTCTGGACACAAATCAAGCTTTGTACATCTCTAGGCTATTTATCTGCAACATGCTTGATCTTGTAAATCAACTTGGAAGTCACCACTGATTTCCCTTCTGGTCTCGGAACCAAGGAAAAGATATATATCCCAGTCCTTCTGATTGACTTCCTCCTCGGTCACTATAGCAAAGTCTACTGAAGCAGGAGAATCTTCCCATAAGATCTCATATCTCCTCGAAGCCTCTAAAGCTTTGATCTAGCCTTCTCAACCCATGGCATCTATTTGTTAGTTCTGGAAGACGTCTCTCTCTTTCATCTGAATCTGAAAGTCTATGAGTCTCCATTCTCCCTCTGAAACTTGACTCCCTCTGACTCTGTATAATCTTTGGAGCCATCTGCTCCTCATGACATGGCTCATCAATGTTGCATCCTGCAAGGTTTCATGGGACCATGTTGGTCTCTTCTTGGTTACTGCAACGATTCTGGGTAGGCCCTTCTGGCTCTACTAACTTTTCCCGATGATTTGAAGAGTGATCAACTGCACTAGAGGGATTTGTTCGGTCATCTTTGGAGCCTTCTGCTCCTTACAATCAATCTCCATATGAGATACTATGTATCTCACAAAAGTACCCTTCTTTGTCTTCTTCTTCTTTGGTACACGGATGTATACAGTCGTGTATATAACTTCTTATCTGGATAGTCTGATCCATGTCTCAAACTAGCGACCATCTAATATGTTGTCTCCTGCAACCGTCACTATAGCTTCACTCAGAGTTATCACCTGTGACCTGCCCAGAACAAGGACAACAAAGGGAAAAACAGTAGACAAGAATAATACTCTTATAATAATAAAAACAAGAACGAGAACAATAATCATAGTAGCTCCTTCTCGGAGCTATTGCTTGTGACCTGCCTGGAACAAGAGCCAAAATAAAAATACAATAATAAGAAATAGGAACAGCACTCTTCTAGTGTTGTGATCAATCATTCCTCCATGGTAACCTCCATGGAATTTATAAAATAACCATCCCGAGACAAGAGAACAAGAGCAAAAAGTATAATAGCATTTTCATAAGAACATATCTATGTCCACAAGAATAAAAAAGGAAATCTCATGGTAATCATCATATTATTACCAAGGTGACCTGCCTGGAAGAAAAACAAGAAGTATCTCCTAGAGGAGATGTTAGTTCATCTTGCAAACAAATACAATAAGCATTTATATCAATAGTACTCACATGTTGCTAAGTATTCATTGTATCTAGCGGTAATAGAACCTTTCAAGGATTGTTGTCACAGCTAGTAATGTAGCAATTATCAAACTTGATATGTTCAAATTGGAAACTTGTTAATTTAATCAATCAAACTTGGAACCTAGAGTCTTATCTTCAAGAACAAGTGTTGTTGATTTTCTTCTGAGTCTCAAGTATTTTCTTCAACCTGTCCCCTGTACTTAAGACAATATGCTTTCTTGACAGAAATCTAAGTTAGAGAATATAATGCAAATAAACTCTAAAATCTCAACCTTAATCAATCTAATACTTTGACTAGAGTCAGCTTATAACTTTAACTTTGAACAAAGGTTACTATAACTTCAATAGATCAAAATACAACTAGATGTTCATAAGATTACAATAATGTCATAACAGCTAGAGGCATATGAAAACAATCAAACCTGGACTGTGTTGTTCATCTGAATGTGTTGGATCTGAGATCCCTCTGGATCTACGATTGTAAGAGATCCCTTCTCCTTAAAACTTCACACTCAAAATATTGATACAGTTTAAATATATATAAGTACATACCTTCGGTAACATCGACAAGTAGTGGCACCATCCGACAGCAACGGCAAGAAATGACGAACCTTAAAACTTCAAGGGTGCTCCAACTTGTAATCTAAAGGTAGTTGGAGATGTGCTAGGGTAAGGCGTACTAGGACAACCAAAAATTAATCCCAACACTTCACAAAAACTTTCACTACAACTGGTGTTGGCACTACAACTGGCACTCCAACTAGTGTTGCAACTGGCACTATAACTGGCACTACAGCTAGTGTTGCAACTGTAATTGGCATGAAGGAATTGGCACTGCAACTGCAATTGGCACTGCAGACCTAGGGTTTTATGAGGAAACCCTAATTTCTCAACTTTAGAAATTTGCAGATCTGATCAGGGGAAGAGATGCACCCTACTTAGGCGACCTTCTTAGTGAGTTCAGTAAGTGCTCAATGAGCTTGACAATGGGGGAAATTGAGGATCTTCCTTCCAGCAGTTAGATATGAAGGAAACCAGCTCTGAAACCATGTTGAAATTTTGGTATGTTTGTTTAACCATAGACAATGTCACATCATTGTCACCCAACCATAGGCATTCACATATGCCACCCCCCAAGCACACTAACCTTTACTTAGAATAATTCTGGCAAGCCTACTCCATAACCAATAGATAAACCCTAGCTGCTAATTGCAGCAACAACTCAAGACAAGTAGAGCACTCCTCCAATGGTAGCGCACAAGAGAGAGAGTCTCCATATCCACATAATAAGTTCCATACACAACTGCAACAGCTGCAACTGCACTACTCTCTCAACCTTGCGCCATAGCAAGAATATCACCAAGAGTTTCACCAAGCATGTCACCGAGAGAATCACTTGATAGTTCTAGAGAGAGACCAAGACCAAGAGATGACCATACGCCCTTATTCTTCCTTGCAGCTGCAACTGCAACTCTCCACAAGACTTGCACTCTGACTAGGTATCCAATGAGCTAAAACGTCCTCTATTTATATTAATCTGTCCAGTGACTTTTCTGGTTGGGTTGACCTGACTTTCTGGTAATTATATTTTTTGTTTATCTTTTTCCTGTGGAGTCGACTTGTATTTCTGGAAGATAATATTCTAATATTATTTATTCTGCTAGGCCGACTTGTCTTCTAGGGTTTCCACACATCAGTTTAATGGTTCACTTGCTTCTAGAAATTCTATTCTAAGTCATAGGTTACATGTGAAGGTTAATACCTCCCACAGCTACCAAAACATCAACAAGCAACAAGCGCAGTCGGTTCGGTGTCGGGTCAAGTCGTGTCACAATCGAGAAACCTTCCGGCGACAATCGACTGACCTTTCTTCAAATCTTGAACAAAGAACCGATCTAGCCAAAACTCCACAATCTTACTTGTCTGTGTTAACTGAGAAACAGACAACAAATTGGCATTGAGATTTGTACATGATAAACGTCAACAATTCTCTCATGTTGACGAGAAACATCACCTTGACCAGCAATATCGAGAGCAAAATCATCAGCAACATAAATCTTCCTCTCCTCGGCTTCATTCAAGAAGGTGAACAAGGAAGCATGCTTGGCCATATGATGAGTGCACTCAAAGTCGACTACCCATCGGTTTTGCGCAGAATGAGACAACAAAGCTTGAAAAGTTCTGATTTGGAAGGTGAAATTATTAGTGGGTCGACGAACAGTGGACACATCTCCTACAAGGTGTTTAACCTTCTCTAAATCGTTTCTCTTCTTGTAGCAAACCTTCTCCACATGTCCAGTCTCTCCATAGTACTGGCATGTCTTCTTCTTTCGAATTTGACAAGGTGCATCTGTCTGCCCTTTAGGTTTCTGGTCGAGGCATACGGGTCTTTGTGTAGGGGTATCAAACCATCCTCTTTCTTTGTGATTCGACTTGCCCTTTCCCTTGAGCAAGTAGGCTTGATGTTTACCACCAAGCTTGCCTCCATCAAGCAATCTGTGCTTATCAATGAGAAATTTTCCCGCTATTTTATTTACTGATATTTCGATATGGGAATATTTCCTCACTTTTCTCCCCATGGTTCTGACATAATTCCAAAATGCCAGAGAAAGCTTCAAACGTGTAATCTTTACCATCTTCCTTGCATGCCTGCCAATTGGTGCAAAAAGTCGAAACGAACACATCGAAAGGTGTTCTCAAATTCATCAAGACCAGCTCGATGAGTTGTATGTCTTTCTTATGGTAATTCTTTCCACATTCACCCAATTTCAACTGCAGTTCCTTCACATGTGCCAAATAGTCCTCTATTATGTCAAAGGAATGAGGATCGAGAGAGATCAACTCTTTCTCCAATTGCATGATGTGGCTTTCATCGACTCTATCGAACAGCAACTTCGACATCTTCCAAACTTGATGAGGGTAGTCGATTCCACTTACATGAAAACAAATCTCTCGTGAGATATAGGTCGTGATGACCCCTACAGCCTCATCCTTCTTGCCATCAACAACGAACTTTGCTTGATCGTTTGTTGGATCTGGAATCGCAGTCTACGTATACTGCCACAGTCCTTTACTCTTTGGTAGGGTTTCCATGTTTGGTTCCCATACTGCATAATTTGATCCATTCAAAATTACAAGATCGATCTTCGAAGCCATCTTCAATATCTAGACAGATCAAATTTATTTCCACAAGTTACAGTCTGCAAATCATCGACCCAGAGTCAATCACACAATAGATCAGACTTGGCAAGAGTTGCGAACAACAGACGAGGTTTCATACCATCGGCTCCGATACCATGTTGGGAATTGAGTGTAACCTTATATGAAACAAATAAACAAGATTGTAGATAATCGAAGAGGAAGTAACTTTTTGAAGACAGAAGGTGGTGTCTAAAGACACCGTTACCGCACTTAAGCACAGCGCATTGTGATCAGAACAGCACAATGCATATTGGACATCTTGTACACAACAACGATATCGACATGATGATAATGACCCATCGGGTCTGCTATTTATAGCTTCAAAATCTAACCAACTTCCTTGAAATCGAGAGCATCTTGTCCACATATAACCGTTGGTGGTTAGAGTTGATTCTATTAAATCCGCGATGTCAAGTCAGCTCGACAAGGATGCTTGATCTGACCATCTATGCGTCCAACTCGTAGTCAATTGCTCGGCTGGTCGATCCATCGACCGACTGTCTTTGACTGCTGGTCGACTATCCGACTGACAGACTTATCGACTACTCGACCGACTAATGTAGATATATGTTCAATCGCCTGACCAATTGTTTCCATATGTAAGTCGACCACCCGACCGACTGATTCCAGGAGGTGTGATGAACCATCAGAACTTGACGTTCCAACACAACATAGCATTATAAATAAACAAGGACAACCCAATTGACTTTGTTTCAATAGAAGAAGATGAAGGAAGTCTGCAAGTGAAGGCACGGCAAAGATTGAAGAGAGAAAAAATCTGAATGAGGTTCTGAACCAGATTGAAAAAGCAGAGAGGAACCTAGAACTCCTACAGAATGAAATCCAGGTGGAGTTGCAGGGCATCAAGACTACAGTTTCTTGTTACGAAGAAATGCAATCTTTCTTCAGAAGATTTGACAATTTCTTGTCTACTTTTCAGACAAAGATTACAAGGCTGATGAATATGACCATTTCAAAGTTAGATGTTATCCTCAGAGAAGATGACAGTAAAAGACACAACTTTGACTAAACCAAGGTCATATGGTTAGGATTCCCTCTATAAATTAAGGATGTTATATTGAAGTATTTCTGAATATCAGCTCAAGAGTATACTGATCCTCTATGGATTATTATATTTTATAATAATGGAAATGTTTAGATTCAAAAAATAATAATGCAATTTATTGCCATCAATCAGAAATAATATGCCCTTATAGTCCCTAAGGTAGCCAATTCAAGACTCAAGTGCATTTGTCACAAACCCCTTAAAAGGACACTACAACAAACAAATCATCACAATAAAGGTAAAACAACATTGCGATATTGTTGAATGAAGAAACTAAAACAAAAAGAATTATATCACCCTAGCCGTATGAAACTTTCCTAGACACTTGTAACATCGCATGATATTTTCTTTAGATAGTAATGAGCTTTTTGGAAAAAGAGAGAAATGTTACTAGGTATCTACACTGCATATGTGCATGTCCAAGAAATGCCTTACTTTATGTTTGTCTTCTGCAAAGAACATCCGTAAATCACCCATGTATGAGAGACCACATATTTTGGCAAAAAGTTCTTCCTGCATTCACAATGATAAGCATCAATAGCATGCCTTCACTAGTTAAGCAACTACACTAGAACATATTCACCATAGACAAAGATATTCCAATGGTAAAAGGCACTACTTCCATCACTTCAGAAGGAAGTGAGATCTGATTGTGACATACAGCACCTACAACCTACTTGAACTCAAGGCAAATGGAATTGCAATAAGATAGGGAATCATTAATGTAATCAGATTTGCAGTAAGTATAGATGGCTAGATAGTAGTTTTACAAATATAATTGAAATTGACAGAAACATCAGTAAGGATTATAAAAATCACCTCTGAGAATTCAGGTGGCAAAAGCAGAAGTGCAGCTGAAATAGCTGCCTTAAGGTTTGCTGCATTGACATCTTCTAGATCCAATTTATCTATAAGGATATGTACCTACAAAGTAAAACAGCTAATGGTTGTTAGATTGAAATAATCCCCTTCAACTATTAATTAATAGACAATTATCTCCTTTGAAATATCCAGATTTCTCAAACTACATTTAGACATGGTACAATCATACTCAGTTGTACAGTACCACAACTTTCCTATCAAACTTACTACTTCTTCTTGAGGTTTGATGACTATCAAGCATTACTTGGTTATTAGCCATCTTCCGATATCATGACAGAGAACTCAGAAAGCACATTCCTGGAAAATGTACAATTCACTTAGATATTAATCGATTGGTAATTACTAAGGACGTCACTTTTATTGCCACTATCAGAGGACCAGGTACACTCCTTAAAATGATATATTTATCATAAAGGCTTTTAGCATTTCCACAGAAGGGAAGGCAATAAAACAATAATGATAATTCGGAAGATCTTTGACCAAATTTTTCCAAATCAGGCTGCTGGTTGGTCAAAACAGACGAAGACGATGTTGAGCCTCTACTATAGTCTATGATTGTTCCTCTGGAATGTTTTAGCTGTAGGAAACATTTTCTAGGCATATTATTGTACATGCATATATTTGTCTCTTGATGAGTACCATAGGATTGGTGCTGCATAAATACAACAAAAAAGAAAAGGCAAACACACAAACCCTAGTGTGAAAATCCTTACTATGCATGATACAAATCTTATTGGTATCAAGATATTGTTAATTTTTTTGTTGGTTCGAGCCTGTTCTTCAGATAATTTATGTAATCTCCTAAAAATTAGGGTTTTCTATTTTTAGGAGCAACTATTTTTAGACTGTTGATGGATTAGTGATCAATCCTCATTTCTGTCATTTTGTATTTTTTTAAAGATTTTCTATTTTTAGACTGCCTATTTTTAGCAGGTCCCTTTGCTTCCTCTTGCATGTTTGCCTTGAAGTTTGCACCCAATCCTATGGTGCGCCCCCTCCTCTTAGCTCTGCCTTGCTTCTAGGCTTGCGCACCCTCATCCACAAGTGCACCCTCTAC
Source organism: Picea engelmannii (assembly GCA_009831015.1). Taxonomy (NCBI): domain Eukaryota; kingdom Viridiplantae; phylum Streptophyta; class Pinopsida; order Pinales; family Pinaceae; genus Picea; species Picea engelmannii. The sequence continues at coordinate 334,045 of ML791597.1, forward strand.
AAGCTTGTGCGCCCTTCTCTAGCATATGCACCCCAAAGCCTCCCACAATGGTGCACCCTCTTGCCTTCTATAGTGTGCCCCCTTAGCCTCTCACCAAGATGCACCCTCTCAAGTTTGCCTTCTCCTCAACAATGGTGTGCCCCTCTCTTTGGTGTGCCCCCTTCTCCTCTCCTCCTTCATTTTAAGCTCAAGAATGAATGATGAATCTCCCTTTTGCCCCTTTGCCTCCTTTAGCCTCATCCTTAGCCTAACCTAGGAAACCAATGGCCTAGATTAGATCTAAGTCAATCTCCAAAATGAATGGATGAGATTAAATCTCATTTTTCACTTAAGATTCCATAGTTCACTTTTTCCTCATTAATGACTTTATAAAATCAAATTGACTTTATAACTTAAAGTACTTTGTCATTAATGATGTTATAAAATCAAAATGACTTTATAACACAAAGTAAAGTAGCAAGGGTCAAATATTTCCCCCTTTGTGTTTAGAGACTCACAAACACAAGGGGACCACTTCCAAATCTCAATAGTGATCTCAATCTCCTCTCCTCTAAAAAAGAAATGGTGATCAAAAAGGGTCTTCTTCAACCCGTCGAAAATCATGACTTTGGTTTTACCTAGGTTGATCGCCAGCTGACGAAGGTCACAAAAAAGGGCCAGGGCATCCAGTTGTCTTTGCAACCCCTCGGGACATGAGACTAAAAGGATCACATCGTCAACAAAAAGCGGGATAGATATCAGGGCATGGTGAAGAAAGCACCCATCTACACCCTAGATGTGCTCATGCGGAAAGGGCTCTAGCTCATTAATGTAGACCCAAATAAAGTGGAGGACAAGGGACATTCCTATTTGACCCCAATGGTATTCCTAATAAAATCTGATGCCCTATGGGTTGTGCAGAGATGACCAAGGACTGACTCGTATGGGTGCAAGTGCATGATGACAGTCAGTAAGTTCTCTAAGATACAAATGTATATGAGTCTCTAGAACAAAAGCCTCCCAGTGAATGGAATCAAATACTTTCCAAAAGACCACAAAGCAGCAATAAACTTTCAAAGAGCAATGTTGCCCCTCCTCAATGATGGCTCGAAGTGTAAGGATGTGATCAATGGTATGGTGTGCAAGTCGAAATCCAACCTATGCTCTAGCTCTAAGTTGCCTCCTCTCAAGCTCCCTAGAGAGCTTCAAATGGAGGATCATAGCATAGAGTTTAGAAAACATGTGGCCTAACATGATCATCCTGTGGTTGTTGGGATTAGCACTAGAGCCTGATTTGTGGATCGGGTAAATAGTGTGATGTGACCAAGACTATAGGAAACCAGTGCAGACCACATGGTTGAACAAATCAACCAAGTGGTCATCCATAACATGAAGACCCTGCTTGAAGAGTTATGCCTGGAACCCTTCCTGTCGGTTGCTTTGCTAATGTTCATCATCCAAATGGCCTCCCAGATATCTCAATAGGAGAATATGTGGCAAGGGGGGCAGGTGACTGGATTAGGAGTTGCCCAAGAACATTGTAGAGGGAGGAGGTATGAGAAAACATGGATTTTGGATCAAGAGGAAGGGGGGAGTGGCAAGGGAAGATGGTGCGCTAGAAGTTTTTAGAGGAACTAATGAGGGAAGCACTCAACTCCCTTCTCCTTTGGGTGATGAAGAGGCACTTCTTGTGGTGGAGGAGATAGCGATAATAAGCCTCAAGATGGGGGTATGAAGGTTAAGTGTGAGTAAAGGCATGTCGACGCTGACTATTGAGGAATTTAAAATCATTGTCGTACCATTAGTTTGTAACAACCCTAATTAATTCTTTAATTATCATGAATGATAAATATTAGTTTAATGAAATATTAAAATAGATTTATGGAGACCTTATTATAATATTATTATTATTGGTAGTTGAACCAATTAATGGGAGGGATAAGGTGGTTGAGGAACTAATGGGGGATAAGGCGATTGGGGAAATGGATTCGAGGGGAGGAATATAAGGGAGAAGGGAGAACTGGGGGAGAGGATCTTTTTTTAGGTTGGGTGATATTTTTGGTTTATGGCAAGGTAAGAAAATGGGGAGAGAAGGAAGGAGGAGGGTAAGAAACAATTTTGGCTGCAACAGTTTTGCTTACAATTTTGCTTGAGGATTCTCACAGGGGCACCGTTGTTGCTGGGAATTTTGGGCTCGGGGGCTAGGAAACCGTAAGGATTCCTGGAGCTAGGGAGTCGAAGAGGTTGTTCCTAGTTGGCTGGGAGGTTACTCAGTTTGGGCAGGATCCATCACCTTCAGGTTCAGCATCATCATCAGCTTCAGGTTCAACATCAGGTTGAGATAAATACCTTTTCCCTTATATTGTTGTTCATTATGCTCATTATATTGTTGTTCATTATGCTCATTATGTTGTTGTTCATTATTATACTGCTGAACATTATTATTATTCTGGAACAGTAACTAAAAAAGTAAACTAGAAAGAATTTATGTATTTATATTTTGTTTTTATGAGGCTTTGTATGCACGGGCCTTACATATGGTATCAGAGCTAGGTTTCAAAACTGAAACCTAGGGCTTACCCATTCTCATAACTGAAAGATTATGCTACCTGTTCTATAAACAACCCAGAAAAAACATGGATATGCAGCCATGAAACCCTTTAATCACAACTAGTAAATAACCAGAAATAACCCCCAGAAAAATTTAAAAAAAAAAAAAAATATATATATATATATATATATATATATATATAAATCCGGGTTCGAGGGCCAAGCTCCACCCAACCTGCAAGCCAAGCACAAAAACAACAAATTTTAACACTTGTTATAAAAAAAAATATAGACATATATATAAATATATATATATTGAAATATATAGAAGTATAAAATATATATATATATATGTATAATAAAAGTTATTGGGTTTTATTATTCAAACCCCAAGCTGCACACCAATCAACAAGTTCAAAATAATCTCACTACATATAATATTGCAAAGAAAATTTAAAATAAAGAGAATCAATCTTGCTTGTGATTGCTCAGATTTCGAAGACTTAAGAATTGTTACTGTAGCAGCACACAGGGCAAATTACCACTGTATCAAATTCAATGGCTGGTAACCAAGTAGGGTATCATGTGGTTGAATGAGACTAAACTTATAATGTTGTACT
>ML791597.1:339980-354903 GCA_009831015.1 Picea engelmannii
CTTGTGATTGCTCAGATTTCGAAGACTTAAGAATTGTTACTGTAGCAGCACACAGGGCAAATTACCACTGTATCAAATTCAATGGCTGGTAACCAAGTAGGGTATCATGTGGTTGAATGAGACTAAACTTATAATGTTGTACTGGATAATTTAATATTCTTTTAAGTTTGTTCTCATCTATATGATAAAGACAACCTTAGATTCAACTGACAAAAAAAAAGTAAAAAGCATTAGAATTCATTACTAAAACCAGACCATTTCCCAAAAAAATCAAAAAAATTCAATCCAGCGAAAATGCCAAAATGGCACTTTGTAAGAAATCTTATATTATGGCCTTCTTTGAAAAAAAAAAACGCTGCGGTCTCTAACTGCTGGTAGACACCTGAATATCTCAAAAAGACATTCATCAGGCAACATGCTAATAAGATCTTTTTTCTCTTGCTTTGGCTTTATCTCTCTGAATGGTATGGTGACATTGCCACAGAGCCTTTTTCGAGGAGGGCAAAGTACTTCCATTTGAGGTGAGGTGCAAGAGATAAAAAAAATGATCTGCATCCACACGACCAGAAAACTTAGGCCCTCCAAAGTCTTCATCACCGCGAAAACTGACAAGAGTTGGCATAAATCCAAGCCAAGCCGCACGCCAACCTCCAATAGAACCGATCCAGAGCCCTCACAGCAGCAGTTCTTGATGACCCAACAAAGAAAAAACGCTAGAAACCCTAAACAGCTGGAAGCAAGAGGCCCACTCTAGTACATACAGAGATTGATAATAAAGGAGCAAGGCATGAATAAAATGAGAAGAAGAACAGGCATCAGAGGAGATGAATGCTTACTTTTTTACCAGGCATTGTGCACTACGCGTCAAGCCACGGGGTGGAGAGACCACAAGGGGTCGTGGTTCCTCCAACGCTAACGCCAAGCCCATGAGGCCTTACCTCACTTAACTCATCACAAAGGCAACCCTAAGCCATACAATCATACGCCCATGTGATAGACAGAGCCATATGGTCATAGGGCCATGCGACAGATATCTAAGCATAGTTGTAGAAATAGAGATTACATAACAAAGAAAATTCATATACGCCTTCACATTTGTCTCTCAACTTAACGTTGGCCGTCTTATTCAATTCCTTCACCATGTGCATGAAGTCGGCCCAAATCATTATAGTGGAAAACTTATTGTACTACTAACCTCAGATAATGAAAACTTCATGCTTCGGATAATTTCTGCTGCCATGGCTGATCTTTGTTTTGTCGGCCATGGCAGCTTCAGAAAGATTAATTCTATTTCAGCTTTAGGAATGGACTGCGCAAGAATCAAAGATGGCACCGGCACTCTACAGAAAGCAAAGCCTAGGGCTCTCCCTGAGCGTTGGTTTTCTATTGTCAGTCGCTCCTTAAATAAAGACCCAGTCACTCCTTAAGGCAACACACGAGCCATCAAGCGCCCAACAAAGGGGAAGCCATGAGAAACCACGGGGGGAGCGCGGGTAGCCATAGCCAGGAAGAAAATAAAAACGAGCCACTTAAGGGAAAACGCAGAAACCGGGATGGACGAGTGAGAGTTAGGGTTAGGTACTGAGAGTCGAGAGGGGGGGGGTTGGGCACATGGCCCTCATGCGAGAACCCACTGTGCCCACCCTACACTTCATATTTAGGGTTTCTTTTTTTAATTTTAAATATTTATTTAACTTATTTTATTTCTTTTATTTTTTTTAATTTTTTTTAAATAAAATTTAATTATTTATTGATTTATTTTAATGCTAGATAATGGATTAATTAGTAATAATTAGTATAATGGATTAACTATTTCAAATAATTATTATTTATTGATTTATTTTAATGCTAGATAATGGATTAATTATTTCAAATAATTAGTATAATGGATTAACTATTTCAAATAATTATTATTTATTGATTTATTTTAATGCTAGATAATGGATTAATTCTTTCAAATAATTAGTATAATGGATTAATTAGTAGTAATTAATTAATTAATTATAGTATTTAATTGATTTCTTAAATTAATTGATTATGGTAATTAATTGATTTATTTACTTTAATGATTTATTAGTTAACCTAATAATTAAATTAACATTATAAAGTTATAATGTTAATAATGGGTTTGTAACCTATGTTTTTAATATAAATATACATATGGGTATATATATGATTAATGAATGTAATAGGGTTATATTATAATTAATATTATAAAGATTACAGGTCCTTGTAGAGTAGCGGGAGTTTGACGCTTGTTGTGGTGAATAGTTAGGTTATAAAAGAAGGCATTACATAGGGGATTTGATGCACTTTAGTGAGTGTGTTATAGGGATGACATAGCTAGCAAGGCAAGAGACTCAATAGTTTATTTAGGTGAAGACACCCAGATTAGATGGTTTAACCTTGACCTAGCCACTTACCCTAAAAAGAGTAACGTCTGTTTATAGACAAGTAAAAAAAAACTTACGCCTAACCCTGTGTTTACTAGTATAAGTCGAGCGAATGTGATCTGCCTTAGACTCTTCCCTGACAAGCATTTGGTTTGATGCAGATTCAATTATTCAAGATAGTTAGGACTCGGGGAAATCGAGGTCGAGGAGCATCGTCGCAAGGACCGCCAACGCCAGCGCTGCCACCACCATCACCTGAATTAGCTCTCATTTTGCACTCTTTGGAGGCTATTAATGAGACTTTAAAGGGGCGTCAACCAGCAGATGTCGAAGTGGAACCCCCACCATCTAGAGGGGGTAACCCTGAAGCATCGAGGGATTCAGAGGGAGGGCCTCCACCTGGGGACATCACTAGAGAACTGCAGAAGATCAAACTCCCAGAGTTTGTCGGGGGTCGTGCCAGTGAACGTGCAGAGGCATGGTTGGAAGGAATGACACGATGTTTCGCCTTAAGAGACTATGCTTCCACATCAAAGGCGAAAAATAGCGATGTTTTGCCTTGAAGGACAGTGTCTTGAACTGGTGGGGCAACCTGAAGAGGCAGTTGCACCTTACCCCAGACACCTTCTCATTGGAACCTTTTGAGGAAAGGTTCCGGAGGAAATATTTGTCGGCTTACTACGAGGAACAACATGTGGGAGCATTTCATGCTCTAGTTCAGGGAAACAGGACCATGGAAGAGTACGAGATCAGGTTCATGGAGTTGGTAAAATATGTTTCGTGCATGGATATTGATCAACGACAGGCAAAATGTTTTGTCTATGGGTTAAACACTAAGATAAGGGCCATGGTACGAATGTGGAAACCGTCGTCAGTAGCGGAAGCAGTTGAAAATGCACGTTATGCAGAGGAACATATGAGCTTAAACGGAGGTATGAGATCGACCTTTCCACAGCATCCTAGATTCGTGGGGAAGGCCCCTAGGACCTTCTCCAGGGGAGGGAGCTCTAGGCCGCCTCCTTATGGTAATAGAGTCGCACCTAGGACAGTTGCCACAGTTATTTCAATAGCAGCAAGTGCAACATCCCACTCATCACCAACGACGCAGACAGGTCGACGACCTTCTCAGGGAGCAGCAAGTAGGGGCAGGGGCTCTAGGGGAAGGAACCCATTTCAGAGACCATCACAGGGCAGTGCATAGGTTCCATCTCGTGTTACGTGTTGGGGGTGTGGAGGACTCCATTACCAGTGTGACTGCCCAGAGTTGCAAGTAGGATTTGCACATAGAGAAGGAAAGGCCCCGCTGGGAAGAGCAAGTAGTAGCCACCAAATTTATGCAACGGTTAATAATCGCCAGGTAGAACATCAATCCAAGGTGGTGGAGTCGTCAGGTACGTTAAATTATGTCAATGTTAAAATTTTATTTGATTCTGGTGCTACAGATAGTTTCATTTCACCATCTGCATTAGAAAAGTGTGGGTTGGCAACCTACGAGCACGATGACTTTAAACAAGTCGAGATGGCTTCGGGGGAAAAACAAGCGGTAGGACCTAGCGTTGATAATTGTCTAGTAGACCTGGGAGTGTGTACTACCAGGTTGAAGGTATACGTCCCTGCTTTGGAGACGTATGACCTAATCGTTGGAATGGATTGGTTAGAATCCCATCAAGCTTTGGTAGATTGTTTCGCAAAAAGAGTGCTTTGTGTTGACGATGAAGGAAGGTCAGTAGAGATCCACGGTGTACGGAGGAAGGTGTCTCTACGCTTTATCTCGACCATGAAGGTTAAACGTTGCATGAGGCAGGGTTGTCGACTATATGTAGTGGAAGCAGTCAATGAAGGGAAAGGACCCTCCTTGGATCAGTACCCAGTATTGTCGGAGTTTAAGGATGTTTTTCCGAAAGAGTTGTCAAGGTTACCTCCTGAGAGGGAGCTTGATTTTACCATTGAGCTAAAACTTGGTGCAGAGCCAATTTCCAAGACTCTGTATAGGATGACAGCGCCAGAACTTTGTGAGTTGCAAATGCAGTTGAAATAACTACTCGACTTAGGGCTAATAAGGCCTAGTGTCTCACCTTGGGGTGCACCAGTAATTTTTGTGAAGAAGAAGGATGGTTCCTTATGATTGTGTATAGATTACAGGAACTTGAACCGTGCTATAGTGAAAAATAGGTACCCAATGCCACGGATAGATGACCTCTTTGATCAGATGAAAGGAGCAACGGTGTTCTCAAAAATTGAGTTGCAATCAGGGTATCACCAGTTAAGGATTAAGGAAGGCGATATTCCTAAAACTGCATTTCGAACTCGGTTGGGCATTACGAGTTCGTAGTAGTACCTTTCGGTTTGACCAATGCGCCCGCAGTATTCATGAGCCTCATGAATGGTGTATTCCGGAAGTACTTAGACCACTTTGTACAGGTCTTTCTAGATAATATCCTCGTCTATTCCAAGAACGAAAGAGAACATGAAGAACACTTGCGAGTGGTGTTGTCTTGCCTTAGAGAGAACAAATTGTATGGAAAGTTGTCGAAGTGTTCTTTCTTCCAAAAAGAAATTCACTATGTAGATCATATCATTTCCGGTGAAGGAATCTCTGTGGACCCAGAAAAGGTAAAGGCCATTATGGAATGGCCAGCGCCAAAAAATGTGCATGAGGTAAGAAGCTTCATGTGACTAGCAGGTTATTACCGGAGATTTGTGGAAGGGTTCTCTAAAATAGCGAAACCCATCACCACTCTGCAACGCAAGGGGGTCAGGTATGAATGGACAAAAGAATACGATAGTGCATTCATCGAGCTTAAAAGGTTACTAACTAGTGCACCAATTCTACGAGTGTCGGATATGGAAAAAGACTTCACAGTCTGCACGGATGCCTCGAAGCAAGGGTTGGGGGTCGTGCTAATGCAATATGGAGGAGTGATATCGTATGCATCAAGGAAGTTGAAGCAACATGAGGAGCTTTACGCTACTCATGATTTAGAGATGGCAGTTGTAATGCTAGCTCTGAAACTTTGGAGGCACTATCTAGTGGGGCGGAATTTTGAGCTCAAAACGGACCATGAAAGTTTAAAACATCTCTTCACTCAAAGGGATCTCAATGCCAGGCAAAGGCGATGGAGTGAGTTTATGAGTGAGTACGATTTTGGAATTCCGTACATCAAGGGAAAGGAAAATGTGGTCGTTGATGCCTTCAGTAGGAGACCACATGTCTTCTCTTTGGTACCCTTAAAAGTTAATCTAAGGGAACGTGTGTTGACGCAACTCCTTGGAGATAGTTGATATTTAAAGGTTATTTCAACCCTCCAGAGTGGGAGGCAATTAGATCCAAAGTATGAAAGATATAGCCTGGAAGCAGATGGACTACTAAGATATCAAGGAAGGATGTACATCCCTGAAGGTGGGGATATTCGAAGCATCGTACTAATGGAAGCCCATAGAGCACTTTATTGTGCACATCTGGGTGTGAAGAAAATGTACGCAGACATGAAGAAGCTTTTCTTCTAGGTAGGCATGAAGCACGATGTAGTCCATTTCGTCGCCAAGTGCCTGGAGTGTCAACAAGTGAAAGTCGACCACCACCACCCGACAGGTCTCCTACAACCGCATGATGTCCCTATGTCCAAGTGGGAAGTCATTTCTATGGACTTTGTTGTGGGATTGTCGCTCACATCGCATAGACACAATGCCATTCTTGTGATAGTTGATAAGTTAACCAAGAGTGCTCATTTTATTCCGGTTAGAGACACTTACGATGTCACTGATGTGGCACGTGTGTTTGTAAGTGAGGTCATCTGTTTGCACGGGATACCCAAGAAAATCATTCCAGATAGGGACTCCAAATTCACTTCTAGGTTTTGGACAAGTTTGCAGTCAGCATTGGGGACTCAGTTGAACTTAAGCACAACTTACCATCTTGAAACAGATGAGCAAACTGAGAGAGTAAATCAGGTTATGGAAGACATGCTTAGGATGTATGTTATGGATAATCAAACCCATTAGGAGAAGTACCTACCTTTGGTAGAGTTCGCCTACAATAACAATTTTCATAGCTCCATCGGAATGCCACCCTACGAAGCTCTGTATGGAAGGCCATGCAGAACACCGTTGAGTTGGGAAAGGTTAGAAGACCGAGTGACAGTTGGGCCAGAATTGATTCAAGAGATGGAGGAACGGTGGTTCAGATTAGGCAGAGACTAAAGGAATCACAGGATAGACAGAAAAGTTATGTTGATGCACATAAGACTGACCAAAGTTATAAAGTGGGAGATCAAGTTTTCATTCGTATCAGGCCTAATAAAAGTACCATTCGGTTCGAGAAGGGACAAAGTTGTCACCTCGATTTATAGGACCATTCAAAATCCAAGAGAGAATTGGACATGTTGCCTATCGTCTCGTACTGCCACCCCACTTGCATAAAACTCATAATGTTTTTCATGTATCTATTCTACGTCATTATGTTGCTGACGAAACTCGTAAACTGAATTGAAAGGAATTGCAGGTATCGAACACGGGAATCCTCACGGTAGAACCGTTACGCATATTGGACCGTAGGGTCCGACAGCTCAGGAACCGTCTGGTAGACCAAGTTAAGGTCCAGTGGGACAAGTATAGTCCATGATCTGCTACTTGGGAGGATGCCGAGACATTACGACGAGATCATCCCTCACTTTTTTTAACCACCTCGAGAATATGTTTCTCGAAGGTTGGGTGTATGTAATGCCACCTTTTGACTTAGACAGCTAGGATTACCTTAGTCCTAATCACCTTTATTTTCTATTCACTGTGAAACTATTAATGATACACTTGAACTTTTAAGACGTGTGAACTTATGTGAATGTCAATTCTATGAATGTTTAACGTTATTTGAATGATGATGGATATTATGCAATCTATTATGAGAATGTCAATTCTATGAATGTTTAACATTATTTGAATTATGGGGATATTATGCGATCTATTTCTAACTTCAAAATTTTGAAATTTAAAGTTGTTGGTACGTGGATATCGAATTGAGATCATGATTGAATGCATTTACATGATGATAATGCATAGATATGTATGAGTTTGTGTTATAGACTAATCTGCAGGTCAATGGGCTACGAAATAGCCAAAGGATAATGATAATAAAAGTGGATGTCATGAACACCGACCGAAAAACAATATGGTATGAATCTTTGTATGTGAATTTATGTTGGTTCGAATGCATTGCTATGATATATGGACCAGTGCAGGTTTTTCATGTGGTGAGACAGCCTAAAACTGAATATACGATGACAAAATTCCCAGCAACACAATGCCACTGTATATTCCATGGTAGGGTGTGGACCCTAGTCCTATTAGGAAGGGTGGAGGCATTTCCCACCGTGTATCCTCTGAAACCTGGAGTCATGGGAGGACGGTGTTAGCTCACGCTCCCCTAGACGTATGATGATGATTGTCAGTTGCATGCTGGGGAAGCTTGGTCAAGAGAGTGACACTTCCGCTTACGGGTTCTATTTGGAGTTAGGTCAATATAGTTGACGCTCCAAGATAGTCCAGCAGAGGAAGGATAGGGATGGAAGACGGAAGTAAGTTAGGGAGGAAGGATGAATAGAAATAGTTGAGAGTGTATGGAAATTTTGCCTTATAGTGGAATTTATTGTTTTCCCCTTTTGAAAATAAAATATATATATATGTATATTCATAATTACTTAACTGAACTACAATTGTCTAAATGAACGTTGTTGTGCTAAATTATTGTAATTAAGGGATTTTGCGAACATTTTAATTGGTTTATTATCTTTTATGAAATGAATCGTCTTGTTGATTGGATTGGACGCATACAAGAATTACTATAGGTGTGATAATTATTGTCATTAGTACATGCGCGAGATTTGTATGTGCTAGCTACACATGCATTTCTTGCACATGTACACTAGTATGTATAAGTTTTTTTTTTTTTTTTGCTTACTGATAATGTTGTTTATTGGATATGAATGTATGAACCATGTGTCATTTCCCTTGTATTGTAAATTACTCTAACTTCGGGACGACGTTTCTTGAAGGGTGGGTGTATGTAACAACCCTAATTAATTCTTTAATTATCATGAATGATAAATATTAGTTTAATGAAATATTAAAATAGATTTATGGAGACTTTATTATAATATTATTATTATTGGTAGTTGAACCAATTAATGGGAGGGATAAGGTGGTTGAGGAATTAATGGGGGGTAAGGCAGTTGGGGAAATGGATTTGAGGGAGGAAGATAAGGGAGAAGGGAGAACTGGGGGAGAGGATCTTTTTTTTGGTTGGGTGATATTTTTGGTTTATGGCAAGGTAAGAAAATGGGGAGAGAAGGAAGGAGGAGGGCAGGAAACAATTTTGGCTGCAACAGTTTTGCTTACAGTTTTGCTTGAGGACTCTCACAGGGGCACCGTTGTTGCTGGGGATTTTGGGCTCGAGGGCCAGGAAATCGTAAGGATTCCTAGAGCTAGGGAGTCGGAGAGGTTGTTCCTAGTTGGTTGGGAGGTTACTCAGTTTGGGCAAGATCCATCAGCTTCAGGTTCAACATCATCATCAGCTTCAGGTTTAGCATCAGGTTAAGGTAAATACCTTATGCATTCCCTTATACTGTTGTTGTTCATTATGCTCATTATGTTGTTGTTCATTATTATACTGTTGAACATTATTATTATTCTGGAACAGTAACTAAAGAAGTAAATTAGAAAGAATTTTTGTATTTATATTTATTTTTATGAGGCTCTGTATGCACAGGCCTTACATAGTTCATGGGGCAAGACCTAGTTTTTAGGGAAGGTGAGGTGGATTTGGTGTAGTAGGGTTAGGATTGAAGAGCAACTTCCTAGATGGTGGATGAAAGACAGGTGTATTGGTCAACGACAGAATTGAGGTATCAGAATTCGGACTCAGATGGGAGCATCTAACAAAGATGGGAAGTAAATATGTCGGGATCACCCTCCTCAAAGAGAAAAGTGGTCTGAGGTGGGCCAAGGGGGGGAGGCGGGGTGTCAGCTTGAAGAGAGAAAGAGAGAAGAGCATGGTCAACTAAGGTGATGAGAGTCACTAAGAAATGGTGGATGAAGAGGAGTAGAACCTGAATGGACAAAAAATAATCCACTACACTCACTCCTCCACCATGAGGTTGACAAGTGAAGAAGTGAGAATCGAGGAAGCAGGGGAGGTCGGTTAGGCTCAATAGCTCATGGGATTCCCTGAGCTACAAGAGGTTCCTACCATAACCTGTAATAGGCCATGAAACATCATCAAAGAACCATTGGAGTCTCACTAAATGTGGGTCTAGTTCTTGAATGTAGAATATTGTTGGGGAATGGGGTGGAACACGACATGAAACAGAGAACATAGTATTGCAAATAATCGAAGAGGAACAAAAAAAATTCGAAGACAAAGGGTGGTGTCTAAAAACACCATTACAACACTTAAGCAAAGCGCACTGTGATTAGAACATCACAATGCATATTGGATCTCGATCGCCATGATGAAGATGACCCAAGGGGTCTTCTATTTATAGTCTCAAGATCTAACTGATTTCCATAGAATCCGAAAGATATTGTCCACATGTAACTGTCGGTTATTAGAGTTGACTTCGTCAAATCTGCTCTGTCGAGTCGACTCCATAGGGATGCTCGACCCAACTGTCTACGCATCCAACTCGTAGTCGACTGTTGGGTTGGTCGATCCATCGCCCGACTATCTTCAACTGTTGGTCGACTATCCGACCGACGAGCATGTCGACTACTTGACCGACTGGTGTAGTGTGTTGGTCGATTGTCCGACTGACTATATCCAGATGTAGGTCGACCTCTTGACCGATTGAACCCGGGAGATGTGTGATGAACCATCAATGCTTGATGTTTCCACACCCCCCCATCAGCACACATCTCTAGAGATTCAAGAGGTGAAATTACGTCATTATGACACCCCCCCCCATAATTGCAGCTTCCTAAAGCCCAAGCATCGTGCGGAGCTTAATAAATATGGCTTCAACTAAAGGTTTGGTGAAGATATCAACAACTTGATCTTCAGTTCTGCAATATGCAAGAGAGACAATGTTCGTGTGAACCAACTGTCTCAAATAGTGAGCATGGAGCTCAACATGCTTCATTTTACTGTGAGAAACAGGATTGTCAGCAACCTATATAGCACTCTAGTTATCACAATAGATTATAGTCGAGGTTTGAACAGGAAGGCCAAGTTCTTCCAAAAGTTGGCAAATCCATACTGCTTCAATACCTGCTTGAACAGCACCACGATATTCTACTTTTGTAGTCGACAAAGATACTACCTTTTGTAGTCGACAAAGATACTACCTTTTGTTTCTTGTATGACCACACCAAAGCTCTAGTGCTATAGCGAAACACATAGCCAGAAGTGGACTTCCGATCATCACTATCGCCAGCCCAGTCGGAATCGGTAGAGCCAACCAGCGAATTTGAACTTCGACGATACTTGATACCAAAATGAGTGGTACCCTTGAGGTAACGAACAATTAATTTGACTGCTTTCCAGTGGCTTTCTTTAGGATCCTGCATAAACCGAGAAACCACACTAACAACAAAGGAAATGTCAGGTCGACTATGAGTAAAATAAATAAGACTGTCGCCTAGTTGTCAATAGAGTGTAGCATCGACTACGGGTGTTTGACAGGTTTTGGTAAGCTTTACTCCAGACTGAAAAGGAGTAGCACAAGGCTTGCAATCAGCCATCTTAAAACGTGTCGACAAATCCATCACATATTTAGACTGAGAAATGAAAAAGCCATCGCAAAGTGGTAATACCTGAAGACCCAAAAAATAATGCAGAGTACCAAGACCTGTCATGTCAAAGGAGTCAGCAAGTTATTTCTTCAATCTAAGGATGAGATCATTATTATTGCCAGTAATAAGTAAGTCATTTACATATACAGCAACAATCAAGGTAACTCCATTGGTGTGGAGTACATACAAGCTATGATCATATTCACAACGTCTGAAACCAAGTCAAAGAAAGAAACTATCGATCTTGGCATACCAAGCTTGGGGAGCTTGCTTCAAACCATAAAGCAACTTTTTAGTCGACATACCAAATTTGAATCTGTCACAAAACCAGGTGGTTGTTCCATGAAAATTTCTTCAGACAAGTCTCCATAAAGAAAGGCACTCTTCACATCCATCTGATGGATTTGCCTTCCAAAACGAGCAGCAAGGGAAAGAATCAATAGAACAGAGTTCATCTTTGCGACAGGGGAAAAGGTTTCAATGTGTAGTCGATACCTTCTTGTTGAGAAAAGCCCTTTGCAACGAGGCATGCTTTATGTCACTCAACAATACCTTCAAAGGTAAATTTGGTCCTATAGACCCATCGACACTTCACAATGTTTTTTCCTTGTGGTCGAGGAACTAAATCCCAAATATGATTCTTCGACAAAGAATCAATTTCTATCTACATGTCCTACTCCCATTCAGGTCGTCCTTCAGCATCTAAGTAGGCAACAAGATCAGAAGTTTCAAGTACACGAGTCATCAAGGCAACAATGGCATGTTGCTTTTGACTTCAAGTTTGTCGTTCGTAGGAGGCATCTCTAGCATCAACTCTAACGGCTTCAATTGTCTTGGCAACCCATCTAGGTAGACAAGAAACATGTGAACTACGATTCACTTTAGTTGGTCGATCAAAAGTCGGAGGGTCTTCAATCAGCGGACCAGTCGAGACAGAAGACAAAGGACTAGTCGAGTCGAAAAAGGGACAAAATTCGATTGCCCAGTGGAAGCACTGAAAAAAAGAACAGGAGCACCAGTGTCAAAGACAACATCAAGGGGTTCATCTTGTAGCAATCCAAAAGAGGCATTCAGCAACTTGATGCCGGAAGACTTTTCATCGAATCGTACATTTCATCCGACAATAATTTGTCGTTTGACATGATCAAACAATCAATAGGCTTTCGACTCTTCACAGTAGCCCATCATGATGCAAGCATGACTCTTTGCATCCAACTTCTTTCTACAATCATCAGGAATGTGAGCCCAGGCAACACATCCAAACACACGGAGGTGGCCGAATGAAGGCTTCTTCCCATACCATCATTTGACTCGAGTCATGGAAAGAACAGCTCAAGTCGAGATGCGATTGAGCAGATAGTTTGCGCAATACACGGCTTCAGCCCAGAAGTGAGGCAGATCCTTAGCATGCAAAGGACATCTAGCCATTTCAACTAATGTTTGATTCTTGCGTTCTGCGACGCCATTCTATTGAGGCGTGTGAGGGACCAACCGTTGCCAGTGAATACCAAATCGAAGTAGGTATTCTTCAAAAGGTCGATGGACATACTCACCTCCATTATCTAATCTCAAGCATTTGATGGGTCGACCACATTACTTTTCAGCAAGGGCCCGAAACTCCTTGAACTTCTCAAAGACAAGGTTCTTATTCTTTAGGAAAAAGATCCATGTGAAACAAAAGAAATCATCAATGAAAGTCAAAATATACCTCGCACCTGCCAATGAAGGTAGATTGATGCAACAGACATCACTATGAACTAGTTCCAGTAGGTTTTGTGCTCGCCACGATTTGCCAGAGTCGAATGGTGCCTGATGATGCTTCCCAAGCACACAACCCTTACAGACTCCTTCAAGGGGAAACACCTTTGGCAGACCAGCAACCATATTCTAAGTTCTAGTGCCTATAGACTTCGAAAGTTCAGGTGTCTGAGTCGCTCATGCAAAATTCAACTTCGCTCATCGGTGTGAGCAACACGTACAATCGATTCGAGTTCAGGTCAAGTCGTGTCACGGAACTTGTACAAACTGTCTGTTGGGTCGAAAAGCCCGCACAATCGACTTACCTTTCTTCAAATCACAAACATAGAACTGATCTGGCCAAAATTCCACAATCTTACATGTCTGTGTTAGTTGAGCAACAAACAACATATTGGCACTGAGATTTGGCACATGATAGATGTCGACAATCTTCCCATGTCGACAAGCAACATCACCCTGACCAGCAACATCCATAGCAAAATCATCAGCAACATAGATTTTCCTCTCCTTAGCTTCATCTAACCACGTGATTAAGGAGGCATCCTTAGCCATGTGATGAGTGCACCCAAAGTCGACTACCCATTCGTTCTACACAGCCTAAGACAGCAAGGCCTAAGAAGTTTTGACTTGGAAGGTGAAATTATCAGTGGGTCGGCATACAGCGAACATGTCTCCTTCAAGGCATTTAACCATCTCCTCTAAATCATCTCGCTTTTTATAGCAGACTTTTTCCACGTGTCCAGTCTTTCCACAGTACTGACCTGTCTTCTTCTTTCGACTTCATTGTGGTGCATCTGCTTGTCTCTGAGGTTTCTGGTCATGGTATGCAGGTTTCTGTGTAGAGGCATCAAACCGTACTCTATCCCTGGGATCCATCTTGCCCTTTCCCTTGAGCAAGTGGGTCTGGTGTTAACCACCAAGCTTACCTTCTTCAAGCAATCTATGATGATCAATAATCAAAAGACCACAGAAAGCTTCAAAGGTGTAATCCTTACCATCTTCCTTGTGTGCTTGCCAATTGGTGCGGAAAGTTGACACGAACACATCAAATGGTGTTCTCAAGTTCATCAGGACCAACTCGATGAGTTGTCCATCCTTCTTCTGATAGTTCTTTCCACACTCGCCCAATTTTAACTGGAGTTCTTTGACACACACCAAATAGTCCTCCATTCTCTCAAAAGAATGAGGATCGAGAGAGATCAACTTTTTCTCCAACTACATGACATGGCTCTTGTCGACTTGGTCGAACAACGATTTCATCTTCTTCCAAACTTGATGAGGGCAGTCGATTCCACTAATAAGGTGAAATCGAATCTCTAGCGAGATGTAGGTCATAATGACCCCTGCAACCTCATCCTTCTTGCCATAAACAGCGAACTTCGCCTTGTCGTTTGTTGGATCTGGAATCGCAACCTTCATCTATTGCCACAATCCTCTGCTCTTCAGTAGGGTTTCCATATCTAGTGCCCATACTGCATAATTTGATCCATTCAAAACAACAGGATCAATCTTCGAAGCCATCTTCAATATCTAGACAGAAACTGGTATGTTTCAATAAGTTCCAATCGGCAAACCACCGACCCAGAGTCAATCACACAACAGATCCGACTCAACAAGGTTTGCAAATAACAGGTCCATATTTTAAACCATCGGCTCTGATACCATATTGGGGCATGGAGTGGAACACGACATGAAATAGAGAACACAGTACTACAGATAATCGAAGAGGAACAAAAAAAATTCAAAGACAAAGGGCGGTGTCTAAAGACACCATTACAACACTTAAGCAGGTCCATGTTTTAAACCATTAAGGTTTGCAAATAACAGGTCCATGTTTTAAACCAACAACTCTCATACCATATTGGGGAATGGGGTGGAACACGACATGAAATAGAGAACACAGTACTGCAGATAATCGAAGAGGAACAAAAAAATTTCAAAGACAAAGGGTGGTGTCTCAAGACACCGTTACAGCACTTAAGCAGAGCGCA
>ML791598.1:504-101630 GCA_009831015.1 Picea engelmannii
TTACAGCTCCGGGGTTATGCTTTCGCCTGAAGAATGATGCAGTGCTGAAATCCCCAAATTCTGAACCAGAGAGTATTTACTTAGCAACCTGAATACAGATGCGGGTTAATAGATCTCACCACAGTTTTGATTGCGGGGGAAGAAGTGTAGTTCTCGTGCCGTTTTTTCTCAACTTCGGTTCACGTTCCAAGCCCAAGTTTGGAACGAAGTGGAACTATGGGTTGAAAAGAAAAATCCTTCGTATGAAATCATATTTGGATACCCATTTGAGAGTTTTACACCACAGTCTTGATTGTGGGCGAAGACGTGTAGTTCTCTTGGCGCTTTTTCTCAACTTCAGGTCACATTTGAGTCCCAAGTTTGGCATGAAGTTGAACTACGGGTTGACAAGAAAAATCCTTTGTTTCCGCGTATGAAATCATATTTGGATACCCATTTGAGATTTTTACACCACAATCTTGATTGCGGACAAAGACGTGTAGTTCTTGGGCCGCTTTTTCTCAACTTTGGGTCACGTTCCACGCCCAAGTTTGGAATGAAGTGGAACTACGGGTTGAAAATAAAAATCCTCTGTTTCCACGTATGAAATCATATTTGGATACCCATTTGAGAGTTGTACACAATAGTCTTGATTGAGGGTGAAGACATGTAGTTCTCGGGCCACTTTTTCTCAACTTTAGGTCACTTTCCAGGCCCAAGTTTTGAACGAAGTGGAACTGTGGGTTGAAAAGAAAAATCCTTCGTTTTCGGGTATGAAATCATATTTGGACACCCATTTGAGAGTTGTACACCATAGTAATGATTGCGGGAGAAGATGTGAAGTTCTCGGGCTTCTTTTTCTAAACTTCGGGTCACGTTCCAGGCCCAATTTTGGAACGATGTGGAACTATGAGTTGAAAAGAAAAATCCTATGTTTCTGCATATGAAATCATATTTGGATACCCATTTGAGAGTTGTAAACCACAGTCTTGATTGCGTGCAAAGACATGTATTTATCGGGCTGCTTTTTGTTAGCTTCGGGTCACGTTCCAAGCCCAAGTTTGGAAAGAAGTGGAACGACGGGTTGAAAAGAAAAATCCTTCGTTTCCGCGTATGAAATCGTATTTGGATACCCATTTGAGGGTTGTACACCACAGTCTTGACTGCGGGCGAAGACGTGTAGTTCTCGGGCCACTTTTTATCAACTTCGGGTGACGTTCCTGGCTCAAGTTTGGAACTACGTGGAACTATGGGTTGAAAAGCAAAATCCTTCATTTCCACGTATGAAATCATATTTGGATACCCATTTCAGAGTTGTAGAACACAGTCTTGATTGCAGGAGAAGAAGTGTAGTTATCGTGCCGCTTTTTCTCAAGTTTGGGTCACGTTCCAGGCCCAAGTTTTGAACGAAGTGGAACTACAGGTTGAAAAAAAAAATCATCTATTTCCACGTATGAAATCATATCTGGATACCCATTTGAGAGTTGTACACCACAGTCTTGATTGTGGGCGAAGACGTGTAGTTCTCGGGCCGCTTTTTCTAAACTTCGGGTCATGTTCCAGGCCCAAGTTTGGAACGAAGTGGATCTATGGTTTCAAAATAAAAATCCTTTGTTTTCGCGTATAAAATTATATTTGGATACCCCTTTGAGAATTTTACACCACAGTCTTGATTGCGGGCGAAGAAGTGTAGTTATTGTGACGTTTTTTCTCAACTTCAGGTATCGTTCCCGACCCAGGTTGGAACAAAGTGGGAGTACGAGTTGAAAAGAAAAACCCTTCGCCTCCACGTATGAAATCATATTTGGATACCCATTTGAGAGTTGTACACCACCGTCTTGATTGCGGGCGAAGACGTGTAGTTCTCGGGCTTCTTTTTCTCAACTTTGGGTCAAGTTCTAGGCCCAAGTTTGAACGAAGTGGGATTACGGGCTGAAAAAAAAAGCCTGTGTTTTTGCGTATGAAAAGATATTTTGATACCCCTTTGAGAGTTGTAAACCACAGTCTTGACTGCGAGCGAAGACGTGTAGTTCTCGGGCCACTTTTCTCAACTTTGGGTCACGTTCCTGGCCCAAGTTTGCAACGAAGTGGAAGTACAGGTTGAAAAGGAAAATACTTTGTTTTCGCGTATGAAATCATATTTGGATACCCATTTGAGATTTGTACACCACAATCTTGATTGCGGATGAAGATGTGTAGTTATCAGGCCGCTTTTTCTCAACTTCCAGTCATGTTCCAGGCCCATGCTGGAACAAACTGGGATTACAGATTGAAAATAAAAATCCTGCATTTCCTAATATGAAATCATATTTGGATACGCATTTGGGAGTTGTGCACCACAGTCTTGATTGCGGGTGAAGACGTGTAGTTCTGGGGCCGCATTTTCTCAACTTCGAGTCACGTTCTAGGACCAAGTTTGGAACAAAGTGGAACTACGGGTTGAAAATAAAAATCCTCCATTTCCAAATATGAAATCATAATTGGATACCCATTTGAGAGTTGTACACCACAGTCTTAATTGCAAGAAAAGACGTGTAGTTCTGGGGCCTCTTTTTCTCAACTTCGGATCATGTTCGAGGCCTATATTTGGAAAGAAGTGGAACTACAGGTTGAAAAGAAAAATCCTCTATTTGCGCGTATGAAATCATGTTTGGATACCCATTTGAGAGTTGTACACCATAGTCTTTATTGTGGGCGAAGACGTGTAGTTCTTGGGCCGTTTTTTCTCAACTTGGGGTCACGTTTTAGGCCCAAGTTTGAATGAAGTGGGATTATGGGTTGAAAAGAAAAGTTTCTCGTTTCCACGTATAAAATCATATTTGGATACCCATTTGAGAGTTCTACACCATAGTCTTTATTGCGGGCGAAGACGTGTAGTTCTTGGGCCATTTTTTCTCAACTTCAGGTCACGTTCCAGGCCCAAGTTTGAACGAAGTGGTATTATGGGTTGAAAAGAAAGGTTCCCCATTTCCACATACGAAATCATATGTGGATACCCATTTCAGATTTGTAAACCATAGTCTTGATTGCTGACGAAGAAGTGTAGTTCTCGGGCCATTTTTTCTCAACTTTGGGTCACATTCCAGGCCCAAGTTTGGAACGAAGTGGAACTACGGGTTGAAAATCAAAATCCTCTGTTTTCGCATATGAAATCATATTTGGATACCCATTTGAGAGTTGTACACCATAGTATTGATTGAGGGCGAAGACGTGTAGTTCTTGGGCCACTTTTTCTCAACTTTGGGTCACTTTTCAGGCCCAAGTTTTGAACAAAGTGGAGCTGCGGGTTGAAAATAAAAAAACCTTCATTTTTGCGTATGAAATCATATTTGGACACCCATTTGAGAGTTGTACACCATAGTCTTGATTGCAGGCGAAGACATGTAGTTTGCGGGTTGCTTTTTCTCAACTTTGGGTCACGTTCCAGGCCCAAGTTTGGAACGAAGTGGAACTACGAGTTGAAAAGAAAAATCCTATGTTTCCGCGTATGAAATCATATTTGGATACCCATTTGAGAGTTGCAAACCACAGTCTTGATTGCGGGCAAAGACATGTAGTTCTCGGGCTGCTTTTTCTCAGCTTCGGGTCACATTCCAGGCCCAAGTTTGGAAAGAAGTGGAACTATGGGTTGAAAAGAAAAATAATTCGTTTCCACGTAAGAAATCGTATTTGGATACCCATTTTAGAGTTGTACACCACAGTCTTGATTGCGAGCGAAGATGTGTAGTTCTGGGGCCACATTTTCTCAACTTCGGGTCACGTTCCAGGCCCAAGTTTTGAACTACGTGGAACTACGGGTTGAAAAGAAAAATCCTTCGTTGCCTTGTACGAAATCATATTTGGATACCCATTTGAAAGTTGTACACCACAGTCTTGATTGCAGCCGAAGACGTGTAGTTCTCATGCCACTTTTTCTCATCTTCGGGTCACGTTCTAGGCCCAAGTTTGGAACGAAGCGGAACTACAGGTTGAAAAGAAAAATCCTCTGATTCCGCGTATGAAATCATATCTGGATACCCATTTGAGAGTTGTACACCACAGTCTTGATTGCGGGCGAACACGTGTAGTTCTCTGGCCACTTTTTCTCAACTTCGGGTCACGTTCCATGCCCAAGTTGGAACGAAGTGGGAGTACGAGTTGAAAAAAAAAACCCTCTATTTCTGCGTATGAAATCATATTTGGATACCCATTTGAGAGTTGTACACCACATTCTTGATTGTTGGCGAAGACGTGTAGTTCTCGGGCTACATTTTCTCAACTTTGGGTCAGGTTCCAGGCCCAAGTTTGGAATGAAGTGAAACTACGGGTTGAAAAGAAAAATCCATCGTTTCTGTGTATGAAATCATATTTGGATACACATTTGAGAGTTGTACACCACAGTCTTGATTGTGGGAGAAGATGTGTAATTCTCGGGCCAGGTTTTCTCAACTTCGGGTCAAGTTCCAGGCCCAAGTTTGAACGAAGTGGGATTACGGGCTGAAAAACAAAACCCTATGTTTCCGCGTATGAAATCAAATTTTGATACCCATTTGAGAGTTGTACACCACAATCTTGATTGTGGGTGAAGACATGTAGTTCTTGGGCCACTTTTTCTCAACTTTGGGTCACATTCCTGGCCAAAGTTTGGAGCGAAGTGGAACTACAGGTTGAAAAGAAAAATTCTTCGCTTTCGCATATGAAATCATATTTGGATAACCATTTGAGAGTTGTACACCACAGTCTTGATTGCAGGCGAAGACATGTACTTATTAGGATATTTTTTCTCAACTTCGGGTCACATTCCATGCCCACATTGGAGCAAACTAGGATTACGGGTTGAAAATAAAAATCCTCCGTCTCCATGTATGAAATCATATTTGGATACCCATTTGAGAGTTGTTCACCATAGTCTTGATTGCGGGCGAAGACGTGTACTTCTCGGGATGCTTTTTCTCAACTTTGGGTTACGTTCCAAGCCCAAGTTTGGAACGAAGTAGAATTATAGGATGAAAAGAAAAATCCTCCATTTCCTAATATGAAATCATATTTGTATACACATTTGGGAGTTGTACACCACAGTCTTGATTGCAGGTGAAGACGTGTAGTTCTGGGGCCGCGTTTTCTCAACTTCGGGTCACGTTCCAGGCCCAAGTTTGGAACAAAGTGGAACTATAGGTTGAAAAGAAAAATCCTCTATTTCCAAATATGAATTCTTAATTGGATACCCATTTGAGAGTTGTACACCATAGTCTTCATTGCGAGCGAAGACGTGTAGTTCTGAGGCTTCTTTTTCTCAACTTTGGGTCACGTTCTAGGCCCAAGTTTGGAAAGAAGTGGAACTACAGGTTGAGAAGAAAACTCATATGTTTGCGCGTATGAAATCATATTTGGATACCCATTTGAGAGTTGTACACCATAGTCTTTATTGTGGGCGAAGAAGTGTAGTTCTTGGGCCGTTTTCTCTCAACTTCGGGTCACGTTCTAGGCCCAAGTTTGAATGAAGTGGGATTATGGGTTGAAAAGAAAAGTTCCTCGTTTCCACATACGAAATCATATTTGGGTATCCATTTAAGAGTTGTACACCACAGTCTTGGTTGCGGGCAAAGATGTGTAGTTCTTGGGCCTCTTTTTCTCAACTTCTGGTCACGTTCCATTCCCAAGTTTGAACGAAGTGGGATTATGGGTTGAAAAGAAAGGTTCCCCATTTCCACATACAAAATCATATTTGGATACCCATTTGAGATTTGTACACCAATTCTTGATTACGGGCAAAGCCTTGTAGTTCTAGGGCCGCTTTTTCTCAAATTCGGGTCACGTTCCTAGCCCAAGTTTGAACGAAGTGGGATTATGGGTTGAAAAGAAAAGTTCCCCATTTCCACGTATGAAATCATATTTGGATACCCATTTGAGAGTTGTACACCACAGTCTTGATTGCGGGCGAGGAAGTGTAGTTCTTGGGCCGCTTTTTCTCAACTTCGGGTCACGTTCGAGGCCCAAGTTTGAACGGAGTGTTATTATGGGTTGAAAAGAAAGGTTCCCACTTTGTAAATGAAGAATTTTTCTTTTCAACCGATTATTCCACTTCGTTCGACGCTGGTCAAACTTGAGTCTAGAATGTGACTCGAAGTTGAGAAAAAGTGGCCCAGGAACTAAAATTCTTCGCTCACAATCAAGACAACGTGTACAAATCTCAAATGGGTATCCAAATATGATTTCATATTTAGAAATGAAGAATTTTTTTTTTTCAACCCATAATTCCACTTCGTTCGAGGCTAGTCAAACTTAGGCCTAGAATGTGACCCGAGGTTGAGAAAAAGAGGCCCAAGAACTACACGTATTTTCTTGCAATCAAGACAACGTGCACAAATCTCAAATGGGTATCCAAATGTGAGTTCATATTTGGAAATGAAGAATTTTTCTTTTCAACCCATAATTCCACTTCGTTCGAGGTTGGTCAAACTTAGGCTTAGAATGTGACCCGAAGTTGAGAAAAAGCGGCCCAAGAACTACACTTCTTTTCTCGCAATCAAGACCACGTGTACAAATATCAAAGGGGTATTCAAATGTGATTTCATATTTGGAAATGAAGAATTTTTCTTTTCAACCCATAATTGCACTTCATTCGAGGCTAGTCAAACATTTGCCTAGAATGTGACCCAAAATTGAGAAAAAGTGGCACAATAACTACACGTCTTCACTCACAATCAAGACCACGTGTAAAAATATCAAATGGGTATCCAAATGTGATTTCATATTTGGAAATTAAGAATATTTCTTTTCAACCCATAATTCCACTTCGTTCGAGGCAGGTCAAACTTGGGCTTAGAATGTGACCCGAAGTTGAGAAGAAGAGGCCCATGAAATACACGTCTTTGCTCACAATCAGGACCATCTATATAGCTCTCAAATGGGTATCCAAATGTGATTTCATATTTGGAAATGAGAAAATTTTCTTTTCAACCCATAATTCCCCTTGGTTCTCAAGGTGGGTCAAACTTGGGCCTAAAATGTGACCCAAAGTTGACAAAACACGGCCCAAGAACTACATGTCTTCACTCAAAATCAAGACCACGTGTAAAAATCTCAAATGGGTATCCAAAAGTGATTTCATATTTTGAAATGAATAATTTTCCTTTCAACCCAGACTTCCACTTCGTTCGAGGCGGGTCAAACTTGGGCCTAGAATGTGACCCGAAGTTGAGAAAAAGCAGCCCAAGAACTACATGTCTCTGCTCGCAATCAAGCTGACATGTACAAATCTCAAATGGGTATCCAAATGTGATTTCATATTTGAAAATGAAGAATTTTTCTTTTCAACCCATAATTCCACTTCGTTCGACGCTGGTCAAACTTGCGCCTAGAATGTGACCCGAAGTTGAGAAAAAGCGGCCTAAGAAATACAAGTCTTCTTTCGCAATCAAGACCACGTGTAGAACTCTCAAATGGGTATCCAAATGTGATTTCATATTTGGAGATGAAGAATTTTTCTTTTCAACCCATAATTCCACTTCGTTCCAGGCTCGTTAAACTTGGGTGTAGAATGTGACCTGAAGTTGAGAAAAAACGTCCCAAGAACTACACGTCTTCGCTTGCAATCATGACCATGTCTACAACTCTCAAATGAGAATCCAAATATGATTTCATATTTGGAAATGAAATTTTTTTCTTTTCAACCCATAATTCCACTTCGTTCGAGGTTGGTCTAACTTGGGCCTAGAATGTGACCCGAAGATGAGAAAAAGAGGCCCAAGAACTACACATCTTCGGTCGCAATCAAGACCACGTGTACAACTCTCAAATGGGTATACAAATATGGTTTCATATTTGGAAATGAAGAATTTTTCTTTTCAACCCATAATTCCACTTCGTTCAATGCTGGTCAAACTTGGGCCAAAAATGTGACTGGAAGTTGAGAAAGAGTGCCATAGGAACTCTCGTCTTCGCTCGCAATCAAGAGCACGTGTACAAATCTCAAATGGGTATCCAAATGTGATTTCATATTTGGAAATGAAGAATTTTTCTTTTCAACCCATAATTCCAATTCGTTCGAGGCTTGTCAAACTTGGGCATAGAATGTGAACCGAAGTTGAGAAAAAGCAGCTCATGAACTCCACATCTTCTCTCGCAATCAAGACCATGTGTACAAATCTCGAATGAGTATCCAAATGTGATTTCATATTTGGAATGAAGAATTTTTCTTTTCAACCCATAATTCCACTTCGTTCGAGGCTGGTCAAACTTGGGCCTAGAATGTGATCCAAAGATGAGAAAGAGCGGCCCAGGAACTCCACATCTTTGTTCGCAATCAAGACCAGATGTACAACTCTCAAATGGGTATCCAAATATGATTTCATATTTGGAAATGAAGAATTTATCGTTTCAACCCATAATTCCACTTTGTTCGAGGCTGGTCAAACTTAGGCCTAGAATGCGACCTGCAGTTGAGAAAGAGTGGCCCACGAGCTACACGTCTTCACTCACAGTCAAGACCATGTGTACAACTCTCAAAATGGGTATCCAAATATGATTTTGTATTTGGAAATGAACAATTTTTCTTTTTAACCAATAATTCCACTTCGTTGGAGGCTAGTCAAACTCTGGCCTAGAATCTGACCAGAGGTTGAGAAAGAGCGTTCCAGGAACTACACGTCTTTGCTCACAATCAAGACCATGTCTACATCTCTCAAATGGGTATCCAAATATGATTTCATATTTGGAAATGAGGAATTTTTCTTTTCAACCCATAATTCCACTTCGTTCAAGGCTGGTCAAACTTGGGCCTAGAATGTGACCCGAAGTTGAGAAAGAGCGGCCCAGGAACTACATGTATTCGCTCGCAATCAAGACCATGTGTACATATCTCAAATGGGTATCCAAATATTATTTCATATTTGGAAATGAATAATTTTGATTTTCAACCCATAATTCCACTTCATTCGAGGCTGGTCAAACTTGGGCCTAGAATGTGACCCGAAGTTGAGAAAGAGTGGCCCAAGAACTACACGTCTTCGCTCGCAATCAAGACCATGTGTACAACTCTCAAATGGGTGTCCAAATATGATTTCATATTTGGAAATGAAGAGTTTTTCTTTTCAACCCATAATTCCACTTCATTCGAGGCTGGTCAAACTTGCGCCTAGAATGTGAACCGAAGATGAGAAAAAACAACTCAGGAACTACACGTCTTCTCTCACAATCAACACCATGTGTAGAAATCTCAAATGGGTATCCAAATATTATTTTATATTTGAAAATGAAGAATTTTTCTTTTCAACCCATAATTCCACTTTGTTTGAGGCTGGTCAAACTTGGGCCTAGAATGTGACACAAAGTTGAGAAAAAGTGGCCCATGAACTACATGACTTAGCTCGCAATCAAGACCACATGTACAATTCTCAAATGGGTATCCAAATATTATTTCATATTTGGAGAAAAATAATTTTTCTTTTGAACCCATAATTCCACTTCGTTCGAGGCGGGTGAAACTTAAGCCTAGAATGTGACCCGAAGTTGAGAAAAAGCGGCCCAAGAAATACACATCTTCGCTTGCAATCAAGACGATGTGTACAAATCTCAAATGGGTATCCAAACATGATTTCATATTTGGAAATGAATAATTTTGCTTTTCAACCCATAATTCCACTTCGCTCGAGGCTGGTCAAACTTGTGCCTAGAATGTGACCTGAATTTGAGAAAAAGTGGCACAAGAACTACACGTCTTCTCTTGCAATAAAGACCATGTGTGGAACTCTCAAATGGGTATCCAAATGTGATTTCATATTTGGATATGAAGAATTTTTATTTTCAACCCATAATTCCACTTCATTCGAGGCTCATCAAACTTGGGCCTAGAATGTGACTCGAAGTTGAGAAAAACCGGCCCAAGAACTACACGTCTTCACTCACAATCAAGAGCACATGTAGAACTCTCAAATGGGAATCCAAATGTGATTTCATATTTGGAAATCAAGAATTTTTCTTTTCAACCCATAATTCCCCTTCGTTCGAGGTTGGTCAAACTTAGGCCTAGAATGTGACCCGAAGTTGAGAAAAAGCATCCCAAGAACTACACGTCTTTGCTCGCAATCAAGACCATGTGTACAACTCTCAAATGGGTATCCAAATGTGATTTCATATTTGGAAATGAAGGTTTTTTCTTTTCAAACCATAATTCCACTTCGTTCGAGGTGGGTCAATCTTGGGCCTAGAATGTGACTCGAAATGGAGAAAAAGAAGCCCAATAACTGCACGTCTTCGCTCAAAATCAAGACCATGTGTACAAATCTCAAATGGGTATCAAAATAAGATTTCATATTTGGAAATGAAGAATTTTTGTTTTCAACCCATAATTATACTTTGTTCGTGGTGGGTCAAACTTGGGCTTAGAATGTGACCAAAAGTTGAGAAAAAACGACCCAAGAACTACACGTCTTCACTCACAACCAAGACCACGTGTACGAATATCAAATGGGTATCCAAATGTGATTTCATATTTGGAAATGAGGAATTTTTCTTTTCTACCCATAATTCCACTTCGTTCGAGGCAGGTCAAACTTGGGCCTAGAATGTGACACGAAATTGACAAAACGTTTCACAAGAACTACACATCTTCGCTCACAGTAAGGACCATGTGTACAAGTCTCAAATGGGTAACCAAATCTGATTTCATATGTGGAAATGAAATTTTTTTCTTTTCAACCCATAATTCCACTTCGTTCGAGGCGGGTCAAACTTGGGCCTAGAATGTGACCCGAAGTTGAGAAAAAGCGTCCAAGAAATACACATCCTCGCTCGCAATCAAGACCACGTGTACAACTCTCAAATGGGTATCCAAATGTGATTTCAAATTTGCAAATGAATAATTTTTCTTTTCAACCCATAATTCCACTTCATTCGAGCCTAGCCAAACTTGGGCCTAGAATGTGACCCGAAGTTGAGAAAAAACGGCCCAAGAACTACACGTCTTCGTTCGCAATCAAGACCACGTGTACAACTCTCAAATGGGTATCCAATGTGATTTCATATTTTAAAATGAAGAATTTTTCTTTTCAACCCATAATTCCACTTCGTTCGAGGCTGGTCAAACTTGCACCTAGAATGTGACCCAAAGTTGAGAAAAAGCAGCCCAAGAACTACATGTCTTCGCTCGAAATCAAGACTGCATGTTCAACCCTCAAATGGGTATCCAAATCTGATTTCATATTTGGGGATGAAGAATATTGCTTTTCAACCCATAATTCCACTTCGTTCGAGACTGGTCAAACTTGGGTCTAGAATGTGACCCAAAGTTGCGAAAAAACAGGCCAGGAACTACACGTCTCCGCTCACAATCAAGACCATGTGTACAACTCTCAAATGGGTAGCAAAATATGATTTGATATTTGGAAATGAAGAATTTTAATTTTCAACCGATAATTCCACTTCGTTCGAGGCTAGTCTAACTTGGGCCTAGAATGTGACCCGAAGTTGACAAAAACCAGCCTAGGAACTACACGTCTTCACTTGCAATCAAGACCACATTTACAATTCTCAAATGGGTATCCAAATATAATTTCATATTTGGAAATGATGAATTTTTCTTTTCAACCCATAATTCCACTTCGTTTGAGGTTGGTCAAACTTGGGCCTAGAATGTGAAATGAATTTGAGAATAAAACGTCCCAAGAACTACACTTCTTCGCTCCCAATAAAGACCACGTGTACAACTCTCAAATGGGTATCCAAATATGATTTCATATTTGGAAATGAAGAATTTTTCTTTTCAGCCCATTATTCCACTTCGTTCGAGGCTAGTCAAACTTGGGCCTAAAATGTGACCCGAAGTTGAGAAAAAGAGGCCCATGAACTACACGTCTTCGCTCGCAATCAAGACCACGTGTACAACTCTCAAATGGGTATCCAATTATGATTTCATATTTGTAAATGAAGAAATTTTCTTTGCAACCCATAATTCCACTTCATGTCAAACTTGGGCCTAGAATGTAACTCGAAGTTGAGAAAACGCGGCCCAAGAACTACACGTCTTCGCTCGCAATAAAGACCACATGTACAACTCTCAAATGGGTATCCAGATGTGATTTCATATTTGGAAATGAGGAATTTTGTTTTTCATCCCATAATTCCACTTCGTTCGAGGCTGGTTAAACTTGGGCTTAGAATGTGACCCGAAGTTGAGAAAAAGTGGTTGAGAAACTACACATTTTTGCTCGCAATCAATACCACGTGTACAAATCTCAAATTGGTATCGAAATATGATTTCATATTTGGAAATGAAGAATTTTTCTTTTCAACCCATAATTCCACTTCGTTTGAGGCTAGTCAAACTTGGGCCTAGAATGTGACCCGAAGTTGAGAAAAACCAGCCCAGGAACTACACGTCTTTGCTCGCAATCAAGACCACATGTAAAATTCTCAAATGGGTATCCAAATATCATTTAATATTTGGAAATGAAGAATTTTTCTTTTCAACCTATAATTGCACTTCGTTCATGGTTGGTCAAACTTAGGCTTAGAATGTGACAGGAAGTTGAGAAAAAATGGCCAAGGAAATACACGACTTCGCTCGCAATCAAGACCATGTGTAAAAATATCAAATGGGTATCCAAATATGATTTCATATCTGGAAATGAAATTTTTTTCTTTTCAACCCATAATTCCACTTCATTCGAGGTTGGTCAAGCTTGGGCCTAGAATGTGACCCGAAGTTGAGAAAAAACTGCCCAGGAACTATATGTCTTCCCTCACAATCAAGACCATGTGTACAACTCTCAAATGGGTATCCAAATATGATTTCATATTTGAAAATGAAGAATTTTTATTTTCAACCTATAATTCCACTTCGTTCGAGGCTGGTCAAACTTAGGCCTAGAATGTAACCCGAAGTTGAGAAAAAGTGGCCCAAGAACTACAAGTCTTCGCTCGCAATCAAGACCACGTGTACAACTCTCAAATGGGTATCCAAATATGATTTCATATTTGGAAATGAAGAATTTTTTTTTTAACCGATAATTCCACTTCGTTCGAGGTTGGTCAAACTTGGGCCTAGAATGTGACCCAAAGTTAAGAAAGAGCGGCCCATGAACTACACTTCTTTGCTCACAATCAAGATGATGTGTACAACTCTCAAATGGGTATCCAAATATGATTTCATATTTTTAAAAGAAGAATTTTTCTTTTCAACCCATAATTCCACTTCGTTCAAGGCGTGTCAAACTTGGGCCTAGAATGTGACCCGAAGTTGAGAAAAAGAAGCCCAAGAACTACACGTCTTCGCTCACAATAAAGACCATGTGTACAACTCTCAAATGGGTATCCAAATATGATTTCATATTTGGAAATGAAGAATTTTTCTTTTCAACCCATAATTCCACTTCGTTCAAGGCGTGTCAAACTTGGGCCTAGAATGTGACACGAAATTGAGAAAAAGCGGCCCAAGAACTACACGTCTTCGCTTGAAATCAAGACCACGTGTACAACTCTCAAATGGGTATCCAAATATGATTTCATATTTGGAAATGTAGAATTTTTCTTTTCAACCCATAATTCCACTTCGTTCGATGCTGGTCAAACTTGGGCCTAGAATGTGACCCAAAATTGAGGAAAAGCGGCCCAGGAACTACACGTCTTCGATCACAATCAAGACCACGTGTTCAGATACACCATGTATATTACAGAGTTACAAATCCGTTTTGGATGATGAAATTTATGAGGGATTTTGTTTGAGGTACATGTTGGGGACATGGTTGAGACAAGTAGTTGATGAGTTGACACATACATGAGGTGTATAGTTGATGATGTTGGTACATATTGATGAGTCACAGTTGATGAGTAGTTGATACATTATTGATACATAATTGGTACATGGCTAATGCACTTTATTATGGTACAAGTTGATTATAGGTTGAGGTACAGGTTGATGCATGGTTGATTTAAATGATGCATGGTTCAGGTTATTGGTATAGGTTGTTTGGTGCAGGTTTACAACAGTATATTTCACAGTGATAGTGTGACAGTGGTTCCATCATTCTATTTATATGTCAGAGCAGTTGGATGGGGCAAGGACAGGTGGTTGTAGCCACCTTCCGGTTGTAGCTGGAGAACATAGGGGGTTGTAGCCTCCTTCTGGTTGTAGCCAGAGAATTGGGGAGTTGAAGCTTCCCTCAGATTGTAGCCTTAGAAAATAGGGGGTTGGAGCCTCCTTCCAGTTGCAACTGGAAAACAAAGGAAGTTGGTGCTTCCAATGAATGTAATTCTTCAAGACATATATGAAAAATATTTCTGTGGTTTTCTCTCGCTTTGGGTTTCCATGTAAAAAAACTGGTGTACTGTGTATGTGTATGATTGTTCATTTGTTCATTGTTTATTTACTCTAAAAATATTGGATGATAATGCTAAATTGATATAACACTTGCATTATATGCTTAAAAAGGATCAGATTGATCTATTATTGATTCACCCCCCCTCTCAGTAATCCAACAACTTATCCTTTCACTTAGCTCATCATGCTGAAGCAAGTGAAGAAATGAATGAACAAGATAGCTCTCCGTCAGCACTATTTTACATTGACAGTCAAATCCTTCCTGTAGTTGAACATCCCTGGTACAAATATCTGGTGTATTACTTTCAAAATCATAGGTGTCCAAATAATTTAGATACTCATCGAAGGAGAAGGCTTTGTCTTGAATCTTCCATATATGTCATTTTAGGAGACTTCTTGTTTAGGATATCTGTCGATGGTATGTTACTTCGTTGTGTAAATAATGAGGAAGAACATAATTTTTTACAAGAAACCCATGGATCTTTAGATCCTGTTATTCATGTAGGTGGCCACTTTTCTACTAAAACTACTGCTTTTAAAATTATCAGAAAAGGGTACTATTGGCCTTCAATTTTTTGTGATTCTTATAACTTTGCAAGTTCTTGTGACAAGTGCCAAAAGTTTGTTGGGAAAGAACATATTTATGCCATGCCTCTACAACATTTCCTCCCCGACTTTCCTTTTTCAAAATGGGGTATGGAATTTATCGGTCCTATTTATCCTCCGTCTTCAGCAGGGAATGTTTTTATCTTGATAGGCACAGTCTATTTTATAAAATGGACTGAAGTTGTCCCACTTAAGCATTCACAGGATGAGCAGGTTATTTATTTCCTTGAAACTAATATCTTTTCCATATTTGGTCTTCCTTTAGATATTATTACAAATAACGATCCTTCTTTTATTTCTGCTAAGATGACTTAGTTTCTAGCTAAACTGGGAGTTAAACATTTTACCTCATCATCTTATTACCCTCAAGGAAATGGGCAAGATGAGTCTACTAACAAAAATATGGTTAGAATTATCAAGAGGCTCATCGAAGATAAGGCTCGTCAATGGCACACCCTCCTCACTTAATCCCTTTGGGCATATCACACTACCACCAAGGTGAGCACAGGTTGCACCCCCTTTCAACTTGTTTATGGTCAAGAAGCCATTCTGCCTACCGAGACGGAAATTTATTTTTTACGAATGATGCTACATATTGAATAATTGAATTATTCTAATATCCCTCAAAGGATAAATGCAGTGTTGTCTTTAGAAGAACAAAGGATGTTTTCCTTGGAGAACATAGAGAAAATACAAC
This sequence comes from Picea engelmannii, assembly GCA_009831015.1. Taxonomy (NCBI): domain Eukaryota; kingdom Viridiplantae; phylum Streptophyta; class Pinopsida; order Pinales; family Pinaceae; genus Picea; species Picea engelmannii. The sequence goes on from ML791598.1 coordinate 16,083, forward strand.
AAATTGTGAAGAAATATTTCAATAAAAGTGAAAAAGTTGTCAGATTTAAGGTCAATGAGAAATTATTGTTGTGGGATTCAACTCACGCTGATAGAGGAAGGCATTCAAAGTTTCAAAATTTATGGTTGAGTCCTTTTAAAATCGCTTTTGTCCTGGGTGCTAATTCTTATATTCTAAAGGACTTGGAAGAGCGATTGCTTTCCTATAGCACTTGTTATCACCTACTAATTTGCATTAATTTTTCCTAAAGAATCTTGTCCTTGTGTTATCTTTCAACTCAGATTTTATAAAAATTTCACCAGCTCCGTCAAGCTCCCATCACCTAAATCCCTCACTCAACTGATCATCCAAAATAGTCATGTCCTCCATAAGTCAAAAATTTGGGAAATATCCCAAACCTATACCTAGCCTTAATGCTTATCTAAATCCCTTAGTTCCATCACTTCATTCATTTTTACCCTTATTTTCATATTCCTGTTGAAAATAAAAAATATTCCTTTTATTAAGCACCCTTATCCTATCCACAAAGTCATGTGTTAAGCCTCATATGTCCAAAGTCTTTAGAAAATAGAAAAAGGAGTTTATTATTATTAATATAAATATTTTAATATTAATATATTTATATTGATATTTGATCCAATATTTAATTTATGGCATCACGTCAAATCATGGGCACAAATCTCAATTTATAATGTGGAAAATTCAAAGGATGGATGGAGGATGCACATACATATTGGTTTTGGTGATTGGACACGTGTTTTTACGTGGTGAATATCCGGGGCAAAAGTGGGTAAACTCTAAACCACTTTTCTCCAGCCCAATAACAATTATGGAATTTCTAATAAATGAAATTCTTCCTCACAGTGAAATTGTTTTACAGAGGTAAAATTCAAATTTTACAAAGATTAATGTTTATTTCCATTGAAAAGAATCAAATGGGAAGATGCACGTGAAAACAGGACTTGGATAATTTTTTATCCAAAGGTTTTACGGAAGTAAAAGAAGAAGATAAAAGGCATTTTACCAAAGATGGTAAATTGGAAAAAACATGGTGACATAAATGTTTTTTTATAGTGAGATCGTAAATTGGAAAAAACATGGTATCGGTAAATGTTTTTTACAGTGAGATGGTAAATTGGAAAAAACATGGTAACAGTGAATATTTTTTACAATGAAATGGTAAATTGGGAAAAACAAGACATGGTTTCCAAAACCACAGGAAGAAGCAAATAAATAGTTTAAAAAATAACCACGAGCATGAATTAAATTATGGAAATTTAATTCTATAGGATAGAAAAATATTTGGGATTTATTTTTATTTCAAATATATTATTCCCAAATATTTAATGAGAATATGGATAAATGGAATTATATTTGAAGGAGTATAAGTGACATTTCAAAGAGAATGTGGCAGAGGAAGGAGCTGGAGCGTCAGAGGAATATGCAAGGATCATGAAACTTTTTTCTAAAAACTGTCATGTGTAATCATTGTAGAAGTTGAAACGTTTCAGTTCAACTATTGTAATCAATTTCTAACTAAAGGAACTCAAAATTGTATAAATGATAGAGGTTCTCAATGTATTAAGTATGGGAAGAAGTGCAAGGGCACAATTCTGGTTGTTCTGAACTCCATTGTAATTTTCCGGGACTAAATTGAATACATATGCAGAAGATTTTGAAGTCTCTATGAAAATATTCTAATGGTGGTGATATGAGCTTTGTCTTCCCTCATTATATGTATTTTATGTGTTCTTTAATTCCATTTACATTGTCTTTTGTTTGAATTGGATAGTTAAAATCCCATAATTCATCTCTTGATGCTCTCGACAGAAACAATTTAAACTGTGTGTATTTCTTCCTAACTAATTCATAACTCATTTTATTAATCCTCTAATGCAGTTACTTGTTTTTCCCCTTTCCTCTTGCACTCTGCAAATTTCAATTTACAACTCAGATTCTTTGCCTCATTTAGCCTTTATCCTCTGGAGAGTTCTATTGTCCAGTCAATGTTTTCATTCAATTTTAGAATTTTGACTCCATAGCCCTGAGTGTCCCTCCTCTTCTTGGACAACAACTTTATAAACCCCCCCCAAAAAAAAAATCAAATCTAGCCATCGATTTTCATAGATATATCAAGTGACACGAGAGAGCCCTCTATAAGTTGAGCAGGCTAGTTCCCAACTCTAAAGTAGGTTGAAACATTACCTATGTCGTTTTTCTATTCAGTCAGACAAAATTTATAGAGTGCTAACAACACCAACGGTTCCCACTTGAAGCACTATGTGGAACGAGCTTGAAAGTTTAACTACTATATGGAATTAATCTTATACTATAGTTTTGTTTCATTGCTTTGATTTTTCTTTGTTGTTTATTTCTTTCTGTTGTTTCATTTATGTTGTTTTTATAAACTTCTTTTCTTGTTAGAAATAAAATTCTGGATCAGTTTTTCCACAACGATGTTATTCTGCAAGTATTGTTAATTAATAACAATCAGGTTACACATCTGTCATGATGTCCCTCCTTGAAGACATCATTGCAATTTCTATCTTCTTCTAGTAGTGTTGTTAGATAAGATAATTGATTTTTTTTAATGCATATTTTCTGCTTTCCTTTTCTTCCCTCCGCTCGAGAATATAAAAAGAGCACACCAAATTTTTTTCTCCTTGAAGCAAAGAATGCTTTCACTATGATTAATCAAATGTTATGCATACAGGGATAATCCCCTCATACGTAACACTTTGCATGAGTTATTCCCAAAATCTCAAACCACTCACTTCCTCCTGCTGCATAATCATTCTGATGTATATTTCCTTGATCTAATTTTAACCTGGTCTACGAAACCATACAATATGAGTTCCGAATCTATTGGAAATAGATTTCCCTGTGGAGTCGCCAGTTTGTTGATACTTAAAAATCACAATGATGAATACTGCTCAGAAATGATTTCTAAGATCTATTATTTATTTATATTAATAATAAACTAGTAGGTGGGACCCCCTTGTAGGCTTGTGGTGCTATGGTGGATATGTTGCACTTATATTTTGTTGCTATTTTGATGATAACAACACATTCTTCTTCAGTTCGATGTTTCAAATTATGGTTTAAAATGTTATGATGACATAAGTTGATGGTTGATTATTGTGTGGCACTGGATGGTTTTGATGTCCATTCGCAAATTATATTAAGGCTTCCCTATGGATAAAAGGATCATTATCAGTTTTGTTTTGACATTGCAATTTGGATTAGTTGTTTTACTTATGATATTGAAAAAGGATGATATGGGAGATTTTTCAAATAAGAAGGGTGTATAAACAAGCCCTAATGTTATATGTAATTGTGACAAAAGAAGGGTGTATAAGCCTTCTCTGCTAGACTTAAGTGCTTTGTTAAACATTATGTGTGAATCACATGGGGTAACATTATAGAACATGGTTATTTTTAAAAGAGTTTGACAATACTTAGGGTGGTGCACTATGCATGTTGTGATATGGAAATGAAATATGTGGTTGATTAATGCTTAGTGTTATGGTGGGTTGGTTGGATTGTATGTTGAATTGAATGAGGGTGGGGAAGGAAGTGAAGTGAATTTATTGCACGTCACTCAAACAACCGTCAAGGCCCGTCACCCTAGCGATACTTGCATTTTGTTTTTGGGCTCTGGTGGTTGTTGATGCTCCGCAATTTTTGGTTGTGAAGGAGGATACAATCTAACTCTCTCCCTCGAGCAATATTTTCCAGGTATGGTTCCTTATTCTTCCATCCATGATGGTTACTTTACATTATTAATCGATTTTTGGCTCAGAATTGCTTGAGGTCTGTATTTTTCTTAAGCTTTTTGGACTGTGTATTGGTGTTGTGCTTATGGTTTCTTTTGGTGAATATTATGATGGTTGGCATTTTGGAAAAGAGGAATGGATATACTTTTTTGTGTGTAATCTATGTGTGGGTTTATTGGATAAATAGAAAGAGAGGCATGCTCGGTCGGCTTGATTTTTTGGCTCTGGTTCTCTATGTAAATTTATGTTTTTGATTTGGCAAGCTCTGAGCTTTGTGCATAAGTATTACAACCAGCCTTTTTGTTAAGTTTTACCACTTCATTTTCATCTCCGTGTTTGGTTTTTCCTCTAGGTTGTAATGTGAACTTTTAAAATTTATTTCCTTGTCTTGGCCAAGTCTCAATCTATTAGTTATCATGGCATTTTCCTCATTATCATTGTTGCATGAAAAACATTGCACATTCGGGTTTAGCATCACCCATAACTTTAATGGTTGGCCACGGGTTGTGCTTGGGCATTCATTTTACAGTGATTTTAAGAGTTTGTTTCCTTTCGCTCTCTGTTGAAGGTGGATGACTATCATTTGATAACCCTCACTATCAATAATATTGTTAAAGGTTATATGTCTATGGTAAATTTGAAAAGGCAATGAGTTGCCTACGTCTTCAAGAACTTTTTCCTTTGATTTATCCATATGTTATTACTCTTTGTGCGTCGTGTTTAAAACCTAATTATGATCTTAATATCATTGCAAATCCAGTCAAGGGGAAAGAGCACTATGTGTGCTTGGTTTATTGGGCACGATTTGTCTTTGTTTCTTGTTCGATTTTTTTTTAAAGAAGTCTGTACATGTTAAATTTATGAGAATATTAGGCTCAGAGTTGCATGTTATTGGTTGAATTCTATTTCAAATCAGTACTTATGTTGATTATATTGGAATAACACATGTGTGTGAATGGATTGAGGCCCGATTATGAGTTTTAATGCCCAGTTGATTATGTCGAACAATGTTTGGAAAATCAACAAATTGGTGGTTAGTATTTGAGTTTAAAGAATAAATATTGGATGTGGATGGTTGGAATCACTGTGCATATTTTTATTTGGTTTTATAAAGAAAAGGATTTAGCATTGGAATATAAATGACTGTTTCTCAAAAGGTTATTGTGTTTATCATATAAATGGCAATGTTTTTATTATGACTTTTGTATAAGTTTATATGGATGCAAAGGCTACTGAAATTGAGTATTTATAAGCATATGAATTGTTTTTTTGAAATTCAACAAGCAATCTGTAAAAGAAGTGACAGTTTAGATGATGGTTTAGAAAAGTGAATGTTGATTGAATTGTGGAGGTATGAACATAGTTATGTTTGATTGTTTTATTTAATTTATTTTTATATGAAAAATATCCATTTGTATTCCCTCTCATGCTACCATGTTTCTCTCATTACATCCCCCTCATGATCCCAATTTAATTTTAACAAGCCATGTTCTGTAAAATAAATTTAAAAACTCTGTGTAACAACGACGAAAGAAATAACACAACAATGGTTGGCAGCTGATACTTTTGGTATATATTACATTGTTAAGTTATTTAATGAATTGTTGAGCAGTATTCATGTGTCTATTCCCCCTCATTATACCACCTTTCACTCATTACACTCCCTTCATATGTCCCATGAAACCTGTCCCCCCCTGCTCACTTGGAAATTATTAAATAGATTTTATGGATGGATTTGCATGCATCTCATGTCAATTTTTGAGCCAAATTTTGTTTCATGCAAGAAGAATGTCATGTATGGTCTATTAAGGGATTAGTTAATGATGAATTTCTACATAAAGGATGAGTTTCTTTAGTAGGGGTAACCATGGCAGAAATAATAGAGGAAGAGGAAACTGGAACAGGGGGCCTAGAAGGCTTATATTCTTCATATATTTTGATGTTGATTCCTAGGAATTGAACCAGTTGTTCCAACATGGGTTATTTAATTGGATTGGGAAAGGGATAGTATAACCTCGACCAAAGAGACCTCCCTTCTAGCTTCAAAACATCCCTGGTATTCCTGTGCCTCCTCATGTGTCCATGCAACTAGAAGTCCCTGCAAATGATGGATAGCAAGATATTGTCAACCCAACTATCTCTCACCATCGTGGCTGGCCCAATTTTTCATTACCCCCTCCACCACCTATAAATCCTAATGTTCATATTCCCCCTGTGCATTCACCTTTTCAATCCTCTCATGCTAGTACAAGGCTTAAAACGAATGTGCCCCATGTCCAAGATAAAGGTAAAGTTGTTGCCTCCCCTTCCTCTCCTTCAAATGACTCTTCAAAATTAGTATCCTCCCATATGAATCTAAAGGATGATTGTTCCCATGTTATTAGTGAGATACAACCTCAAGGTTCAAATCAACCAAAGGCTACTTCCGGGAAGTCAAAGGGGGACAAAAATGATAAAAAAAAATATTGCCTCTTAGAGTGGAAAATATGGCTTTTAATTTATGTGTTTTATGATTGAGTTGATGAATACAATGTTCTATATAAAGTTTTGGACAACAAGCTATTTTTTGGGAAAATGTGGACATTTACATATTTTTGGATATGATTTGAATTTTTTTTGATATCTAAATATTCAAATTTTGAAGGTATTTAAGGGAGTTACAAGGTGGCATGTGTTTAAATGATTATCCAAATGCGTTTTATTTTATTATTTGAAAACAATAAAAGAATGGAGTCACAAGGGGTCCCACCTACCTAGTTATTATTAAATAAAGACCCTTAACTATTATTATTATTATTATTATTTCTCCTAAACTAAATTAGTTAAGTTAAACTAACTTAACTAAATAAAGTAGTTGAACTACCTCAACTTATTTGGAAGACATAAAAGCTAAATGAGAAGAAGAAACAAAGGGGAGAATAGAAGGAGAAAGCAAGACTAAGGTTTTCTCTTTTGATTTCATGAGATAATTTCATTTTTCATTCATTCTTGAGTTCATTCAAAGCTTAATTCTCTTTTTGACAAAAGGGTCCTATTGTAGACAGTAAGGTTTAGAACTGAACCAAATCATTTAGATGCTTGTTTTAGAGGTGTTGATCCATCCTTGATAGTCTATGTATACTTGTTTGATTATGGATTAAGTTTCATAGTTGATAAAGGATATTTTGCAGAGTCAAATTGGCAGCAGTCTATGGAAAGATGATCTAGATTAAAAAGTTCAGTTTTTACTTCTTGTCAGAGTCCTTTTGTATGGTTTTCATTGGGGATTTCTAAATTAGACTTTGGTCCATGCCCTCATAGGGGTTTTGTAAAGAGAAAAACACTTTTGATTTCTTAGAATGAAATAAAGTAGATTGCTATTCTGTCTCATTTGTGTGTAACTGTGACTTGGTTACTTTTTTTTTTTTTTATCTCCACATTCACTTTTTGTAATCTGTAGATTTTTTAAAATCTTATATAATTTTTTTATGTTATTTTGCAACATTCTTTTCATAAAAAAAAATCAGCGTAAAACCTTGTAATTAATACTTGTGGATTGGGTCCCAGATGGGGTGTTTATGGACACAACAGGTGGACAAACAGAGGGGAGGAAATCTAGCCAAATCTCCTACCACCTGGATCCAGCACAGGCACACTCACCCTCTACCATTACCTCATGAATTTAAAGTCCTGGCTGCCTCTCCTCCTCTTTCACTCACCTTCATCTTGATGTTATGACTTGGTGACTCTGTTCGTGGGAATTTTAATGGTTATGGGATGGACGAAGTCACAGTCCAATCACCCGTCCCGACATGGTGGTTTTAGGCCTATTTCATGGAGCACCAAGGATCATTCAAGCCCTTGGCCTCCAAAGTCACGGCCTCCTCTGGAGTTTGGTGTTGTCCTTCTCCTCTGGCTTGAGATTTTGCAGTGCACCTAGCCCTCGACACCCAACATATCTCCACTGATTCTTCTGTGTCACTGCATCTAGCTGGTTTCATGCTCTTTGAGAAACCATTCTCACTTTCCTCACGCGTTCCTCATCTGGTTTCATATGGCTATTTATATGCCTCGATTTAGGGGCAAGTCGAAGAGGGGCACGACCTGGTATGTGACTAGAGGAAGGGGGGCAAGAGGGCATGGCTCTCCTCCAGAAAATGAGTCCGCCTCCACCCCAATGCCTATTTTTTCTCCCACTCCCTCCTTCACTTATGTTCTGGCTACATGAGACAACACTCCAGACTTATCTTCGTTATCAAATCCCTTTGCTTGCCGAGTTGAATGGTTCAAAATTCTTGTAAACTCCCTTGTCTTTGATCCCAAGCTTAGTCTATCCCCCCCACCACCCTCCACCTCCTCCTCCTCCTCCAACTCTCCCACTCCCTCCTCCAAGTCTCCACTTACTCCTTCTCTCTCTTCAGATTTCTCCCGTTACGTATCAAGGGACACTATCGATGAGTCCCTGGATTTCATTAAGAGAGGAATCGAGGACATCAAGGTTGTCATCAATGAGATGTAGCACAAGGAAATAGAGCTATGGCGCCATGTGGACCTTCTGATGACATTCCTTCAGAACCTCAGGCAGGCTATCTCGGACAGAGATAAGCTTGACAGAGACACCATGCATGTGCATAAGGATTTCTCTAAGCAAAGGTTCGACCCTGGCATTGGATAATTCCTTATGGCTCAGGCTTCCTGTTTTCTATGTTTTCAGTTAGTATAATTCATAAGTGTTTTTCCTTGCGTGGCCATTCAGTTTTAGGAATTTTTGGTCTTAGCAAATGACCAGTTTTTTGGGTTTGGTCTGTTCATTCTAGAATATAGAATCTCTGCCTTGCATGGCACTATATATCTCTATCTCTCATAGCTCTGCAAGTTTTTCATGAACACTTTGAATATTCAACCATGTGGTAGCATTGGTTTCCCACCAGGGCAATGTTATCATAGCCGCCTTTGATAGCTTGACATATGTATTTTTTCTTCTTCATAGGTTTTAATATAATTCCTAACTTACAAAAACAAAATACTTGTGGATTGGGAAAATATTGTTGAGGCTATAAACAATAGGGTGACATTCTCGACTATCTTGTCTTAGCTAGGCAAGATTCTAAAATGCTTGAGTAGGATAATTTATATCTTTTCCTCAACAGGAGGGTCTAGACCTAGTGTAATTTCCAATATTATTATGGAGAAACTTGGCCTCTCTTATACAAATGAAAATCTGAGAAGCATGTTGTGCTATAATAATAAGCAGTAATATATGATCCATGAGATTAAATATGTAACTCTTATCCTCTACACTCGTCTAGAAATGAGAACCAATTTGAATATACAAGTCATTGACATGCCCATTAGCAATTATTCAATCATTTTGGGTATAGACTGGCAAGTTTTAACAAGTGGTTTCTTATCTTTAGATGGTTCTCATTTTTCTATTCCTAGAAATGGGAAGAACGTAATCGTGTTAAGGGAAGGATGAATTTCACCGTACATTGAAAAGGTTCCTCAATCAAATGTAAACTTTATTGAGGAATATATGGGTGTTTATTCAATTTTCAATGATGAAGATGACACTTCTCTTGAAAAACCCTATGATTATGAAGACGATATGTGGAATATGCACTTTGAGGTGCATGTTCAAATCAAGGTAATGGGGTGGGAATTATTTTATATTCACCTGTAGGTAAAATTCATAAATTTTCCTATAGAATTGAATTTTCCTATACAAACAACTTAACTAAATTTGAAGCATTACTGTTAGGTATTGAAAATGCTTATAATTTGGGCTATGGTCATCTTAATTTTTTTGGAGACTCAGAAGTTTTCAATCTGGTCAGGAAAATCTATACTCCTATTAACAAGTTACTGAAGAGATACGCCCAAGTTGTTTGGGCATTGATCCAAAATCTATTGTCTTTTAACATCACTCATATTAAAAGGGATATGAATTCTATCGTTGATAGGCTAGTTGTTTTTGCAGCTTGTCCTACAAGACAATTACTTCCGCAAAGACATGATTGTACATTCTTGTCCTTATATAGATCTCATATTCCTAACAATGTGGAATCTTGGTAGGTCTTTCTTGATGATGAAAACATATGTTCTTTCTTGCAAAATGATCTCTATAATCCTAAGGAAATACTTTCTCTTGAAGATAATAAATTTCCTGAAGCCTTGACTCCTCTCAAGGACTCATTTTTAATGAGTGATGTTGGAATCCATGATGATAATAAAGAAGAGGAGTCAAATAAAAAAATAGGGGTTTTGATTCCCTTGAACATTGGAACTTTTGAACAACCAATGTTTTTAAAAGTTGGAGCTCAATGTTCCGAAGAATAAAAGGTTAAATTCATGGATTTATTCTGTGAGTTTAAGGATATTTTTTCTTGGTCCTATGTGGTTTTCATCCTTGTATTATCCAGTATGCTATTCCAATCAAGGAAGAAGCAAAATTGGTTAGGAAAAAACAAAGACCTATTAATCCCTCACTTGAAGCTACCATTCAAAAGGAAGTGGAAACATTGATGAATGCTCATATTGTCTTCCCAGTCAAACATTTCGAATGGGTATCTAATATTGTTCATGTAAGAAAGAAGACTGGAGAAATCTGATTGTGTGTGGATTTCCATGCACTAAACAAAGCTAGTGTCAAATATAATTTTCCCCTCCCTAATATGGAATTAATTTTACAACAATTTGTTGGATCTCAAATGATGTCGTTACTTGATGGCTTTTCAGGTTATAACAAATAAGATTGAAGAGGATTGATAGATACAAAACCACGTTCACTACTCGTTGGGGCACTTTTTCTTATGAATGTATGGATTATGGATTATCTAATGCATGTGCCACTTTCCAAAGATCCATGCAAATATCTTTATATGATCTCATTGGTAATATTATTCAAGTATATCTTCATGATTTAAATGTTTATTCAAAAATCCGATCAAATCACTTTGATAATATTAAGCAAGTCTTTTTACGATGTAGAAAATTTTGGTATGTCCTTAAATCCTAAAAAGTCTATTTTTGGCATTACTCAAGGTAAAATCCTTGGTCACATTGTTTCAAATTTTGAGATCAACATAGATCCTGAAAGAGCAACTACATTCTTAAATCTTCCAGTGCCCACATCTAAAAAGGAAATCCAATATTTCATGGGTAGATTAAATTTTGTTAGAATATTTTTTCCTAATTTCACTGTGATGGTTAAGCCTATTCATAACATGCTGAAAACGGATCAATATTTCTCTTGGATAGAAGATGTTGAAAAGGATTTTGTAGAATTTAAGAAGGAAATCGATTCATCTTGATTTTTGGCAAAGCTGTATTTCAACAAAGAATTCATAATCTATAGGAACTCAACAGAAGAGGAAATTTATGTTTTCCTTCTCCAAAAAGATCCTTCTCCAAAACGATGATCAAAACAATGAACAAATTTTATCCTATATGAGTTAAATATTAACTGGTGATGAAATCAAGTACTCTTTTATTGAAAAACATTCTTTCACTCTCATTAATGCTATAGAGAAATTTCYCCACTTCATCCTCGACAAGAACATGCTACTCATTTAGGTTTCTGTGGTGAGAATAATGTTCAGAAATTGCCGGAGGAACCACAGTGCTAATGAAAGTTTGTCGTCGACGTTTCGGATCCACAACAGGATCCATCATCAGGACAGAAAAAAAGCCCGAGGAAAAAATTAAGAGAGGAGCCTTAGTTAAATAGTGAAAAGTGAACCCTAGGTTTGGAGAGGTTTCTCAAATYAGGTAAATTTAATTMATGAAACAAATTGGTAACCCGRCGRTGTTTAATCAAATTATACGTTAAGGATGGGCTAAATTTTAGGGTTTACCCTATTATMAAACAATCTAATATTAATATTGTGTTAATAAGGTTAAATTAAGGTTAATCTATTTTAGTAGTAATAATGTTATTAGTCCTATGTTTGAGCAATCTAGGGTTAAAAATAGGCTAAAAATAGGTTAAGTTATAAATATTAAATTTTTATGATAAATGGTGTTTATATTAATTTAATGCTAGATATAGGTTATATTAAATTTTATGATAAATAAGGGCTAAAATTAACGCTGAAATTAGGTTAAATTAAATTTTTATGATAAATAAGGGCTAAAATTAATCTAGGTTATGTATCATAGTGTCAACATGCTAGTAAAAGTCCCTTTACCTGCTTTCAAGTTTTTTCTCTCATAGACTAAAATTTCTAGAAAACTTGTGTATTGGTTTGAAAATATTCAAGAACATGACTTAAATATTAATACTTATAATACTATTAAGGGACGCGACTTAACATTTCCCTTATCTCAACATCTTAAACCAAGTGATTCTTCTAAAGAAAATGGAAATTCCTTATCAACACTTTTATTTATCGAAAATCAAAATCTCGACTTCCCTGAGCATCTTTGGTATAAGGACATAATTTATTAATTACAATATCAAAAGTGTCTTGATTACTTAGAATCTCATCAACGAAGGAGGTTACGTCTTGAAGCCTCCAAATATCTGATTTTGGGAAATTAATTATTTCAAAGATCTGTTGATGGGTTGTTATTACGATGTATTGATGATATTACAACCCAGAAAATATTGAAATAGATACATGGATTAACGTACTCAAATTTACACATTAGTTGTCATTTTGTAGCAAAATGTACTGCCTTCAAAATTCTAATAACAAGGTATTACTATCCTTTTATGTTTTGAGATTCTTTTAAATTCACAAGGGCCTGTGATAAATGTCAAATATTCACTGGTAGGGGAAACTTTTTTGCTATGCCTCTACATCTTGTTCTTCTTGATTTTCCATTTGATAAATGGGTTTTAGATTTCATTGGTGCCATTAATCCTCCATCTTCTACAGGACACATTTGTATACTCATAGCTACACACTACTTCACTAAATGGACTAAAGTTGTACCACTTAAATATGCACAAGATGAACAGGTAATATCATTTTTGGAATCAAACATTTTCTCTCGTTTTGGTCTTCCTCTTGAAATTGTTTCAGATAATGTCCCAACTTTTATTTCTTTGAAATTCACTCAATTTCTTGTAAAATTTGGTCTGAAAAACTTCACTTATTATACCTATTATCTGTAAGGAAATGGGTAGGTTGGGTCTACTAATAAGAATCTGATAATTTTTTTGAAGAGAATAATAGATGATAAGCCCCGTCAATGGAACACACTAATTTATGCTCTTTGGGAAGAAAAAAACACCACCAAGTCTTGTGATGCAGACCCCCCTCCCTCACCTGCTCGACCTCTCGTTCTAGGATTGATCTAATATGGAGTTGAATTGACTCTAAAGGCCTTTGCTAAGCCCCTAAACCAATCAATACATGCCCCTTTTTTCTCTCTGTACAGGTTCAATAAAACCCGCGAGCGCTTTCCTTTGACGCTTTTCCTTTTAAAAAAAAAATAAGTAACATGCACTATCTCCCTTTGCTAAGCCCCTTTCCTCATATGACCTCAGGCTATGACTTGAGGTTTAACCCAAAATATGCTCAGCCTTCGGACTTCATAACTTTACACACCAAGTACTTATCCGATATCCCGAAGTGTCTAGTAGCCTAAGATACAAATCAGGTGCCACGCGCCCTCCTTCAAATCCAGGCACCAGGTGCTCTCCTTCAAATCGATGATGGACGATGTTTCAGCCTTTTGGCACTTTGATGCTACCCTCTCCTCCTTTCTTCCAAAGCCTCCGCCTTTCTAACCCTTCTCCCATCTGACAGTTTTCTGTTAGATCGACGACTTAGATGGACTTCGGGACTTCGGGTCTCTAGGAGTCCTCCACTTCTTATGTTTCTCTTTGTCCTGAATAACAAACCCGTGAAGGGCTCAATATATTTTCATGTGTCCCTTGATCCGACGGTCATGATGGGGTTCGAGCCTCCGTTCCTTCGGGGGCCTGGTATTATCAAACTCTACCTCAAGCTCCTATGAAGTGCTCCTCCTCTAGAGTGTGGGATCCACTGAAGTGCGTCCCTTGAAATTGGATGGCTCAGATCCTCTTTGACTCCTAAAAAATTCAGAGTCTACTCTCCTATGCACTTGAAAGGGATTAAATCATGTGAAACTTACCTTAATATGACGTTTGTTGTCTCATGCAATCATATCCAATGGCTAAGATATTTTCTCTTCCATGAATGCTCCTCCTTCTGGATGGGCTCTGATCTAACGACCTAGATTGATTCTAACAACCCATCCCACGATTGTTCTAGCTCCTCCTTATGGTTGTTGTGAATTCCTTATGAATGAAGGATTATTCATATAATTATCAAACACTTTGACCTTTGAATATTTTTCCGCGAGATGAGTAATTAGCCTCCACCTGTGCTACACCTCCTAAGATTTGAACTTAAAACAAGTTCACTTGCACATGTTTTGCACTTCTCCTACGGTCCAAAAATTGAATTGTCTCTGCCTTCTGCACTCCTTGCATATGCCTTGCACACACTTGCGTTATTTCTCTTGATCTTTTAAATGCTCAGATTTCAAAGGGGTCAATGCCTTTGGTCTTCTCAACAACTCCTCATACCCTCCTGGTGCTCATGCTTTGTCTCCTCCAGAGCCTTTTCCAACACTTCCAGAGAGTTCCTTCAACACTCTCCTCACTGAATTCTCTCTTCCTCATGATCTTATGAACTTGGAATAAGTCCACCCAACGTGAACTTTGTGTTGTCTTCAGAATCTGAAACTGTAAGGGTCCTTGATCTCTACACATCTTGCAGAGCCTCTATGTACATTGGCACTATTTATTCTGATCTTCACAGTTGCTTGGATTGACAAAAGGATCTCACCCTTTTCCTCTTTAACAATCTTTCGTGTCCTCCTGGCACCCAACACTCATCTTCCCGAGCTTGTAAAGTTTAAAATACTTTACCTCTGGTGCACTCCTTGTGCTCACCTCTGTGCAGACTTGAACTTATCCTCAGAGTGTTCAATAAATCTAGTGTTTCTTCTGAGCTTATGAACTTACGCATACTTCAAAGGGTTTAGTCCCTTTTCTCCTCAAAGGGATTCTCGTGCACTCCTTGCACCTACTCAAAGAACTCCTTGTTGAGCTTACAGAGTATTCAATAACTCTTGTTGTGCTTTCTCTGCATAGGATTTCCTCTAGAGTGTTCAGTAACTCCGAGGCTCCTTCTGAGGTTGAAATTGTTCTGGTGTGCCCTCTTATCACATTCTTTTATAAACTCAAAATATAATTCAAACATGTAATCCTTGTGTTGGCTACATAGAGTTTCAATACTATGGCGTGCACTCCTTGCACAAGCCTAAAAACCAAGAACTCTCAGAATCTCACAAAGATAGGGAATTCTATCTTACTCATGCAAATTGAAACAATCATACATCCATGGAATTCACATAAACACTCAAAAAAAACATTCAAAAACAAACATAGAAAACATTTAATCATAGAGAACCTTATATGTAGGAAAAACTGCTCATTTGTATTAATATCTGAATTCCTGATTACAATGTGTACAAGCTCAGACAATAATAGAGTCTTCATCATTTCTCCTCTCCTCTCTCCTTGTCTTACAATGGTATTCAACAACCTTTAGCATCCCATCAAAAACATTTTCTAGGCATAAATTACATTGATATATACAAGAGGGAGCTCAATGAGCTTTCCCTCCAAACTGCCTTAGTGATATCCTATCACAATTAAAACACCTATTTACTGAGGATTATTACAATGAATATTCATGTACAATTTCAGATCCGACGCAATTCTTAGGATATGTAAAACCCACAAGATATTAAAGGTGAATCTATCTACATCATGTACAAAGGCAATGGCTTTCTTTACTCAAGCCTTACAACAATTAATAACATTTAATTACATTGAATTTTTAAATTCAAGGGAAAAATGAGAGGGATAAAGCCTCTCCCCTTATTAAACACATGCTGATGTTTTGGATTGTTGGGATGTTGTTGAGGTGGAAAGATGCTCCTCCATCATACTCCATTGTTGGGAAAACCATGAGCTCCTCTATTCAACTGTTGAAATCCTCCTGGATCTGAAACCTCTCTTTGGAGTTGTCCACCTTCTCCTCTGTTATGATGTTCTTGCTTCTTCTTCCCTGCTACTACAGGTTCTCCTCTGTTCAAATTTTTTTTGCTGACAGTTTCCTCTGCTAATCTCAACATCAACTCCCTGATATCCTCTATCACTCTATCCATCTGGTCCACTGACTGGCTCCTCCTTGAAAGGCTGCTCTGCTGCACATCCTTCTCATCACACACATCAATGGGAATATCAATCTGATCTCCCATGATGCCTTCATCTCCTATGGCACTAGCTTGCCGCTTCACTGCAGTCTTAAATTTTGTAGCCTCATCATTGAGCAACTGCTCAACTATCTCCTCTGACAGATTAACTTCTTCCATCTTCTCTACTAGTACAACTCCAGCTTCATCCACTTGCTCCTCTTGCTAGAATTTTTCTTCACTCTACATGATTGTCTCCTATGGAAAGTCTTCTTCTGTATCTGAATGGCATAGCCAATACTCCAGCATCCTCAACTCCATCTCCCATTGGGTGAGAATCGGATATGAATGCTCCTCTTCCTTCATTTGGGAATACTTCAATATCTTCTCCTTCTCCTCTATGACAGTCTCAGCTGGATGTCTTTCTTATGCTGCACCAAAAAATTGTGCACTGGCCTCTGCTAGGCTAATTAGAAGGAATATACTAATTCCTCCAATGATGAGAATGATCCTATGATCCTCCTCTATCAACACTCCTTGTTGAAATAAACTCACCTCTGAGCTCCTGATACTTTCAAACAATATCATCTCATTTCCCTTGCCCAGATGGCAATCTGGGATTTCTCCTTTGCCCTGCTAGTAGTTTATGATATCTTCAACAGATCTCTCTTCATTCCCCACCTGGAAATTTGAATTTTCACTTCTACTCTCCTAACAGCTCATGATATCTATAACTTATCTCTTCTCCTCCTCATCACTGAGGTTCTCCCCAAATTATGGCTTGCAAACAAAAACCTGATCCTCTATTTCACTGATGTTTTCAACCTGCCTCAACCACCTCCTTAATACCTATTGCTTCCTCCTGGAAAACAACTGTTGGATTTTCCACCTTTCTCTCCTCCTTGAGGGCCACTCATACCTCCATCCTCCTTGTGTTTCTTGTTGTATATTCAACATAAAATTCTCCATTTATGGTCTCATCTCCTCAAGCTCTTTATCAATCTGCTGGTGGTCTTGTCCTTGACCACGCCTATGGCCTTCAGTAGTCCTTTTCCTCATCTTCCTACCCTCTTGGAAAGTCTATTGATTACTCTTCAATTTAGAGCACCTCCATCTTTTTCCTGCGACCCACCTAGTTGTCTACTAACTTCTGCACACTTGCAAACAATCCTCTATGGAGCATCAACACTCTGCCTTCTCCCTTTTCCTGTTGTCTGCAGGAAAAAACACTCTTTGATACCACTTGATGGTATCAGATAAAACTTGTCTCCTTCCTGCTACCTAAAAATAAAATTAGGCTTATATACCACTTGATGCAGACCCCCCTCCATCACCTAGGGTCCGTTCGACCTCCCGGTCTAGGATCAATCTAATATGGAGTCGAATTGACTCTTAGGGCCTCTGCTGAGCCCTAAAACTAGTCAATACAGACCACTATTTTCTCTCTGTACAAGTTCAAGAAAACCTGTGAGCGCTTTCCTTTGGTACTTTTCCTATTTTAAAAAAAATTGAGTAAAAGGCGCTAATTCCCTTCACTAAGCCCCTTTCCTCATATGACCTTAAGATATGACCCAGGGCTTAACCCAAAATACGCTAAGCCTTTGGGATTCATAACTTTAGATGCCAATAACTTATCCGATCTCCCAAAGTGTCCAATAGTCGAAGCTACAAATCAGGTGCCACGTGCCCTCCTTCAAATCCATGCACCACATGCCCTCCTTCAAATCGACAACTAACGATGTTTAGACCTTCGGGATCTTTGATGCTACCCTCTCCTCCTTTCTTCTGAAACCTTCACCCACCGAACCCTTCTCCCAGATGACAGTTGTCTCTTAGATCGACAGCTCGAATGGAATATGGGACTTCGGGTCTTCAGGGGTCCTCCATTCCTTTTGTTTCTCTTTTTTCTAAATAACGAACTTGTGAAGGGCTCAATTTTTTGTCGTGTGTCCCTTGATCCGACGGACAGGATGGGGTTCGGGCCTCCGGTCCTTCGAGGCCTGGGCTTATCAAAATATACCTAGAGCTCCTCTGTAGTGATCCTCCTCTGGAGTGTGGGATCCATTGACGCACGTCCCTTGAAATCAGACAACTTAGATCCTCTTTTGCTCCCAAACACTTTGGAGTCTTCCCTCCTATGCACTTGAAAGGGATTAAAGAATGTGCAACTTACCTTAATATTACAGTTGTTTTCCCCTATGCTCAAATATGATGGCTAGGATATTTTCTCCTTCATGCACGCTCCTCCTTCTGGATGGGCTCTGATATAATGGCCCAGATTGATTCTAACAACCCATTTGATGGTTTTTGTAGCTCCTCCCCGTGGTTGTTGCAAATTCCTTCTGAATGAAGGATTCTTCAGATAATTATCAAAGGATTCAACCTTTGAATATTTCTCTGCGAGATGAATAATTGACCTCCACTGTGCTACACCTACTAATATTTGAACTTAAAACAAGTTCACTTGCACATGTTTTTCTCTTCTCCTATGGTCCTAAACTTGGATTTTATTTTACTTCTGCACTGCTTGCATAGGATAGGACTTGCACACACTTTTGTTATTTCTCTTGAGCTTGTAAATGCTCAGAATTCAAAGGGGTCATTCCCTTTGGTCTTCTCAGCAACTCCTCATGCCCTCTTGGCGCTCACGCTCTGTCTCCTCCATAGCCTTTTCCAACACTTTTAGAGTGTTCGTTCAACACTCTCCTCACTGAATTCGCTCTTCCTCCCGAGCTTATGAACTTGGAATAATTCCACCCTGCGTGAAATCTATGTTGTCTTCAGAATATGAACCTGTAAGGGTCCTTGACCTTTGAACGTCTTATAGATCCTCTGTGCACACTAGAACTATTTCTTTCGAGCTTCACAGTTTCTTGGATGGCCAAAAGGATCTCTCCATTTTCCTCTTTGACAATATTTTGTGTCCTCCTAGCACCCAACGCTCATCTTCCTGAGATTATAAAGTTTAAAACACTTCACCTGTGGCACACTCATTGCGCTCACCTATATGCAAAATTGAACTTATCCTCAAATTGTTTAATAACTATGGTGTTTCTTTCGAGCTTATGAACTTACTTGGAATTCAAAGGGTTCAATCCATTTTTTCCTCAAAGGGATTCTCGTGCACTCCTTGCTAAGCTTACAAAGTATTCAGTAACTCTGGCTATGATTTTTCTACATAGGCTTTCCTCTAGATTGTTCAGTAATTCTGAGGCTCCTTTTGAGGTTGAAATTTTTCTGGTGTGCCGTCCCAACACTTTTCTTTTTGAACTCAAAACAAAATTCAAAAATGCACTCCTTTTGTTGGCTACACAGAGTTTCAATACTCTAGCATGCACTCCTTGCACAAGCCTAAAGAACCTAGAACTCTCAAAATCTCACAAAGATATGGAATTATATCTTACTCCTACAAATTGAAACATTCATACATCCATGGAATTCACATAAACACTCAACAAACACATTCAAAAACAAACATAGAACACATATAATCATAGAGAACCTTATATGCAGGAAAAAAATCTCATTTGTATTCATATCTGAATGCCTGATTACAATGTGTACAAACTCAGACTGCAACAGAGTCTTTAGCCTTTCTCCTATCCTCTCTCCTTAGCTTACAATGGTATTCAACAACCTTTAGCATCCCATCAACAACCTTTTCTGGGCATAAATTACATTGATATATACAAGAGGGAGCTCAACAATCTTTCCCTCCAAACCACCTTAGTGATATCCTATCACAATTAAAACGCCTATCTACTGAGGCTTATTATAATGAATTTTCATGCACAACTTCAGATCCAAGGCAATGCTCATGATCTATACAACCCACATCCTGTTAAAGGTGACTCTATCTACAACCTGTAAAAAGGCAATGGCTTACTTTACTCAAGCCTTACAACATTTAATAACATTTAATTACATTAAATTTTTAAATTCAAGGGATAAATGAGAGGGTTGACGCCTCTCTCCTTCTTGAATGTGAGATGATGTGCTGGATTGTTGGTGCATTTTTGAGGTGGAAATATGCTCCTACATCATCTTGCACTAGTTGTACCCCATTCCAACTGTTCTATGGCCAGGAAGCCATCATACCTGTAGAATTGTAACTTACCTCACTTAGGTTGGCATTATAGGCTGAAGAATTAAATTCATCAGATATTTCACAAAGAATTAATTCTTTGCTTTCCCTAGAGGAACAAAGAAAACATGCTTTAGAAAATTTAAAGAAAAGGAAACACATATTTAAAAACTATTTTGATAAGAAATTTAAATCTTCCATTTTCAAGGTTGATGATAAAGTGTTGTTTTGGGATGTTGCTCATGATGAAAATGGAAATCACTCCAAGTTTCAGAAGTTGTGGCTAGGTCCATATAAAATCATCTATGTCATAGGTAACAACTCTTATTTTCTTAAGGACATGGAAGATAATTTTTTTTCATTTACAACTAATGGCTCACATCTGAAACATTATGTTGAGCTAGACTGATTTGATTGATTATTTTTAATTCTTCCTGTATATATTTTTTATAGTCTCTTGTATATACTCTTTTTTTCCTCGTTTGTTGTTTTGTTATTGCTCCAACGATTTTCCTTATTTATTAGTTTTCATTCAATTTTGTTTTAAAATTTTATTTTCTTTATTTGTCAGTCCATTTGCTTTTTCATGTAAACTTCACATTATATGGATCTTGTCAAATCTAGGAGAGCAGAAAGAGACACATGATCTTCTTGGGTTCATAATACTATTTATGTAGAAATTACCAAACCTATAGAATTTTTTCTAATACTTGAAGTGATAGCTATCCCCACTTATTCTTTCTTGTTCTTACCTCCATATTGTTTTTCTCAAGAGTATATCAAAGAAAAGTTGACAGCTCTCTAATTTTGTCACAAGCAAAACCAAATATTCTCGGTTCTAGCCATTTCATAAATTGTCTACCTTGTTGAGTCTCCAGATGTTGACTCATAAAATCTCCAACTAAGCCACCAAGATTGCAAATGATTGCAAGGCATTGTATTCAAAAACTTCTTATTATCTATTATTTATAAATACTAAACTATAGGTGGGACCCCATAGCAAAAGAAAGAAAATTGATAATCCCCTTGTTATAAGAGTTAATGATAGCAGTTGATGTTACTACAATTATTAGAGGTATCTTGCTGCATATTGATTATTCGTTTGGGTTTTTCCAATATATGGTGATTGAAAACATATTATTTTTTTCCATGCTATGGAAAAAAAATGCATGGTCATACTATCAAAATGTGTGCTAATAATCAATGCTTTTGAAAGGTTGGTATCACATTGAGATTCTCATAGAAAGTGCAGATTCCATTGCTATTGACATGGTGGATTTTACTTTTAAAAAAGGGTTGGTTATATACCACAACGATCCAACATTAAGTGCTACTTAAACATCATAGTACAACCTTCCATGTTGTATTATAGTACCGGGCTCTCATATATGCTATGTATTTTTTATATATAAAGGTGACACGATGAAGTTAAAGAGTTGGAAATTATTTCCAATGTAACTCATATGGTATATTATATGCTTTCATATTGAATGTTTCTATCAGTTGAGCTCTTCTTTTAACATTCACTATGACATGTATATGTTGTCACATCATTTGGGTGTCAACGAATGTGGTTTAATTTGAAAAGAGGTTTGGTTGGTAAGTCTCGACCATCGTTCCAAATGGCATTAAGCCCTTGCTGATATGGATATGAAGCATGTGATACGTTTCATATGTGGAATGGTATGTTGCGTTGTTATTCATTCTGGTTGTTAGTGGAATGATGATCTAGAAAAATAGTTAATGTTTTGGAAGACGTGAATTCCCATGCATTGAATGTTTAGGACGCAGGATTTTATTGGAGGTTACCACCCTTGAATGTTTTGGCATTTTCACTTTTTTTTTTTTGGAATTGAGCTCAAAAAGAGTACCTTTGTCAACCCTAAACTGCGGCTTTTCTGGAACTAAAATTGATCTTTCTCAAGGGAAAAGGAAAGTGTTATGTGAAGGTATGTAGTTGTATCTTATCCTCTTCAAATGCATGTCAAATGTTTGTAATAATAATTTAGATATAACTTTGTATGACTATGAATGAGATTGTTGATTACTTTGGGAGTCGTTCTATAACATTTCTTTTATTCCTAAGAATGATAGGTTTGATATGCTCTCAATGTTTACCTTATTGGTTAATGTCCATCCAAAAGAAAATAAAATCTTGTTGGGTTTTACAATGGGTCTCCAGGGTTTTCTCTTTGACAAATTTTCATGTGAATATTGGGTCTTGAACCTATTTTTAGTATCGATACGGTCTGAGTATCGTTTACCATCTTTACCCTTTCATAATGGAGTTTCACTTCCAGAACCATCTCACCACCTCAATGCAATGACATTCTATGTTTGAAGGAAGCATGTGTTGTATGGTAATACTTTCTTCCTGGAGTAAGGGTTTATGGTTTTTTTGAATCTTTGTTTGGGTTTCATTTTAACATTTTTCTATCCTGGAGATACTCTCTCGAGCCAAGGTTTATTTGTTTTTCAAAGAATATTCTCATCCCAGTTTCAAACCCACACATTGTTGTTGATTAAAGAAATCGAGTTGGACTTGATGATAAACCTTGGTTCTGGATATTTGCATGATGAAGAATTTGTTCCATATGGATGAAATGCATTTTGAATTTCTTCAAGCTGACAACCCTATTTTTTTGACATTATAATGAGTTTTCATGAAAAAGGGAATTATTTAGTTTGAAGCCTGGTCATGGATTTAATGGAAAGTGACTATAATTTATTTTGATTGGATTCGTTTAATGGACGAAGAGAGTTATTTTTTAAGTAATGTGTACATTGTATATGTTCATTGGTCATACCTACATGATTTTTTTACATAGAAAATTGTTTGGAAATGATTCAATTTCAAACCCGAATAATACTTAAGGAAGTAAAATACATGGTAATGAATATCTTTTGATGATATCTTCAGCTTAAGAGTTATGATGAATAATTTCTTGATATTAAAAGAAATGCATTACTTGTGATAAGAATGCACAAACCTAATTTCAATCCTCACTGTGATTTTGGCTAGTGATATAAGTTGTAATTATTTGTTGATTGTTTACATTCTGAGTACATACACATTTTGTTAAATAAATGAACTTATCTTGGCCAATTGCATTTCATTGTTTTTACAAATTTGGTCTTGATTAAGACACTATTTTTGGAGGGAAAATATATGATAAAGGTTGGCATATGCTTGCAACTTTCTGTTATTGTTGCTCATGGCTTGAATATTTAAATGGAAATGAGATTTGTTTTGAATATTGCAATGTTTTATTTCTTATACACAAGATCAATTCCCTCGTGTTATCCCTTTTCATAAGTTATTACTTCATTCCCATATTCATATATAATTTCAAATACTCATTTATATTCCCCCATGTCGTATGAAATGAAATATTTCATGATATTGATATTGGAAACAAGAATATGTTATGATGGGGATATGAATAATCTTATATCATATTTTGAAAGAGTATATTACATGATGATTATATTTGACAAATTCAGTTTTTCAGGACCAATTCCTCCATATTTTCACTTTCCATAAGTTATTCACATTTCCCAATTCCATATTCATTTTAATCCAAAAGGTTTTCCCCCTGATATATGGTTTTTTTTTTACAATAAAGGATTGGAAGATGTGGATATAGTTTGGACAAGGTAATTATGAAGATATTGCTAACAGATAATTTGACCTTATAAATTTTTGATAATGATTATTTTTTAACATGTGCCATTATCTTTCCTTATCATTATTTCACTTTTCACACATTACAGTCCCATGATATTCCCAATACACATTGTTTCTCCCATGTTCTTAAATAATAGTTATTTATGTGATGAAGAAGAGTTGATGGGAAGAATTGATATCTTGATTGACTCTCTTGTATCTCCTTGATTTCTTTCATGTTGTTTGTTGTCAACAAATCTATTTCTAAGTTATTTTATGAAAATAGTATTTGATGCTTATTAGCTATTTTATGCATGCTATAACTTTACCTTGTAATTATAGATGAGTTTTTTCAGTAGAGGCAATGGTGGTAGAGGAAACATGGGTAGAGGGAGAAGATGAAATGAATTCTTGGGTAATAAAAGACTCCACTTTTCAATCCATTTTGATGTTCAATCTGAGGAGTTGAATCAACTCCTACAAACTAGTTTTTTGAACTTAGTAGGGTAAGGGGCCTTCCAACTTCGTCCTCCACCTAAAATACCACCCCTTCAACCTCATCCAAGTATTTTTGGAATCCATGTATCACCACATATTTCATGACCTCCTGAGATTCCATCCAATGATGGTTGGAATGAATTTATTAATCCTCCTCAACATCAAGCCCAAGGATGGCTAACAACTTCATTTCCATTACCTCCACCTCCTCCAAATAGATCTACCCTCCATATTTCATCAGAATATTCTCATGCCCATTCTAATCAACCATTAAAGAATCTTAAAACTCAAATTCAAGATCCTGATCCTAGCAAAGGAAAAATACTTGCCCAATTTGTCAATTTCGATCAGTCAATAACTTCCTCACATTCAATCACTTCTAATGCCAAACATCCAAAAAATGAAAGTAAACATATCTCTTTTGAGGACATGCATCCAGAAGCATCAACAACAAAAGTTAAATCACTAGTTGATGAAGGTTTGGAAGTCATAAAGCCATAGGAAACTAAACGGAGGCAAGTTGCCTCAAATAAAAAATATGAATTCTGATTTTATAGTCTTATTATGATGTTTTTACTGTTGAACACAGTTCTAGTTATTATTTTTGGACAATGGTATGCTTTGGACAAATTGATTATTCATCATTTTTGGATATGTTCACAACAATATTATTTTTGGGAAAATTGATAGTATATTTATTTTGACACATTTGTGACAGTGTTTTGACTTAGACGACAATATGATATATTTATTTTTAATAAATGTATTTATCATTCAGAAATTACAAGGGTGTTAACAAATGATTTATGAACTAATTTGTATATGTGTTATGTTGATGGTTAATTGGATTCTTAATAACATATATTTGTATATTTTCAAGGAGGAACAAGGGGGATATGTTAAAAAATAAAACAAAAGTCCATTAGGGCCCCTCCCCACCTATTAGTTATTATTTATTTTATCCTTATCATTATTTTATGAGTTGTCCCCATTAACTAAAATTAGTTAATGACTTAACTAAAAGTAGTCTAAATTCTAAAACCAATTTTGGAGAAATAAAAGAAGATTGCAAGGGACAAGCAAGGGAGAGGGATAGAGAGAACAACTCTGATAAGGTCAACTCTTGTTTCTTAAGTCATATTACCTTACTATTTCATTCATATTACCTTACTATTTCATTCATATTTGAAACACATAAGTGCTAATAAATTCTTTTTGATAGAAGGATCCCACTGAAGGTGGCAATAAGGAGAAATAAGAACTATTGATTTGTTGATATACTTCACAAGGTTGATCACCTATCTCTGATAGTTTGTGGATTCTTATTATATTTTTGGATTATTTTTCAGTATTGATTAAGGATTTTTTTCATATTCAAGGGATTGGCATTTGTGGCCTATCATTTCATCTTTGTTTCAGTCTTGGTTTCACTTAAAGATACTAATAGTCTTTGTATGATGTAATATATCATATTTCACTACTGAGTCTCATTTTGGTCCTTCCCTTTTGGGTATGAAGAATTTTGTTGGATTTATTTCATACTTGAATAAATAAAATTTTTGGATGGTTTTGAAGTCTCATTTGAGTTTTTCTATGTAATTGTTTATTAGATTTTTATTTCTAAAGTTGTTCAATTTTTTTTTATAAATATTTTATGTTATAAATATTTTCTTTTTCTTTGACATATTGCAATCATAAAAGACAACAATAATTCCAAGGATATATTTCTTGAGGATTAGTTGAATTTTTTGTAAAAGGGGTTGTTTCAGGATTAATCCGTAAGTGTGGACACAAACTGATCTCCCTAGATCCACCTAGATCTAGAACAAAACAGGACAGAATAATACTCTTTCCCTAGATCTAGGCTATTGAATGAACTAAGAGACAAGGATCATGGACATACCTTATGAACACTTCCTTAGGTCTCTGTTGTTCCAAGCTTCGCTCCAACGCTCTTGTTCCGTTCAGATCACAACAGTACAAACCAATCGAAGTGAATGCAAATCAATATATCCAATAGCTAATCTATACATATGATCAAGGAGTTATGTAATAAAGTGACATCATCTTTATGGGAAAGGGACATATTACTGTATTGAATTAATTGAAAGTGAAACTTACAACCTGAGCCTTGATGTTGTAGATCTCCTTTCGATGGCTCCTAGCTCCGACACACACACTTGCTCATGCATGAAGAAAATCAACCACTTTTGATAACCTTGCTGGTGTCTCTAGCTGCTGTAGCATCAGTCCTTCATATAAGCTTTCAATAATTCTCCAATCAATCTCTTGCTAGTTTGCTTCTAACCTTTTCCATAAGAATTCCCCTCAATATATAGGAGAAAATAGATTAGTTACTTGGATAGGAATGATCCCAAGATATATGGAATGTCGGCACCTGAATAACCATTCGAATGCCAACTCATGCTTCTAGAAGATTCCCTTCTAGAAGGTTCGAGAATTTACCTTTTTCCTTCCTTTAGAAGATGTTCGCACCCTGATAGTTAGGTACAGTGCGAACCCCTAGCACCCCAGCTTAATGTAGCCTGTGAGAATCAGGCATTCTCGCAGGCAAATATATAGGTAGCCTGCGAACATCCCTTAAAAGTATGATTTCTGGAAGCAGACAAATGTAACTTTTCTCAGGAAAGTGTTCTTAGTGAAGAGCTTGATTTTCCATCATCATAACATCATCACGATAACCAAAATTGTGGATAACAGGGGCTATAAACATAGGGTGATAATCCCAACTATTTTTCTTTAGACAAGAAAAATTCAAAAATGTTGGTATTAGGATAAGGTCATTCCTTTTCATCAACATAAATTATGGATGCAAACCAGACAATGTATCTCATACACACACAATTAATTCATGCATAATTGCATATGCATATTTATACATATAATAGATCATCATTCAAATTCACAATATACACAACATTACTTCAACATAAATACAAATAACCACAACACCTATCTTTATGTAAATAAGACACCAATTGGATGTAGATGTCATATGTTCCACCCATCCATAGGCTATATTTCACTTAATATTTATACATCAAGCCACCCCTAAGATAGGGCTATGATTCCACAAGGACAAATTTCTCCTATGGCTGGTCTAATACTCTCACTCTGCCTAATTCCTATAATTTTCACTCTTACAACAATCCTAACTCACCAAATCTCTTTTCTCTTTTAAGCTTGCACAACCAAAAGAAATGGATCCCCTTCTTTTCCACGCAATCCCTCAAGCTATCCCACTTCCATCCTAGGCTCCATTATGCACTATATAGGAAATATTTCTACCAGGACTTAAGGGATTCTCAACTATGGTTGATTTTCCTCAATCACATTAATTTTCATATATGCACACAAACATAATTTCTAACATAACTCTCATAGAATACACGACTAACAATATATTAATTCATGGCATCATAGGATCTCCCCTAGGGTGTCTCATATAATGATGGAAAATTCCCCATTGCAATACTAAAATTCATGGAATATGTATGCATGCCCACAACTCACCACACGGCTTCCTAAGAAGCATGCTTATCTCACTTGGGAAACTTGTCCCAAGTTTGGAACATCTTAGTATATCATACATTCAAAGACTTGGGCTTAGAATAAAATATTATTATTATTTTTAGCCCATTTTTTAGCCCCCTAGTCCCCCTTTCCTTCATATCTTATGGAATCATAGCCCTCCATGTTCTTGTCCTTCTCCATATGCAATCGATGATTTATTTTTATTATTATTATTCAATGTCCAATGTTTACATATTACATATCTTGGTCCTCAACCATTTATCATATACACAAATATAGGTTTCTAATACATGGATCAAATATAGTGTGTTACATTCCCCTCCCCCTAAATTTTGGACCCTCCTTGGTGCACATCACCATACATATATATAACAATTTTTTACATAAAAATTTCAAACCAGACGTGGGTATGCTTACCACATTGCATCCTCCAGATTCTATGTCACTTCCTTAGGTTTGTATAAAGTCCATTGGAACTTTACCCACCCTATGGATCTGTTAGAAAGAAAAATTACCTTCATGTACAGTGCATGCACTGGCTTGACCTATAAGTATCCTTTGGGATCCACCTGAATCAAAGTCTAGTGAATGACACGGTTAGGATCATGCACACAATATTTTAATAATGGCACATGAAATTCATTATGCACTTTCATGGAAGTAAGCAATGCAATCATTTTTACAACTCATTTTATTCTATACAATATCTCAAGTGGACGAAAAATCCATTTTCTAGCTTGGTGCAACTTCCCAAATTCAAAGAAATATTCTTTGGATTCACTTTCAAAAGTACATGCTCTCCCACTTTAAATTATTTTAGAGTCTTGCCTTTATCTGCATAACTCTTTTTTCTGTTTTGTGCTACCTTCAAATTCTATTTAATATTGACCATTTCTCTTACATTTCCTCAATCAAATTTGGCCCAAGTACTACTCTATCTGTTGGATTTTCCCAACTCACTAGAGTATTGCATTTTCTGCCATATAAAACTTCAAATGGAATCATTTTTAATGAAGCTTGACGCCCATTTTTGTAGGAAAATTGAACCAAATGCAAGTAATCTTCCCACTTATAAGGTTTATCCATCACATACATTCTCAACATGTCTTCAATCACTTGGTTAATTCTCTCTATTTTCTCATCTATTTATGGATGATAAGTTTTCATAAAATTCAAATTAGTGTTTAATCCTCTAAACAATCCCTTCCAAAAATTAGGAGTAAACTTTGGATCTCTATCTAAAACATTTTCCTTAGGTACTCCATGCAACCTAACAATATCTTTCATATAAATATCTGCAATATTAGTTTCCTTATAAGTCAATTTAACTAGAATAAAGTGAGAATCCTTTGTTAATTTATCCACCACTACCATTATGGAATCATGTTTCCTTGTTGTATTAGGAAACTCTGTGATAAAATCAATGGTTACCACTTCTCACTTCCACTATGGAATTGGAAATGGTTGTAGCAAAATTGTTAGGTGTCTATGCTCATCCTTTACTCTTTGGAATTCCATACACCTCGCTATGTAATTAACCACATCCTTTTTCATTCATAGCCAAAAGTATTATTCAATTGTTTGTCGATATCCAATATGTCTAGCTTATAGAACATTATGCATTTCTTTTAATACTGACTTTCTTAATTCAAAAGAATTAGGAACATATAGTCTATTTTTGTGCATTAGTATTCCATCCTCTTCTAGCTTAAACTCTTTCCATTGTACGTTTTTTTATTGCAAACCCTCTTTCACCTAGTGTAACTAATTCCCATATAAAACAACTACTTCTAAAATTATGTTCTTTAAATATGATTTACACATGCTAAAGGTTGTAGCATGCATTTCATGTACTCTTCTATTGAGTGCATCAACAACCTTTTTTTCTTTTCATTCTATATGTTTAATATCAAAGTCATACTCAGTCAGAAATTCCAACAATCTTATTTTCCTAACATTTAAATTTTGTTTCCCAAATAAATATTTGAAACCAATGTGGTTTGTCCTCAACTCAAATTTCTTTCCTATTAAGTAATGCATCCACATTTTCAATGCATGAAGTATGGTAACAAGATCCAATTCACGTGTCGCATAATTATTCTCATTCTCTTTAAGTTTCTTGGAGTCATAATAAATCATATTTCCATTTTGAGTAAGGAATCCACTAAGTCCCTCTTTTTATGCATTTATAGACACCACAAAATATTCATTTGGATCAACAATCTTCAAAATGGGTGCAGTAGTAAGCAATTCCTTTAATATCTAGAAACATTCTTTACATTGTGTCCATTCAAATTTGATTTCCTTCTTTTGTAAAGATGTAATGGGATGAGAAATCTTGGAAAACCCTTATATAAATCTCGTGTAGTATCCAACAAGCCCCATGAATGACCTTACCTCTGTAAAATTGTTTTGTGTTCACCATCCTCTAATGGATTCAATCTTCTCTATATCTATAACTACCCCTTCCTCTAAAATTATGTGTCCCAAGTAATGGATTTACCTTTGGTAAAAAGAACATTTTCTCAACTTAGCATACAAGTGATTCTCTCTTAGCACCTGTAGTACCAATCTCAAGTGTTGTTCATGATATTCCTTTGAATTGGAATACATAAGAATGTCATCCAAGAACACAATAACAAACTTATCTGGGTCAAGGAGCTATCTTTCTCAGTCACCCATTTTTATTTCATCTTACACTTTCTAAGCCATTTTTAGTGCTATGGATGCACAATTGTTCTTTGAGAAGCTACATGTTGGGAATGAAACTATCTCTCTAATAGTTGTGTGTCAAGAATGCATTTATTCCCCCAACAATGGTGTGTATCATGCATCTATTCACTTAAAAAATGTGCACCTACCATGCCAACAAATTGGCCCACATCTATGTGTGAGGCGCAATTGTAAATGCATTTATTATGCCTAATGCGTAGGAAAATCCTTGACAATCATGTGACTTGTTGAAACCTATCTAGGGTTCCTATCGAGCCCATAAAATCCTAACCTACAAAACTTAATGAAAAAAAATAAAGAGGGGGTTAATATCTCCGAACTACAACTCATGAAATCAAAAATGTATGGTTGAAATCTGATATATTACTTTTGGAAGTCTAGGTCCCATAGGAAACTCAAACTTGGTACAATGACAATGAATTTTAAATTTTGGGGTCCCACTCTATTTATATAAATTCCTTGATTTTCTTCCATTCAGTATGACTTCATATGACCTCTATTTGGCATGAAGTCTCCACCACCAGATTCATTTTTATCTTCTCTTCCACATGATGTTAATAAATTTTGTGGGTAGACACTTCATCTAAAAACCCATCTTTCCTCGTGAGGTTTAAATGCATAAAAATTAGGCACTAGACCTTCATTTTTCATGACATCTACACCATTGGTTTTCTTTTCAAATGAAATTTTACATTGTGGAATTATTTTTGTGAGAAAGTACTTAGCAAGACCACCATTTTTTATCCTCCTTTATTATGATCAAGTTCATTGCTACTTATTGATGGGTTGAAATGACATGTCAATCAGGTAAGGGAAATTCCTGATGGCGATCCCCAATTACACTCGCTCTTGTTTGGGATGGAAAGTTTTGACCAGTATGTAGGCTTGGTTTCCACTAAGAATTAAAAGAAAAAAGAGGAAGACAAATAAAGTGTCCCCCAAAATAATTATTACTAATCCTAAATCTAATCTGATTAAAGAAAATGAAACTATGTATTCTAACTATTTCTAACCTATCCAGATTAAGAGTATTTCTAAAAGATAGACACAGTATGAAATCACATTACTGATAACAAAAATAGTTCATGTAAACAACAATATGTTGAAGCAATAACGAAACATATATAATCATAAATGGCTATAAATTACACCTGCAACATCATCCCTATATCTATTAGTAACCACGAATGTCAAATAACTCAAACAATACACACATAAATAGTTCATGTTAAATATCATTCAAGAAATTGTAAAATTCCATTGCATATGTAGAATATTCCCATATGCATGTGAAAAACATTTATGGTTTCAAAAATTTCCTTATGTCCTTTATTCCATGAGGTAACACTATCACCAATGTTACAATGGGAAAAATCCCCCCTTTCATTCAATGGTCTTTTTTTGATAAAACAAGGAAGACCTTTCACATTCTTTAACTGCCAACAATTACATCTCTTCGACTCACTTATTTTGTCTTATCATTTCATTCAAATTTCCCATGCATATTTATTAATGAATATATGAACATTATGAATAGAATTTAAGAAGACTCTTAAGTCGTCAAATTCTCTTTATAGGAAGTCCATGAGACAATTATTGGAAATATCTTCGACCCTGTTTATATATATCTTCTTTGTTTCTCAATTTTTCTAGTCATTTATATGGTGAAATTGGTAAAAATTATTCTACCAACATATTTTTTGTTTCTCTAGCTTTCCAATGAGCCATATTATTCCTAATTTGGTCTTTGGAAACTCAAGATATGAGTTGTAGAACAATTCACGATCCATGTCCAATCAAATTCATGCCTCCTCTTTTCTTGATTTTTTCAGACATTTCTTCTATCGAATTTGTTGAAGTCCCCTTACTCCAGCACATAGATATCTTTTTATCTAGTGATTTCCTTACTACAAATCATATTAGCAGCTCACAAAACAAAATACACTGCTAACATATTTAACTCAAATAAATATAGTGGAAGCAAAATTGGAAACCAAATCATGCACATATAAACACCAATATTTTTGGGTAGATACCCCTAGAAAAAACCTAAGGGAAAACCAATATTGAGATGATTTTATTATGATAAAATTAGGGCTCCCATAATAGGGAAAATGGACCACTAAGAGAAATACAACTACATACAAACTTGGAAAAATTTTCTCTGTTGTATGACCCAAATATGGCGTGTTTCGATATGTATGTGCCTTTCCTTAAGTAAACCAATGTATATGTGCTTGTCTCCATTGATTCTCACATACATGACCTCAAGGACTGTACAAAAAATTCCACATGGCGCAACACTTTCTTGTGGCTTCTCTCTGTTGAACGCGCTTGCATATGCTTATGTTCTCTCTTGACCTTGAACTAATCTCTAGATGAAATTCCTTCTCCACCTAGATGAGATCTCCTTGAATCACAACCCTTCATGGTTCAAGCCTCTATGTGTCAATTGTTTTCTCCTTTACCCTAGCCTTGCCTTTATAATCTTTAATTACGACCTAACCCTAATCTCCAAAGTGATTAATGGTTGAGATTACTTCTCACCTCACTTGAGATCAATGGCTAAGATTAAATGCTAATAAATTTTATCATTTCCTTAAATAACTTAACTAATTAATACAATCACTCTACTTTAATAATTGATTTAATTAAATTAAAGTCAAGGATAGAAGGATTTGGAAAATTTCCACACGTCTAGACACATAGACCTATGCGAAAATACCTGTCTAATGCTACTAAAAATCAACACTCCCTCTTAGGGAGGAAGTTATTATGCACCACTTCAATTTTGTCTTGAAGAACACAAACTTCCCTCTAACCAAGCGTTTGGTCAGAATATCTGCAACCTGCTCATCTGTTGAAATATACTAAAGCTTCACTGCTCCCTTCCAAATCCTATCTCGAATGAAGTGATATATGATCTCTATATGATTGGACCTGTCATGGAATAGTGGATTCTCTGAGACATTGATACAAATCTGATTATCACATTATATCATCGTAGGCTCCAACTCCTTATCAAATAAACATATAATAAATTTCTGAATCCAAATAGCTTCACATCTATCCATGCTTGTTGTCATATATTCTGCCTCTGTTGAACTGAGTACTACAAAAGTCTTCTTCCTATTGAACCAATTAATAATTGTTGATCCCAATTTGAAGAAACACCCCGAGGTGTTCTTTTCATCTACTGAACTTCCTGCCTAATCTGAGTTTGTATATCCCTACAACTCCACTCCATCTCCTCCAATATTGATCCGAAAATATCTTTTATACAACAATGGTTGAGTTATTAAGCATGTGTTGATTAACCAATTAGGAATATGAATGAAAGAGGAATAAATATGAATTAAAAATAACATCCATTAAGCATATTCAGACCTGGAAATAAGCATAAAACAACAACAAACCATAACACCAATGTGGTAACGAAGTTCAACAATCTCGCCTACGTCTCCGGGCCTTTGTCTCAGTGGGTGAGGCTTTCTTATTTCTGTTTGAATCTTTAAAAGTACATCACAATAGTGCCAAAAGGTTACAAAATTGATCTTTTCTTGTTCTACCAGATCTCTAAAACCCAACAAAAGAAACAACACTGAAATTGGATGACCGGAGCTCCCAGAAATGGCCTGCAAAGGTGTGCTCCTCAACAAATTCCATGCATAAAAATGACTTTGGCTTGGAAAATCTTCAGCATAAACCTACTCTGAATCTCCTCTCTTGGCTCCAAGAAGCCCTAGTTTATATATATCTGAAGTTGGTAACCATCTCCCAACTTCCCCCCAAGATCTAGCCTAAAAAATGGCCCAATATTAGCCAAAATCTCCAAAAATTGACTAATAATTATATGGTATATCCATAAAAAATCACTATTATATGGTATAAAACCCACTCTTGAGAAATATTGGGGTGAAATCCCTTATGCGTTGGCCCATGGGCATATAGGTTCTTTCCATGTGGCTATGGGCTAACTTCCTGGCGCGTTGGCCCCCTTGTATCTCACTCCTGGTCGCATGGTGAATCCCCAGAAGCATGGGCTGTTCCTCCACATGCACTAACACTTGGATAGACCCCCACACTCAAAGCCCATGGTCTAGCGCCTAGGTCAATGGGCTAGCCCAGCTGATCGGGCGCTAACCATTATCTGCGCGCTAAGTAGAACAACCAACAGTTATGTGGAATGGTCCTATAATAAGCGTCTGGGGTTTAACAAAATACACGCCAAAAAAAATATCCCAAGTCACATGGGAAGGTCGTATGTTGTGGCATAGTGGATGCGTTGGGGTTGGGGGTTAGGCCCTATCCCTAAATTCCGTCGACGTGACCACCATAACAACTTAAATATTAAAAAGCCACTAGACTTATCAAGAAACACTACGGGCGGGCCAACTATCCTGACCTTGCCAATCCATTCACCCACGCTGAGGTCACAGGTTCAAACCTCATGGAGTCCAACATTTTTAACATACCAATGAGCTAATGGAGGGTGCCACATGGCACCACATTACTCATCCAAGTGTGAAATATAGATTTTCCTAGATGTCCACATCATATGCCCTGTCAACATACTTTCCCAGTCACTGTCTACCATGTGTCACACATACATTGTACGGGCATGCCACGTGTCACCCTTGCATTGGTGACACATGTCACTCTCAGATTGGTCCACCTATACTTTCTTGACACATCATCAGTCTATACGCCCAGTCATCCTATCACATGTCACCTACAAATGCTTCCACATAAGCGCCAACTGTGCCTACCATGTCAGTTGTACCACCATATGGCCTATATAGTCATCTACCACATGGCACTGTACAGATTGTACAATCATCATTTTTTGCATGTTTGGCCAAATGAACAGATCATGATATCTGGAGCATATGACGTCTGTTTGAGCCCATTCAAGTTGTGTTGGGTTCATATCGACGAGGCCTATCCACATGTCCGTTTTGAAGCTATTCTGAGAAATTTTATTTTTAGGCCTTTTTTAGCCCCATCAAGCTCCTAGATCCAATTCTAGATCACACCTCCCCACTAAAGACCTTTTGGTCCCCAAAAGGTTACTGACCAGTCATCAAACTCAGGATAGGCCTCCCATCTTGTTCTCTATCTTCGAACTTTGTTCTGTGCACCTGTCTCATCAAGATCAACTGTAACACAATCATGATAACTGACAACATATTGATAGCCATTTGTACCCTATCACATCTTATCGAAGCTACTATCATCCATGTAGACAAAATTACTAATGATAGCATCAAAAATATGATTGCAAATGAGCTGATATGTTTTTAATATTTGCACGACATTAGCTTATCTTGAAGAAAACTGTGATTGATTTTCCATTCTACAATCATCTCATGTTCTTTCTTAAGATCGATTACTTGATTTGAATCAATTATGGGTGTGTTTCTTTCTTGAGCCACCTTTCTTAATTGTTCCATAGTTTGAATAGTTTTATTTTCCTTTAAATGATGAGCATGAACCACACATTCTTTACCTTCTTTGGTTAACTGATATTGATTCTTTGTCCTGTAGAAGATTGCTTTACGATTATACAAGTATGAACTGCCTAAGACCATTCCACATTCACTTAGTGGCACCACATCACATGTTACCTTGTCCACAAACTTAGATGAAATTGAAAATTTTAATGTGCACTGCTTTGTTATGTGTAATTGATGTTTGTTGCTTAACCATTTAGGTGTGTATGGATTATGATTCATCTATGTTTTTAATCCCAATTGCTTAACCAATTCCTCTGAAATTAAATTAGATTGATATCCACTATCTATCAATGTATCAACCTTAGTGTGCTTCATGATGACCCTTATGTGAAATAATTTACTTCTATAATCAAATCCTTCACCAATTTTACGTGTCATACCAACCAATGCGACTTTAGATTCATCACCTGAATCCGATCCCAAGTCTACGGGTCGTGTTGTCACTGCAACTGTTTGCCTCCCCTTCTTTTCCTTGAACCACTCTGGTCTCTTCTCGGGATTCAATTTCCAACAACAGTCCTTATCATGCTCCTCTTTCTTGCAATTCTTGAAAGAGGGCTTCTCTTCCTTTCTGGCCACTGAATTTTCCTTCTTGTCATTCCACTTCCTTTTGTATTTTTTCCTTGAAGATGATTCCCCTAATAGACCAACACTTGTTTTCCCTGCTTCAATGTATGTCGCTTGAAAAAAAACCTCATCAAGATTAGTTGGTCCAAACATGAATACATTATTTCGAATATGTGCAGGTAAACCTCCTATATACTTCATAAGATTTTCTTTGGTATGTAAAGGAATATCTAACATCAATTCCATTTTACGAAATCCATCTGTGTACTCTTGCATTGTTTTTCCTTTTCTTAGTTTTAAAGATTTCCATTCAATTAACGCTTTGTATTTATAACCCAGAGGATAGAATTGATTTCTAAGTGCATATAAAACTTTTCCATGATGGACACACATTACCCACTTGTTGCGTGCCATTTTGTAACTTGCTTTGCCACCAGATGAGTGTTTTGCCTGCAAGTCTAAGTGATGCCAACTTGATATGAGTTGCTTCATCCTTGATCTGTTTCACACTGCAATAAACCTCCATTTGTCTAACCCAATTTTCAAGTCTCTCTACATTAACTTCACCATCATATATGGGTAATTTGAATTTAACATCAAGTTTTAGTAAAGGCATTTCATTCTTATGTTTATGAACATGTTTCTTTGCATTGGATTTAGAACTTGAACTTGAAGAAGAAGGAGAAAAAGGAGGTTATGATGGAGGTAAAAGAGTAATTTGAGGAGGATCCTCTCCTTATTCACTTTTTCCCTTTGAAGATTCACCAAGAACTGGTCTCTTTCATTCCAAGTAATCATCATACAAAACATTCATCATCTCTGACATGGCGAAGAAAGTTTTTCGAAACTCTTTCTCATCCTAAGAAAGTCCCTCTTCCGATGCCATCTTCTTTCTTTGAGAAGTTATTTTTCTCAATCCAATCAATGGATTCTGTTCAACAAGCTCTCCTTCACCATGATGTAGTTTTTCCCTGGTTAACATGCAAAACTCAAATCCAAACGACAACTAGCTTTGATACCACTTGATCCAAAAAGATCTTTTATATGAAAATGGTTGAGTTATTAAGAATGTATTGATTAACCAATTAGGAATCTGAATGAAAGAGGAAGAAATATGAATTAAACATAGAAACCATTAAGCATATTCATATCTATAAATAAGAATAAAACATCAGCAAACCATAACACCAATGTGATAACGGAGTTTGGTAATCTCGCCTACGTCTCTGGGCCTTTGTCTCAGTGGGTGAATCTTTCTTATTTCTGTTTGAAGATTAAAAGTACATCAGAGTAGTGAAAAAAGGTTACAAAACTGATCTGTTCTTGTTCTACCAGATATCTAGAACCCAACAAAAGAAACGACACTAAAATCGGATGACCAGAGCTCCCAGAAATGGCCCGCAAAGGTGCGTTCCTCAACAACTTCCCTACATAAAACTGAATTTGGCTTGGAAAATATTCACCATAAACTTACTATGAATATCCTCTCTTATATCCAAGAAGCCATGTTTTATATATATCTGAAGTTGGTAACCATATCCCAACTTCCCCCCAAGATCTGGCCTAAAAAAGGGCCCAATATCTCCCAATATTACACAAAATCTCCAAAAATTGAGTAATAATCCATAAAAAATGACTATATGGTATTAAACCCACTCTTGAGAAATATTGGGGTGAAACCCCTTATGCGTTGGCCCCTGGGAATATAGGTGCTTGTCATGTGGCTATGGGATAACCTCCTGGCACGCTGGCCCCCTTGTATCTCACTTCTAGTCGGAAAGTGAATTCCCAGAAGCACGAGATTTTCGTCCACGCACACTAACACCTGGATAGACCCCCACACTCAAAGGCCCTAGTCTAGCACCCTGGTCGGTGGGCTAGCCCAACCGACCTAGCGCTAATTGTTATCCACACGTTAAGTATAACAACCAACGGTTATGTGGAAGGGTCCAGTGATAAGCCCTGAGGGTTTACCAAAATCAGTGCCAAAATAAATAACCCAAGTCACATGGGAAGGATGTATGATGTGGAATAATGGATGCATCAGGGCTGGGGTCTAGGCCCCAGCCCTAAATTCCACCGACATAACCACCATAACACCTTAAATATTAAAAATCCACTAAACTAATCAAGCAACACTACGGGCGGGTTTACTAGCCCGACCCCGCCAAACCATTCGCCCACGCCAAGGATGCAAGTTCAAACCTCATGGAGTCCAACATTTTTAACATATCAACGAGCCAAGGGAGGGGTGCCACATGGTGGCCCAGGACTGGGCCATGTGGAACCATGTTACTCGTCCGAGTGTTAAATATGGATTTTCCCAACTGTCCACATAATATTCCCTGTCATCATACTTTCCCAGTCACCGTCTTCCATGTGTTGCACATACGCTATATGGGTGTGCCACATGTCACCCTTGCAGTGGTGACATGTGTCACTTCGATATTGGTCCACCTGTACCTTCCTAACATGTCATCAGTCCATATGCCCAGTCATCCTACCACGTGTCACCTCCAGATTCTACCATGTCAGCACTAATTGTTCCTGCCATGTAAACTGTATGGTCATACGACCTGTACAGTCAACTTCCATGTGGCACTGTACGGACTGTACAGTCATCATTTTTTGTCTGTTTGGACAAATGAATAGATCACAATATCTAGATCATATGATGTATGTTTGAGCCCGTTCAAGTTGCATTGGGTTCGTATCAATGAGGCCTACGCACATGTCCGTTTTGAAGCCATTCTGAGAAATTTTATTTTTAGGCCTTTATGAGCCCCATCAAGCTCCTGGATCCAATTCTGGATCAAAGATACCTCAATACTTACTCCATTGTACCTCTCAAGTACATGAGAATTTTTTTTGTTGTTATCTAATGAACCTACCTCAAATCCACCATGAAATGACTCAAGGTGTTGATAACAAAACATATATATGGCCTGGTATTGACCAAATACATCAAGGACCCTATCAACTTCATGTATATCTTGGGATCCACCAACTCTGAATCTTAAGTGAAAACCTTCTTCATATTGGAATCCATAGTTGTAGCCATTGGTATATAGTCCTCCATCCTGAATCTCCTCAAGATATACATTGTGTACTTCGCTCAACCAAGGAAGATCTCTCTCGATACCTTCCATACCTATAACCTTAAGAAATAATGCATCGAACCAATGTACATCTCTAAATATGTAAATAAATATGATTTTCACCCTGCAATAATATCCTATGCACCTATGAGATATAAATCATCTACGTATAGAACCAAGATGACTGGATCTTTCGCAACAAGTATGAACTACAAGTTAGGATCCACCTCACTCTTGGTAAAGCCCATACTCTGCAAGTATCCATCAATCCTAGAATACCATGTCATGAGTTCCTTTTTGAGTCTGTACAAGGATTTATTAATCCTACACACATCATATTTCCTCCCATGCACCTCAAATCTTTGAGGTTATTCTATATACACTTCCTCCTCAATGATCATGTTGATGGGTCCTAAATCCCTTTAGTTCAACAGCAGGAACCAAACCCAACATCGAGGCCCAATTAGACTCTGCAACATTTAATAGTGGAATGGTTCTCCAGATCTTGCGATCCGACCAATTTAATTGATGGGATTTACGTTTTCTTGCGAAGGCGTCTCCTTCAATTCAAACTTTCTCTTTTTGTATTTCTCTTAGGTGGGACCGATATAAGATGTAAGAAGGTATAAACCAACTTGACAATAAACAATATTAAGTTTAAATATTGGAGAAGAGGCTGAGCTTGGGATAACCCACTACTCAAGAATGCAAACAACAATTTTATACCATAGGCCTAGTGCTAATACGTTAACCATGTGAGAATCCAATTACTATCTGGGATACTAATTATCAGAAAGAAAACACATATGCGATAAGATAATGGCAAGAAAAATAATTCACCTACTCTAATCATCCATCACATAATAACACAACGATTCATCTTCATCATTAAAGAAAAGAAATGTAAAACATTGCATTAGATAAATTAGCAATAGATTCAATAACTCTTACTTATTACAACATCCATTCATGAGACAAGATAGGAAATAGTTCTTCTCTACGTCCAATCACACATGCATTTAATGAAAATATAACTTGTCTCTGGTCTAGAAGGACTTCTCTATTAAAGGTATATCAGAAGTAGTTCTTAACAAAAACAAAAAAGAGAGTTTCTTACAACAACCATCGACCCTTAACTAGTCGGTCGATGCTCTTATTTATAACATAAAATTAACTAAAAATAACGGCTAAAGTGCAGTTAAACAAAACAAAACTCACCACATGGAATTCTCTCCTAACATTTTTCCAACAGTCATCTCAAGATATTAATTTGAAAGGGTGACTTTTATCATACTCCGACCAACTAATGAACAACTCCTCACAGGTGTGGGCAGATGGAAATCTGTGTTGTTCCATCAGAGCCACACAAATATCTCTGATCTTTACTACATGTGCCCAATATTTCACAAGACTGACGCTTAACTACTACAACACATCCCGAGATCTTATTGGGTGTTCCATAAATTGTTGCACCTGTCCTGGCGCTATGTTGGTCACCTTTTCTAGTCTTTTGGCCCATGATGAATCTTTATTGGTGTGCGATTCGACTATGTCACACAAGTTGACAAAATTTTTAGTTGTTCCGGACTCGGGAAGTTCGATATCCTTCGTCACCTTGTTGATTTTATGACCTAGTTTCTCTCAGATTTCTTGGTGAGGTTGTTGAGCCATTATTGCTTAATACTTGGAGGCATATTTCCTGCAACTGAAATTAAAATCGTTTATATATTTCATATAGAACAACACTTGGAAAAATATATGTAAAAAGTGTAAGTGTGAAGAATCCAGACTGGTGCATACCTGTAAAGCTTGCTAAACATGGTTGTTTGATACTTACATGATCTCTGCAACAGAATGAAAGATCAGGTATAGAAAAATGTAAGAGTTGAAGTCATGCCAATGGCTGATTGGCCCTTGGAGTCAGGAAAGGATGTCAGAGCCAAACATGTGTCGAAATTAAGAGTATGTTCCAAAATAATCGGATCCTGTCATAAGGCATGTCGCTTGGTGCCTCAGGTCGAGGCAAGTTGTGCAAACATAAGTCGGATATGAAATTGCGTCAACCATCATCATCTCATCATGGAGACTAGGGAAATGAAAAATCGAGGTGATCATACCACACACCCTTTGCAACTCCTATCGGCTGCATCTCGCACACCTCAGAACCTACTTGTCGCGTGGATGTGACACAATGTTTTTTTATTTTTCTTCAAAACATCTCGTTGCCAAGAATCCAGTGTCCCCTGGCATGCTTCCACTCACTGTCCACTCTTTTATAAATTCTAGACATTATGCATGTGTTCTACTCATCAGCCGAGCTTGTGCACTGTTGGTAATTCTTCTCGCGATCCCATTTTGATCAAAATTTTCACTTTGGGCCCTTGTCAAGTTCCCCACGCATAAGACAGATACGTTGTTTTACCATGGGAACTCCTCAAAATGCAAGACATGGCATGTGAAGCAGTCAGAGCACCAGGCTTGAGCCCCAAAACAACTCGGAGGCTTCCAAGGGAGACTCCAACCTATGCGTGGAAATGATTGTACAACCCCATGTGGAGGACAAAGTGGAATAAATTACGCTAGGAGGATGAACGTTGGAAGCTATGCCTCCCTGACAATAGATACCCCAAAGAAGAGGAAGGCTAAGGAAGAATAAGGAACCTTGTGGAAAGAAAATCTCGATCGAGTCGTGCACAATATCAGCCACTGAGGCATTACTTATGTGCACTATCTGGATAGAACCTGTCGAAAGCACAAGTCGGGGAAGAGAGATCAAAATGAGGAGGAAA
Organism: Picea engelmannii; assembly: GCA_009831015.1. Classification (NCBI taxonomy): domain Eukaryota; kingdom Viridiplantae; phylum Streptophyta; class Pinopsida; order Pinales; family Pinaceae; genus Picea; species Picea engelmannii. Next base: position 58,588 of record ML791598.1, read on the forward strand.
AATGCCTTGGGTTATAATGTTCGAGAGATGACTCAGCAATTAGAGCAGACACAACTCGCCATCGCTGAACTCTACCAGGAAAATAGAGTATTAATGCGACAATTGGTGGCAAAGACCTTTGAGGTGTCAGCATCACAAGGTTGTAAAGGAAACATAACATGGCTCAAGATACAGCTCCAGGAAGTGCAAGATACAAGCGTGCAACTACATGAAGCACACAGGGTTTCGGAAGAACAAAAAATGAAAACATCTCAGGGTGCGCGAAGCAGTCCGGGAGAAAGTTCACACGCAGAAGAGGCATGATTGACGAAATCCATTTTGTATTCTCAGATGTGACACACAATTTTGATGGTTTTCCTTTTTTTGTGAAAGTTTTCATGTTCTTAATGTAAACTGGGTTGATTGGCCCAAAAGGTGTAGACAGTGTCTCTTGTATGTAATCTGAGCTTGATGGGGATCTAATATAAAGTCTTGAAATGGATGCATCATCTCTTCCCTTTCCGTGTGTATATATTGTGTTATTTTTATAATTTTCTTGTAAGTTAGTCCCAACATTATAATTAGTGGTGCTCTAAGTTACATTGTATTTTCATTGATAGCCTTCTGCGAAAAACCTCCGACGCCAATCGATTTCATCGTATGGCGCTGATGTGGCACTACTGGCTCGAGATTCATGGTAATGACAACCGGGGACTTAGCTTCTGGGAATTGGTCAGACTCGGGAATTTTTTCAAGTCGTTCACTCTAATCTAAACTGGGGACTATCGATGCCGAAAAGGTATTAGGATCGGCCTTCTGAGATAAACCTATCACATATTTTCTTTGTGGGTTATCGTCCTCGAAAACCCCTGATGTCAAAAACGTTTCAGAAGTCAACGATCAGTTATATTGTTTCTTTCTTTGTCCAACTCTTACTCTTTTCTCCCTTTACTGACGTCGAATGATGCAGGAGCATCGCTCCACCTCAACAACGTGCCAACATTTGAGCACATCATCATGCATTTTAAAAAGGGAGAGGCATTAACCCTCCCATGTTTAAATTTGAAATATGATCCTATATGGGTCCATGTTGTAATATTGAGTGAAAACCAAGCCATATCTCTGAACAGGCAGAAGATAAGATCACCTTTAATGGCTGACAGGTTGATGGCTCTAGGTTCAATTCAGACTAGATGGCCATTTATGAAATTTCAATGTAATAGATGAGGTTAGGTGAGAGAGGACAAGCTTGTGGAGCTCTTGATTTGTAATTAGGAGACTTAGGAGGTAGAATAGTTTTGAGGAGAGCTTGAGAGAACTGGGACTCTGTTGCAGTCCATTTTTTGTAAACATCTATATAGACACACAGAGATAATAGAAAAATGATTTTTCCTACATATAGTGTGTTTATGTATTTCATGAATGAATGTTGTGGATGTATGATAAGTTTCATTTTCAATAGGAGATAGATTTATTTTATCTTCATTTAGTTTTATAATATCATTCTAGATTCTTTAGGCTGTGCAAGGAGTGCACAACAAAACATTTGAGGTTTCATAGCCAGTGCAAGGAGTGCACATATGAACTCTATGGAGTTAGAAAATAATGTGCCAGGAGGGCGCACCAGAGCGATCACAAAATCAAGAGGAACCTCAAGGTTACTAAATACCTTAGGAATAAATCTTTGTTGAGTTTGGGAGGAACCAGAGTTACTGAACACTCTGAAAGGAGGAGCTCTGCAAGGTGTGCATCGAGCAAGGATATCGCCAGGAGGGTGAGAATAATTTTTTTTCAAGAAATCCTTCGGACCTGAGTTTGATGAAATCCCATAAATGAAAGGAGTGCGTGGGAGATCGATTTCTTCGATTAGATCAAGATCAGAAGGAATAATGTAAGGAGTGTGTGGGAAACAGACTTCTAAGCCCTAAATCTCAGAAGAGACAACATGTTCAAGAGTGTAAGCGAGACCCTAGATAGTCAGGTTCGCAAAAGAAAGTTCAAAGGCCGAGAACTTTGAACACTTTCAAAATCTTCCAAGTTGGCAGAAGGTGGAAGCTCAGGACGAGGAGTGATAGAAACTATCTGATTGGTTGTGGAAGGGAGTCTGGACTGTTAGATATATGTCCAATGAACAGAGGAAGTGTAGAGGAGAAGAATATATACCATCTGTTGTATCGAAGCGCAGAGGATCAACAATCGTTGGATCCGGATGGAGGTGCACGAGCCTTAAAGATGTGCACACACAGGAGAGTGGACTCACAAAAGTCCTGAAGTCATTTGGGACTGTCCATCATCTGGAAGGACACTTGGTGAAAATCCATCCATTTAGGGTGAATATGCTCCATGAGGAATGAGCACACAGAAGGTTGAAACAACCAAAGCCCGAAGAGCCAAAGAGCCGAAGGGAATCTAAACCATCAGATTTAGAGGGACATGCGTTGACAAGTCATGAGATCAAGAGAAATATGAGGATGGAATGTTGAAACATCAGAACCCCGAATAGCTGAAGAGATGAGGGTCATTGATCTGTGAGGGGACAATTGTCAGTAGATCTCAGTCTCTAGGTGAAATCACTACGAGAAAAATGAGTGCACAAGATTTTGAGACTACTAAATCCCAAAGCGTTAGAGAATCGAATAGCTGAAGCAATAGAGAGACAAAGACCTAAAGACCCGAAGAGAATCTGGACCGTCAAATACTGAAAGGGCATGTGGTGAAAGATCATGAATTCGGAGTAAAATCACTACGGGAGAATGCGAAGGAGAAAGGTTTGACATCATCGAAGCCCGAACAACTGAAGCGAATGATAGCCATCGATCTAGAAGAGGACAGGTGTCACCAGATTGTATACTTTGAAGGTTTTCACTCTGGGGTTTTTATGGAAAGAAGTTTCGGAAAGTTAAGAAGCGTCAAAGGCTGAAATGATTAAGGGTCATTGATCCCAAAAGAAGAATGTGGGTCGTTGATTTGCGAAGGGACACATGGAGGATGGTGATTCACTCCATTAGACATCCATTGAGAAGATGTTGGATCAAGAGAGGATAGATGTCAGAACATCCAACACTCCAAAATATTTCACTTTGGAGATTTGTGGGTGTTAATATTTGAGAACATTGAAGGCCGAAGTCCGGGAAACGACGAGAGTCATCGATGTGAAGGTGGAAACGCGGTGCCAGATCCTGAACTACAAAGGAAAGAGGAGGAGGAAAAGGTCCCAAGACCCAGAGAAGATCTCAATCGTTGGTCGAGGAGGGAGAATAAGGACCGTTGATCTGGTTGAGGATGTCAAAGTCCCAAAGTGGGATCAGAGCCTTCGATTTGAAGGATGCGTGGTGAGAGATCGAGCCATTTCAGAGAAATCTCTCTGGAAAAAAGGAAGGCTTGAAAATCGAAAGTCCCTAAGGCTGAATTCATGGAGGATATCGTGATTTTATATTCAGGGAGATAGGTCGTCACAGATCGTTAACTACGAAGGATTGGAATAAAAGGGTAGTGAGAGTTTGAGACTTCAAAGTCCTGAAGTTCGGGATCGTGAACAAATCTTGTCCATTGATCCAGAGGAAGCATATCTGGTCCATAGGATTTAGAGAGGACATATATGAACCATCAATCCAGAAGTACCATCAATATTGGGAGATCAACGGTCCCACAACATTTCTGGGATTGAAGGTGCATGAAGTTTAACGGGTAATCACGCAGTCATGTGGGTCCCTGCCCAAGGGAACACACAAGAAGGGACTAGTGGAAAAGGAGCTAGCACCCACAAATCCATATTTATGCAAGATTATAGCCCAAGGGATCATTGAAGGAAGGGGCTAGTGTAAAGGAGCTAACGCCCAAAATTTGAAGAGCGCTAGAGCGCGCGGATGAATGGTCGCAGGTATCACAGGACCTATGCTTAAAGAGGAAAAAAGGGACCTGTTTATAGCTGAATTGGGTTCAAAGAGGAACCTAAAGATTCAATCTAACTCAAGACAAGGAAATGTCCAGAGACCGGGAGGTCATAAAAACCTAGGAGGGGAGGGGGGCTACATCAAGTGGTATCAGAGCACATAATTGATTTTTGTAGGAAAAGGAGGTAATCTAATGACATCAAGTGGTTTCAGAAGACCAAATTTTTTTTGCAGACAATAGACAAGAAGCAGGTGAAGGAGGCAGAGTAATGACACTCTATGATGAGGTTGTTGCACGCACGCAACAACAAAAATTTAAACAACCAGGTGAGCTATGAGAGAAGATGGAGATGCTCACGGATGTAGAGTAATCCATAAGACTTGTGAGGATGGTAGGTAGAAGGTGGAAATGGATACTGAAGGCCAATGAGCATGGTTGAAGAGAAGGCCACAAGAAGAAAAGCAATCCAGAGATGGATCTGAAACTCAATGAGATAATAGCAAGGATGGAGCAGCTGGCATTTAAAATGTAGAAAAATGCTAAAGCACATTGTGTGTATGAATGGCCCATGAAGAAGAAGGTGAAGTGGCCAGTCAAGAGATTGTTGGCCAGAGGACATCAACAATTGTTAAAGAGGTGGCTGAGGTATGTCGAGAGACTCATAGATGAATAAGAAGTGGTTCACATCTGTGAGCTAGAAGCTAGAAGGAACCTCAGTGATGAGAAGGAGGTGAGATTAGATGAAGATCTCATAAACTCCTAAGTGGAAAGAAATGGACTTTCAAGTTGTCAGGTGGGCAATAGAAAGATATCAATGGAAGGTCTCGTGTACTACCAGAGGAGCAGTGTTGAAAGTTCAAATTTCCAGGAGGGCAATGAGATGGGATCGATTGATCTCATAGATTGTCAAGTGGGAAGGGGGAAAGAAACAAGACTGTCTGAGAGTCTCAGGAGCTCAGAAGTGAGTTCAGATCAACAAGGAGTGTTTATAGGTGAATATTCATGTGGGTTTGCAGACCATATGAATGAATATGAGGAGAAGTTAGAAACTTCCACCATCAAAGAAGAAGACCAGAAGAGTATTTTGATCATTGGAGGGATCAAAGAATTCCTACCAAACATCCAAGTGAAGGCCAGTGCACATGATGAAAGTGAAACAATAGAGGAAGGACATCCATCGGTGACTGTAATGGCGAAGGAGCATATATCAGAAGCTTCCCAAGGAGAAGAAGAAGAGGAGAACACAGTTGAGAGGCTCACTCAATGGGAAATAGAATTGAGGATTTTGGAGGCTGATTGGTTGGATAATCTAGAACCAACAAATGGCTACCAGGAGACAGTCATGCAAATTTCAGGAGAAGAACATTTGGCAGAATCGCTAAAACAATTCAGCCAGGAAGCTGACAAGGAGATGACTGCAACATTGGAGCCTGCAATAGAAAGATAAGTGAAGAACATGGATTTTGTTGATATGTATGAGGAATTGGAATCCCTATAGAGAAGGGTAATGGTGCAAAGCTTGAACATCCAACAAGCTAAGTTGGAGACATACGGAGGAGCATATCAGCTAGGAGAGCAATTAAAGGAAGTTGGAGATATGCTAGCAGGAGAACTGGTAGAAGAAAATCTTTCAAAAGGAGGAACTGAGCAACAAATCAACGATGGGACTACAAAACTGAAGTTTGTAGCAGGGTGGAAATCTAAGGCCACAAGAGATGGGGAAAGTAGCAAGGGGGATCAAGTCAATTCACCCAGTGATAAGGAAGAATTGCAGCCGAGGAGACTGCATAAGAAGAGCTAGCCACTGGAGCAACTGGGCAGGGTGATAGAGGTGATAAGGAAGTTGATGATGAGGTCAGTGCAAGAAGCAGTCAACAAAGGAAATCTGAACATAAGAGAACCTACAACAACAACAGGGAAGAAGGATAAGAAGCAGCAATAGCGACAACAACAAAGCAGAGGAGCAAGAGGACAAATCCAAGAGAGAGTTTGGGATCCATGAGGATTTCAACACTAGAGGAGAGGAGATCATGAGTAGGAGCTCATGTTTTTCCTAGCAGTGGAGTATGATGCAGGAGCATCACTCCACCTCAACAACGTGCCAACATTCCAGCACATCAGTGCACATTTCAGAAAGGGAGAGGCATTAACCCTCCCATTTTTAAATTTGAAATACGATCCTATATGAGTCCATGTTGTAAGCTTGAGTGAAAACCAAGCCATATCTCTGAACATGCAAAAGATAAGGTCGCCTTTATTGGTTTACAGGTTGATGGCTCTAGGTTCAATTCAGACTAGATGGCAATTTATGAAACTTCAATGTAATAGATGAGGTTAGGTGAGAGAGGACAAGCTCGTGGAGTCCTCGATTTGTAATTAGGAGACTTAGGAGGTAGAATAGTTTTGAGGAGAGATTGAGAGAACCGGGACTTTGTTGCAGTCCAGTTTTTGTAAACATCTATATAGACACACATAGATAATAGAAAAGTAGTTTTTCCTGCATATAGTGTGTTTATGTATTTCATGAATGAATGTTGTGGATGTATGATAAGTTTCATTTGCAGTAGGAGATAGATTTCTTTTATCTTCATTGAGTTTTATAATATCGTTTTGTATTCTTTAGGATGTGCAAGGAGTGCACAATAAAACATTTGAGGTTTTGTAGCCAGTGCAAGGAGTGCGCATATGAACTCTATGGAGTAAGAAAAGAATGTGCCAGGAGGGCGCACCAGAGAAATCACAAACTCAAGAGGAACGTCAAGGTTATTGAATACCTTAGGGGGGGAACTATGCAGAAGGAGCACAGAGAAACAAAGTTACTGAGAACTCTGTAGAGCTCTGTCAGGTGGCATCAAGTGAGTGCAAGAGTGCACAGGAATAACTCTTTGTTGAGTTCGGGAGGAACCATAGTTACTGAACACTTTGAAAGGAGGATCTCTGCAAGGTGTGCATCGAGCAAGGAGATTGCCAGGAGGGTGAGAAGAATTTCTTTTCAAGAAATCCTTCGGATCTGAGTTTGAAAAAATCCTAGAAATGCAAGGAGTGCATGAGAGATCTAAATATTTGAGGAGATCAATATCATAAGGAATAACACAAGGAGTGCATGGGAAACAGACTTATTCTAATCCCTAAATCTCAGAAGATACAATGTGTTCAAGAGTGTAAGCAAGACCCTAGATAGTCGGGTTCGTAGGATAAAGTTCAAAGGCTGAGAGCTTTGAACACTTTCAAAATATTCCAAGTGGGGAGAAGGTGGAAGCTCAGGAGAAGGAGTGACAACAACCATCTGATCGATTGTGGAAGGGAGCCTAGACCATTAGATCTACGTCAAACGAATAGAGGAAGCGTAGAGGAGAAGAACAGATCCCATCCGTTGGATCAAAGCGCAGAGGAGAAACAATCATTGGATTCAAATGGACATGCATGAGCCTTAGCATTTTGCACACACAGGAGAGTGGACTCACAAAATTCCCAAAGTCATTTGGGATCATCCATGATATGGAAGGATGCATGGTGAAAATCCATCCATTTCGGGTGAAGACTCTCCGGGAGGAACGAGTGTATAGAAGGTTGAAACTCCCTAAGCCTGAAGAGCTGAATATCTGGAGGGAATCTGAACCATCAGATTCATAGGGATACATGTTAGAAAGTTGTGAGATCAAGAGAAATACAAGGATGGAATGTTGAAACATACGAACCCCGAATAGCCGAAGAGTCGAGGGTCGTTGATCTGCGAGGGGAAAGTTGTCAACAGATCTCAGTCTCTGGGTGAAATAACTCCAGGAGAAATGAGTGCATAGGAGTTTGAGACTCTCAAAGCCCGAAGCATCGGATATTTGAAGAGCCGAAGTGCCAGAGAGACGAAGACCCGAAGAGAATCTGGACCATCAGATCCAGAAAGAGCGCGTGGCGAAAGATTATGAATTCCAGGTAAAATCACTCTGGGAGAATGTGAAGGAGAAAGGTTTAACATAGCTGAAGCCTAAAAAACCGAAGAGAACGATAGTCATCGATATGGAAGAGGATAGGTATTACCAGATCGTGGACTTCAGAGGTTTTCACTCCGGGGTTTTTATGGAAAGAAGTTTTGGAAAGTTTTGAAGCACCGAAGGCCGAAATGATTAAGGGTCGTTGATCCCAAAGGAAGAACATGGGTCATTGATCTGTGAAGGGACATGTAGAGGATGGAGATTCACTCCATTAGACAACCATTGAAGAACTGTTGGATCAAGAGACATATTTCAGAAGATCCAACACTCTAGAAAATTTCACTTCAGAGATTTGCGGGTGTTGAGATTTGAGAACGTCGAAGGCCGAAGTCCCGAAAATGACAAGAGTTGTCTATGTGAAGGTAGAAATGCGGTTCCATATCTTGAACTCCAGAGGAAAGCGAAGGAGGAAAAGGTTCGAAGACTCGAAGAATATCTCGATCGTTGGTCGAGGGAGCGGAAGGATCGTTGATCTGGTTGAGGAGGTCAAAATCCCAAAGAGGGAATAGAGCCGTCGAGTTGAAGGACACATGGCGAGAGATTCAACCATTTTAGAGAAATCTCTCCAGAAGAAAGGAAGGTTTGAAAATTAAAAGTCCCGAAGGCCGGATTCGTGGAGGAGATTGTGGCCATAGATTTAGGGAGACAGGTGGCTGCAGATCGTTAAATATGGAGGATTGGAATACAAAGGTAGCTATAATTTGAGACTCCAAAGTCCCAAAGTTCAGAATCACAAACAAATCTCATCCGTTGATCTAGTGGAAGTAGATCTAGTCCATAGGATTTGGAGAGGACAAATTTGAACCGTCAATCCATAGGTACCGTGAAGAGAGAGAGATCAACAGTCCCACAACATTTTGGGGATTGAAGGTGCATGAAGTTTAATGGGTAATCACATGGTCATGTGGGTCACCTCCCAAGGGCACACGCAAGAAGGGACTAGTGGAAAAGGAGCTAGCGCCTGCAAATGCACATTTCCACAAGGTTATAGCCAAGGGGAATATTGAAGGAAGGGGCTAGTGTAAAGGAGCTAGCGCCCAAAATTTAAAGAGTATCAAAGCACGCAAACCAAGGGTCGCAAGTATCGCAGGACCTGCACCTAAAGAGGAAAAAATGGACCTGTTTATAGCTGAATTGGGTTCAAAGAGGAACCCAAGGAGTCAATTTGACTCAGAACAAGGAAAGATATAGAAATCGGGAGGTCACAGAACCCCAGGAGGGGAGGGGGGTTGCATCACCAAAAGGAATTGGTTGTCGATGATATCCTTTGATGATTCTTGTCGTGAAAGATCGACTTCCATTTGCCGATGCCAAAAAATCGGTGCTCGGAGACCTCGGTTCTCTCGAGTGATTCTCTTTCATTTTTTAATTCTTCTTTATCCCAAATCTTTCAACGCATCGTGCAAAAGTTTTGACTGTCGATTCTTTATTTAAATGATATTCTTTTAAGTTATGGGTTTTCACAGATTCAAAAAAACTTTGGAAGACTTAATGAGAGTCAAAATGATAAGAAAAGGAAACATTTTCCATAATGAAGTCCAATCACACAGTGCAAAAAGATCAAGTGGTACCCAAAAAGTAAAATTTGACATAGAATTTTTAGGGTGTGTTGAGTGCTCAACAAATGGAAACTTACTGGGCGAAAGCAGAATCTATGTTCCTCCTTCAGGCTCAGTTGATGTGAAAGTAGGCAAAGAACTTAACTGGTTTTAAATCAGAGCCTCTTTTACCCTTGCATTTGAAATTCTCTGGTAGATGCTTCCGGGTCTGGCCGTGGGGTTTTTAACCTTTATTCCTCCTTTGTTTCCTGTAACCCTGACTCATGCCCTCTTTGGAAAAAAATTAGTAAATCATTCACTGGCATGGAGTCTTTAGTTACCTTTAATCACTTGCTACGGTGTTTCTCTGCTTCCAGTGAGCGTCCATATCCCCGACAGAGTCACCCCAACATCACAGACCTTTCTCTGTTGCTAGCAAGCATCCATAGCCCCACTGTTCACTCATTTTGGTATAGTTAACTTTTATTTTGGCAGAATTCCCTGAGCGAGTGAGAGAGGATGACATTTGTTTAATTTGCAAAGTGAGATGCTTAAGGTGAATCCTTTGCTAGATTTATCTTTGGGGTTCATGTAGTCCTTTTCAACTTACCAAATTTCCCTTAAGGTTTCGCCATACCACCGGGCAAGCCTTTTTTCATTTCTCCAAAGTTTTTCATATGCACAGGTTAGATAGAGGGCCCCTCGAAACAACCGCAGGTTCCTCGACACTTCTTGTGGACTGTGAGCGATGAATTAGGAATGAATTTCACTATGTCGCATGATTTGAGGTCAACCATTGTCTTGCTAAACACAACATTCAAAAGTGCGGAAATCAAAACAACAAAAAAAAAAGAAGGCGGAATCGCAATCGAGATAGCTAAAACAAACTTATGAAACACGCACATGAAACATAAAATGAAACTCAACAAATATATATATATATATATATATATTTTAATGGAAATATTGTTTTAGGGCCTGACCGTTTACTTGGAGGGAATCAGGTTCCCCCCTCAGATTCTGTAACCGATAAGTGCCATCCCCAATATTCTCAACCACCTGGAAAGGTCCGAGCCATAGATTATGAAACTTAGAATGTTTTCCTTTAGGCTCATTTGCTCTGTTCCATTTTAAGACTAAGTCTCCTACTTCAAAATTATTCTATTTATCCTTATGCTTATCAAACCATCTTTTCACTATCTGTTGGTGGGATATGAATTTTGACTTAGCTTTTTCCCTTTCTTCTTATAGCATGAGCATAGTGCCAATTCTTTGTTGTATGACTGATGAAGCCTGTCCTCTAGAATCTTGGGCTAGTTGAAGAGATAAAAGATAAAGCCCATTCGGGAGAATAGATTCCTATCCGTACACTAGAAAGTATGGGGAATTTCCTACATCTTCATCGGGTGTGACTCTATCTACCCATAAGGCGTTGTGTAGTAAATTATGCCAATTTCTCTGATTGTCCACAACCGTTTTCTTCAATATTCTCACTAGGTTCTTATTAGTTGATTCTGCCACTCTGTTTCCCTATGGGTAATAATTTTCAAAGTACCTAATTACTATTCCTTTGTCTAGAGAAAAATCTATCAACAGGGTGGAAGAGAAGTAAGCTGCATTATCAAAAACTAAGACATAAGGGACACCAAACCTTGTGATCAATTGTTGTTCTATGAATTGGATTACCACCTTCTCATTTACATGGGTCAGAAGGATGGCCTCTTCCCATTTCGTGAAATAATCGGTGGCCATAAGTATATACTTATGTTGTTTTGAAGAACTTGGTGTAATTTCTCCCATGATATCTAACACCCATTGCTCAAAAGGCCTAGAAACAGTCACGGGTTGGAGTGGAACTGTCGCTCTCTTCTCTCTCCTAGTGATTATTTGACAAGTCTTATAGTTTCTAGCATAAGCGTGAGAATCATTAAACAAAGTGGGCCAATAATAACCAACTCTCAGTATCTTATGAGTGGTGGTGTTTCCTGCAAAATGTCCACCAACAGGGCCATCATGGAGTTCCTTCAGAACTTTGTCTGCATCTTCACGTTCGAGACATATTAAGAGTACCCCTTCATAATTAACCCGAAAGAGTACTAAATTTATGAGGCGATATTGTGTGGATTTTAACCTAAGAGCTCTCATTTCCCTAGGATTGATATTTTCTGGGCAAGTCCCATGGTGCAAGAGATAAGTCAAATTCTCATACCAAGACTCTGGCACTGGGGAAATGTATGAATCTTCACCACACCATAATTCCATTTCATTCTCCCATCCAGAGTCTTCATTTACTTGGTCCTGGGATCCAGCCGCAAGTTTTCATAACCCTTTCCCCTTAACTAGTTTGGTAGGTTTTATATCTAGATCAAATTCTTCGACTCTTGCCATCCAGTTCCCTCTTCTTTCCCCTATCTGTTGTTGAGTGAACAAGGATCATACTACAGGATGAGGTACGATTACTTTGGTATGGTTCTTGAGGATGTAAGATTTGAAGTGTTTTACTTCTTTATATACCGCATAGGCTTGTTTATCAATAGCAATATAATTAAGTTTGACTCCTTGGAGGTTAGTTCTCATGAATGACACTAGAGCTTCATTGTTTTTATCATCCTTCTGAGTCAATAATACAGATAATGATTGGTCAGAGGTGAAAGTATAGAGGAATAAATCTCTATTAAAATTGGGATTTTATAACACGGGGGCTTGAGATATAGAATTTTTAATATTGTTGAAATCATCCTTTCGTTCATCGTCCCACATAAAATCATCATCTTTGTGGATCATGTTTTGTAGTGGTCTGACAGTCTTAGCGAAATTAGGTGTGAATTTTCTTGCAAAATTGATTTTCCCAAAGAAGGATTGAATTGGATTTTTGTTGTGAGGTAACAGGATTTGAGTTATATATTTGACTCGCTCAGGGTCTATGTGAATGCCAACTTGGGATATAATATTAACTAATAGATTTCCTTCCTCCACACCAAAGATAGTTTTCTTAGGGTTTAAAGATATACCGTATTTTCTACACCTTTCAAAAATATGGGTTAAGTGTTGGATGTGTTCGTCTATGTTCTTTGAATACACAGTTACATCATCTAGATACACTACCACACACCTATTGATCAATCCTCAAAATGATACATCCATGTCCCTTTGGAAAATTTCCCCCGCATTGATTAACCCAAAGGGAATGCATTTGTAAGAGAAAGTTCCCCACAAGGTTCAGAAGGTAGTTTTCAAACGGTCTTCCTCTGAAACCAGAACTTGGTTGTAACCCGAGAAACCATCCAGTAGAGAGAAAATATTAGAACCGAACATGGTCTGCAAGATTTTCTCCATTGGTGGGATTGGGTAGTTATCCTTTTCTGAAGCTCTGTTGAGGTTCCTAAAATCTACGTATAAGCGGATTTCTCCAGAATTTTTTCTCACCGGAACAAAATTTTCTACCCATGCAGAGTGTCTAACCTAGAAGATAATTTTGGCATCTAAAATTTTTCTCAACTCCTGACACATCATAGGTTCCAAGGATGGGTGATACTTCCAGAGCTTCTGTTGGAAGATTTTCACTTCAGGTTTTAACGATATAGTGTGTTGAATGATACAGGTGTCATAAGTTTTCAGATCTCAGTAGGACCATGAAAATACATCTTGATATTGTCTGAATAGTTTGAGATAAGCCTTCCTTTATACTTTAGATATGATTTTACCAAGGTTTATATTGTTTGTGTTTTCCAGGGTTCCAAGATTTATAGTTTCATGCATGGGACAGGAACTACCGATCTTCGCATTTTTGGGCCCCTTAAACCGTCCTTTTAGGTCAAAGAGATTCTTTAAGTTAGTTATCCCCTTCGGGATTGTCTGAGACTTCGATTTGTCAGTTGTTTGATCTATCTGGGGATCAATTTCTGTTTATTGTTCCTAGAATACTTCATCGTCAATAGCTAGGTCTTTGAAATTATCTTGGTTATTCAAAAATTTTATGATCTGTTCATCTCCTTCAAAGACTTTTCAATTAGAAATGATGTTAGGCACCGATTGTTTGTAGAGTAGCTCCAAAGTGAACCGGGAGGATTCATAATCTTCTAAAGGTGACAGCTGTTGGTCACTATAATTGCTTATTTAACTAAACAATCAAGTGCTACATAAATTGTCAACCCAAGGAAGTCTGTTTATTTCAAAGGTAATCACACACTGTATATGCTCAATCTCAAACGCAATCTAGAGTTGTAGTAAAAATACATTAATCACACCTTGCCTTGAACAAATTGAAGTTCTACTTTGAATTAAAGGAAAGCAACCTACCTATTGCAGAGTTCAAATTTAAAGAAATAATTGTCCAAAGAATCCTGGATTACATTAGGAAATAACAACCTAGGAAAGAAATCCTTCAAGATACTGCAAAAGGAAATACCAACTATTCTGTAACAGAGAACATGACCCTATTCCCCAAGCAGGAATCTTCCGCACCTATTTTCGATCATCACACCTTCATGAACTCATTGCTAATCAAAATGATTGACACACACTGAAGGCTAACTATCTCTTAACAGAGAACAGGACCCTATTCCCCAAGCAGGAATCTTTAGCACCTGTCCCTGACATGGATGATTTTAGGGGCTAAATTTTTCTCCTGGGCTAATTTTCCATGGTTTTTCCAAAAACGAGATTCACTATTTTAAAAATGATTCACCCACATTCTATAGGATAAAATTATTTTACCTTAAAAATCGCCAAAATTTTATAAAAACTATATAAAATCCTTAGAAATTTGAATATTTTTACAAAAATATCGCCAAACATTTATAGTTGGCATATGAAGAATTAGTAAGATTTACCAAGGTTTATACATTTTAAAATAAATTTCCATCCTTAAAATCATCCTTGGTCCCTAATTATCACACTTTCGTAAATTCACCAAACATGATTGCTAACTAGAATGATTAATAGTTACCCAAGCATGAATCATATGAAAACAATGTAACAATTAGTAAAGCAGAGTTTCAACAAGACAGAGTTCAGTAAAGTAGTGTTTCAGCAAAACAAAATTTAATCAAAGCATGAACAGAAATAACACTAACATAGTACAAAGCTAATGGGTGAATCTTGTGAAGAAGGCGGGCCCTCCCTTCTCACAAGATTCCCCTGAAACGAAAAGAACTAGAAAGAAATGCTCAGAATAATCTTTTATTCATCTGTCAACTGTATCATGCTACAATGTCTGAAGTAAACACGCCCTTCTCTGTAATTTATTTCTTAGCAAAAGTAGATCCTCTCTAATGATGATTTCCTCTTATTTAAAGAGGATAATCCCCTCAATACAATTTGATCATCAAATTACATGTGTACATCTGAATCCTATTCTTAGTCAGATCTAATCTCTATACTTGGAATAGGATATCCTGGTCTCTCGTAACAGAATGTTATTACAATAGTTGAAAAGGTGTTGAGTGAGGTGTTGCTGTTGCGGCTGGAGTAACAACTTCTTTATTTATCTTCTTGTTAATGTTGTTGTATGTTGTTTCAGCATCGCAAATCGTGGGTTGTTTCAGCAACGAGATTTGCATTCTGACTATTTCAGCAACGTGATCTCATGCAACATCGATGGTTAATTATGGATCAAGGTGTGGTTGTTGTGGTCAGTGTAACATCTTTGTGTGAGTTGTTGTTTCAACATCGCTGACCACAGAGAGTGTGAGTTGTTGTTTCAGCATCGTAGACCATAGAGAGTGTAACAACTTCTTCTTGTATGAGTTGTTGTTTCAGCATCGTAGACCACAGACTGTTTCAACCACGGGGTTTGAGTGCTTTGACTGATTCAACCACGGGCCTTTAAACAACAATGATAATCTGCAGTTCAAACTGTTTCAGCACTTATATATTTCTGATCAACGGTTAAGTACGAGAGTAATGTAAAATTATATGCAAAACAAATTAAACATATAGTAAAGAGAAGAGACGTTATATACCTTTGGAAATATAGGTTAGGGTGATAATGTGAGTTTAAATGTGAGTGAAAAAAGGATGTAATGGTAGAAAAAAGTGTGAACAAAAAGGTACATTATAGGGTCCTAACATCCCCCCCAACTTAAAAGGTTGCATGTCCTCAGGCAACTTCAATCTGAATCAGAATCTGAATACCGACTCTGAGCGTGCAAGTTACTTAAGCAGTAGCTGTGGAAAGTGTTGTCTGTTGGAGCTCTGAATCCTTGAACGTGTTGTAGCCTTTGCCAAGATGTTGTTTCGGCCTTCTTGGGAAACTTATAATGAACTTGATGTTTCTCTGCTGGCATCCACAGGATAGGAAAATGAAACTGATAACCTATCCAGCTTTCAGCACATTGCTGAACACACTTGATGTAGCTAGGTACCCTAGAGATTGTTGTCTCAAGATTAGTGGGGCTAGAGGGGTTGTGTTCTTGTCTTTTCCCAGTAGATTGTTGCCAAAACATGTTATTTGCTTGTAGGGAAACAATATCTATGGATTTAATGAACTGTTGACAATCCTGAAGCATTGTTGTCTGTAGTTTCCGAATGTGTTGAGTCATCCCTGGTTTCTTCAAAAACTGATAATACTCTGTAACAAAGGTGGCAGCATTTTGTGGTTCTGGCCGTATCCAGAGAAGGCGGTTATCCTTGTTATGCTTGGCAGCGAGGAAGTCATTATGCCATATAATCTGATTGTTAAGGAAGGAGGTGAGTGCCCAAATCTGGATATCACCGATAAGAGGGTTAAGGTTAAGCTGTCGGTTCTCAGGGATGGCCTCATTATGAATATATACCTCACAGAGGAGGTGTTGATCCATAGTAGAGGCTTTTGCAAAAGTTCTAACAAAATCTGTTGGATTTAACACTGCATGGGGTTTGCCTTCTTTGATTGCGTTAATCTGAAAGAATGTAAGTCATTCCATGAGGAACAAAGAGTAATTGCAGGATGGTTTCCTTACAGCCAACAACTTTTGTGCCAAGTCAAACATCAGGAGAAATCTGCCTTTTAATTCTTTATTCTGTTTCTTATGGGCATGGAATTCCTGGCGTGTTTTCTCCAAATCTTCCCAGTTTGAATAGATATGGTTTAGCTAGAGTAGTCTGTGCTCCTGCAGGCTTTTGTCATGTGTAACAACAGACTATTTTCTCCATTTGTCCATTATTGCGTGCTCATCCCATGGTTGAGTTTGTGTTTCAGCATTGCAAGTGGTAGGCTAAGGTAGGGTCTGAGTGGCTTGTTCCACAAAGGTGTGGGTATTGATCTGGCTAGGAGGGGCAGATTCATCAATAGGCAATGTTTGTACAACTTTATTAACAAAATCAGGGGCTTCAGATTTGACAATTGTTGTAGGCCAGGGTTCATTTTTAATTTTGGAAGGTCCTGCTGGTTCTTGTGTAACAACGGGGTTTTCTTCTTTGACTGCAAAAGTCATAGGTGCAGGGGAAGCTCCTGGCATTGGAATTTGAATTACTTTGTATCCTGCTTGATAATAGATGTCCCCACATTGACTACACATATACTCTCTACACTGATTCTCTGTTGTATTTTCTTCTGTCATGGTCGCTATGCGAGCTAGGGTGTACAATTTAAGTTCCTTCTCGTAGGCTTCCTTTACCATGACTAGCTCTTGCTTGTAGGCTTCCAGTTCAGACCTTAGGAATTCATTTTCTTGTAAGACGGAGGCCATTGTTGGTTCTAGAAGAGAAGTGACTGGTTCTTGTGTAACAGTCACAACCGCACTAGCTGGTTCTTTTGGAGCATCTATAGGATTGACATCTGATTCTTGTAATTCAGCTTCTTGATGTAGATAAAGTAATGTTGCAGCACCCTAGGCATATGATTCCTGTATCTCAATAACAATATCAGCAGCTGGTTATTGTGTTTTAGTTGTAGCTGGTTCTTATGTGACATCTATAACTGGTTCTTGTGTTTCAACTACTGAATGAGTAGCTGGTTCTTGTGTTTCAGCTACTTGATGAGTAGTTGGTTCTTGTGTTTCAACTACTAAATGAGTAGTTGGTTCTTGTGTTTCAGCTACTGAATGAGTAGTTGGTTCTTGTGTTTCAGCTACCGAATGAGTAGCTGGTTCTTGTGTTTCAGCTACTGAATGAGTAGCTGGTTCTTTTGTTTCAGCTACTTGATTTGAAAAGGATGATGTTGCAACACACTGGGCCTCTGGTTCTTGTGTTTCAGTGCTTGTGGGTGGAATAGGTAAAAATTCTGAAATTTGGGAGGTTGGTGGTGTACGGGGTTTTAACCGGATGGGTTGGGGATTTAGGGCAGTGGCAGTAGTGGTTGTTCTTATTGATGCCCTTGTTCATTTTCTTTGTAAAAAGGGCGGAAAAAAGGGAATTTTCTTTTGTTTGCGTGGGGGTTTTTCCTCAGTGATGGGACAAGGAGAGTTGTCTGGTTCAGAATCATCGCTAAGGATATGAACAGTAGGAGTGGATGATTTTGGTAAGATGTGGGGCGGGCTTGGTATGGTAGGAAGGTTAATTGGATTGATTGGGTCTGTAGGCAGACTGTTAGGTGCTTCCGGAGGGTCTAGAGGGTTTTGTGGTTGTTGTTCCTGAAGATTTTCAAGATATTCAACAGCTTCTTGGGGGTCTATGGGTGGGTTGTTTAGGGGAGGGTTTTGTTGGGAAAACCCTTTTGGATAAGTATTTGAGTGAGATGGTGATGGGTAAGGGAAACGACAGGATTTTTAGCCTTTTTACAGTAATGCGACATATTTTTAAGACATCCGAGCAGATAATAGGGAATATTCACCAATCTAGCATGTCGTAAATGAGACAACAAGACAAAATTGTACTGGTAGACTACCTGGTATTGGCCTTCACAAGTAAGGTAGTGCTTGAAAAACTCTGCAACTTTCAGCCATGAAGGCGGCAACGAGCTAAGTCGAACACCCCATCCTTTAGGCTCAATTTGTTCCCCTGGCAAGAGGAAATCCTGCTGGGCATTAAGGATGATATGTTTGCGGCTAAACCAATGAATTCCATTGACAGGGAGACCCAAAACCTATGCTATATCCTCCTTTGTAACTAGAATCTGAACCCCTTGAACAATGGAGTGATCTTCCTGGAGATTTCGAGCAAATTTAAGAACCTGTTGTTAATCAAATCCCTAGAGCCTTTGAAAATAACCCAGCCATCCTGCCTGCAGAAAAATTTGATAGACTTCTGGGTATAGTTCTAACAGGGCTGTCGTGGTGGGTTCATACCATATAACAGGGCCTCCCATAGCTAACAGCTCAATAAAATGCACTGTCAGAGAGTCGAGTAACCGCTTCTGTGCAGAGTGAGTTTTTTGGGTGAAGGCATGCAAATGGTGGTGAAACAAACGAAAGGATGGTAAAAAAAAGGGAATGACGGTGGTTGGTTCGTGTGAAATGATGGTATAAGATTTCGATATTTCCCCCCCTCAAGTACGTCTGAAATAATGATTTTACATGAGTGGTAATTATGAGTTCGGATATTCTCATTAACTATAGTTCAATTATATCTACATATAAAGTTTACATACCTCATCTTTACCTTTTGATTCGTACTTCAAACAAAATATAGTGCCTGTCCATAATAGTTCTGCAGTAGCCATGGGGGAGACTTTTGATTTGTTAGAGAAATTGTATCAAGGATTTGTTTAGTGGAAGGACAAAATGTAGTATGAGAGTGCAAGAGCTTATTGACAGAGGATGCTGAAAAGTTGGTGTTTCAGCAACAGGGAAAGAATAGAGAAATGTTTGCTGAAGAGTGATGTTGTAGAATACTGCTGAGAAAGTGGTGTTTCAGCAGTGGTGACATGCTGCTGAGTAGTGGTGTTTCAACAACAGGGAGAAGGGCGAAAAATTGTTGAACGGTGGTGTTTCGACAATGGGAAAATGTGAAAAATTGATGAACAGTGGTGTTTCAGTAATGGGGAAAGAAATGAGAGAAATTGTGGAACAATGGTGTTTCGGAAATGGGGGAAAAGGAAAAAAGTTGTTGAACAGTGGTGTTTCAGCAATGGAGAAAAGGAAAAAAGTTGTTGAACAATGGTGTTTCGGCAATGGGGAAAAATGTGAAAAATTGTTGAACAGTGGTGCTTCAGCAATGGGGAAAGAAAGGCGAGAAATTGTGGAACAGTGGTGTTTCAGAAATGGGGGAAAAGGCAAAAAGTTGTTGAATAGTGGTGTTTCGGAAATGGGAAAATGTGAAAAATTGTTGAACAGTGGTGTTTCGGCAATGGGGAAAAATGTGAAAAATTGTTGAACAATGGTGTTTCAGCAACGGGGAAGCTTGGCTCTTCTTGAAATAAGATCGTCCTTTCTTAGTAGGCCTTTGCTTTGATTGAGAATCTACAAAAATCAATTGTAACATGGTATTTCTTGACAGGGATTATTAGTAAACGAAATCTAATCTAATACTAAAGAAATTAAATTAAAAGGAATTAATTACCATGAGGGGTAGGAGCCCCCTCTAAAAAGAGGTAATGAGAGTCTGCCACACATGTGGCCTTAAAATCTTCTTTGAAAATAGGGCGTTGGTACAGACGGAGCCGATGACCATTTACAAGTAACGGTGTTTTAGAGTCATCGATTGTGAGGAGCCTTACTGTTCCATTGGGGAAAATAGTGTCTACTTTGTAAGGTCCAAGCCATCTTGTACGTAGTTTCCCTTGAAATTCTTTAAACCGAGAATCATACAGTAGGGCCCAATTACCTTTTTGGAATTTCTTATGCTTGATAGTTTTGTCACGCCATTTTGATCTTTGTTGTTGAATCATAGTTGTCTGATGAATGGCATCTAGTCTTTTTTCATCCAATTCATTAAGCTACTGCAACCTGGCTTTCTGTGCATTGGTCAAATCAAGGTTGACAACTAAATCAGTCCTTAAGGTTTTGATTTCAAATTCCACAGGAAAGATGACACTTTTTCCATAAACTAATTCATAGGGAGAGAATCCTGTAGTATTTCTCTAGGTAGTTCTGTAGGCCCATAATGCTTCAGGGAGCCTGTGAGACCAATCCTTTCTGTTTTCCTTCACTGTTTTTGTGAGAATGGCTTCTATTACTTTATTTGTGTTTTCCATCTGTCCATTGGATTGGGGGTGGTATGATGTAGTCATTCTATGCTAAATATGATATTTTTGAAGGGTGGCTTTAAAACCATGAGAAGTGAAAGGAGGTCCCCCATCTGTAACTAATTCCCTTGGTACTACAAATTTGATGAAGATGTCTTCAAATAGGAAATCTAGAACTGCTTCTTTAGTTGATCTATGGAGTGCTTTAGCTTCCACCCATTTGGTCATATAATCTATGCAGACCACTATGTAAACTTTTTGATTGGATGGGGGGTTAATGGGTCCTACAAAGTCTAAGGCCCATCTTTCGAATGGTTCAAGTACTATCTGGGGGTTTAATGGAATTTCATCTCTATGATTAGGTTGGCCCATTCTTTGACAACTATTACAGGCCCGAACATATTTCTTTGCATCTTTAAAAAGTGAGGGCCAATAATACCCCATCTTGAGAATTTTATGTGTTGTTCTTTTATCAGCAAAATGCCCTCCACAAGGGCCATCATGACAAGATTTTAGTAGATCATACACCTCATCTTCTCTAATGCACCTTCAGATTTCTTGATCAAGTCCTGTGTGGAAAAGACACCCACTTATCCAACTATACCGGGCACTTTGTTGAATGATTTTTCTTTTCTCCCGGTGGGATAGGTGTGATGGTAACTTCCCTGCAACCAAGTAGTTAGCGATGTCTGCATACCATGGTGAGTGAGCAGATACTAAAAATAGATATTCATTAGGAAAGGAATCATCTACTGGGGTACCATCATCATGTGTTAACCGAGAAAGGAAATCAACAACCACATTTTCTTTTCCTGGTCTATCTACAATTGTAATATCAAATTCTTGCAATAATAGTAACCATCTGGTAACTTGAGCATTTGTGATAGGTTTGTTCATTATATATTTGATAGTTAAGTGATCAATATGGACAAGAGTAGAGTAGCCAGTGATGTAATGTCGAAATTTATTAATAGCATAGATAACTGCTAAGAATTCCTTTTCAGTAACTGTATAGTTATATTCAGCAGGAGTCATATTCTTGCTAATGAAGTAAATAACATAAGGGAGATGATTTTCTTCTTGTCCCAAGATAGCTCCTATTGCACTATCTGAAGCATCAGAGGATATATGAAAGGGAAGTGTCCAATCAGGTCCTCTAAGAATAGGAGCTGTAGATAACTGATGTTTAAGTGTATTAAATGCTTCCTGGCAAGAATTAGTCCATTTGAATTCGACATTTTTCATCAGTAACACAAACATGGGAGAAGATATTTTGGAATTTTTTTTGATAAATCTTCTGTAGTATCCAACATGTCCTAGAAAACTTCTTACCTCTATTTGGGTTTTGGGAATAGGAAGATTTTTAATGACTTGTATCTTGGATGGATCCACCTGGATTCTTTGAGATGAAATAAAATGTCCAAGCACTATTCCTTCACTCATCATCATATGACATTTTTATGTACTTAAGGAGAGGTGGGCTTGTATACATCGTTTAAGTACTTTCTCAAGGTTTTGTAGTGCTTCCTGAAAAGAAACACCATAAGGGGTAAAGTCATCCATAAAAATTTCCATAGAGTCATTAAGCATATCAGAAAAGATTCCTATAACTGCTCTTTGAAAGGTTGCAGGTGCATTACATAGTCCAAATGGGAGGACTCTATAGGAAAAAGTTCCCCAAGGGCTAGTAAAAGTGGTCTTATCTTGGTCTTGGGGTGCAATTTTGATCCGATTATACCCACTGAAACCATCTAAAAAGGAGAAAAATTTCTTCCCTAACAAACTATCTAACACCTGATCAATGAATGGTAACGGGAAGTTATATTTTTGAGTGGCTTTATTTAAAGCTCTATAATCTACACATACTCTCCATTTCCCATTTTTCTTAGGAAATATTACCAGTGGGGAAACCCATTCACTGTCCGATATGGGATATATAAACCCTACATTGAGCAATTTTTTAAGTTCTTCTTTAAGGATTTCTCTTAAATTAGGGTTCATTCGTCGTTGAGATTGGCAGATCGATCGACAATCTTCCTTGATATATATACGATGAGTACATAATTCGGGAGAGATTCCTTTCATATCTGTATAGTCCCATGTGAATGCTTCTTTATGTTCAAGAAGTAACTTCATTAATTGTTGTGTTTCAGCATCTGTCAGGTTAGGGTTTATGTTCAGTGTTTTTCCATGTTCAATTTCTACTGGTATACTTTTAGAAGAGATGGTGGCTGATGTTTTAGGTGGGTTTTCAGAGTTAAGGTTTTCCTGGTTATCTGAATCCAAAAGTGCAGCTAGTTGGTTGTGAGTTTCTGGAATCACGGAGGAGGGTTCACAAATAAAATTATTAATTACTTCATCCTCGGTGGCATCTTTAAGGCTTAAGGCTTGTCTGATAGTCAAGATGGGTTGAGTAAGTTGATCATTAAAGTCTTCCCATACAAAATTATCATTATTAATCAAGGGTGTAGCGTGAGGGTAGAGGGTAAGTTGTTTAGTCTCGTAATCGTTGGAAATTGTCATTGATCCTGATCTACAACTGATAAAAGCATCTGTTGTGGCTATCAAAGGCCTGCCCAAAATTAGAGGGTGGCCCCCCAACTTTGTTTTAGGTTGTAATACCAAAAAGTCAGCTGGATAATTCCAGAATTCCACTGAGATAATTAGGTCTTCAATGACTCCCTCTTATTTGATTGTAGAACGGTCAGCTAATTCTAGGATAGTTGGGGTGTCTTTGATTTCATTCTGCAGTTGTAACAGTTGTGAGGTTTCCAGAGTCATAATATTGATAGCAACACCTAAGTTTACCAGGACTCGAGGGATTATCATTTTTCCAATTTGTACTGAGACGATAGGGTGGCCGGGATCACCATATTTGACTGGGGGAAATTTACCTGACATTAGTGCAGACAAGTCACCCATGACATGAACTGTAAGGGGATCTTTAATTTTCCTACCAGGTTTCTTAACAAAAATGTCTCACATAGTCCTGGCATAAATTGGTACATCTCGGAGTGCTTGTAATAGAGGAATTTTGACATAAAGATTTTGTAATTCCCCTAGGAGATTGAAAGTAGGTGGCTCAGGCGTTTTAGTCAAAGCTAAACGCTCAGGAAATTGTGGTTTTGTTGTTTCAGCAGTAGTGTTAGAGGATGATTGTACCTCTTCAGGTACATCATGCTCTTTTGTTTCCTCTTTATCAAAAGAGGTAACATCAGCTATGATAGGTTCTACTATTCTCCCAGATCGTAAATGAATGTCATTGCATTGCACAGGGAGAAGAGAAAATGTAGGCTAGTTATGAATATCAATGCACTGCACAACTTTATTATTGGGGTTAGGGTTAGGTTGTACAGGTAGTTGGGGCCTCATTATTTGATTGTTTGGTGGAGTACCTGATGGTAAGGAGAGTGGTTGCATAAATTGTGATTGAGGTAATTGATTTGGGAATGGGGGTTGTTGTCCTCTCCAATTTGGATTCCATTGCTTAAGATATGGTTTTTTTTGTGGAGGCCAAGGAGTCCACATTGACGGATCACCAAAGGGTGGGTTAGTTTGTTGCATGGGTTGGCAATTCATTTGATTTAGGTATTGCATTTGATTATAGGGAGGGTAATTCATTTGATTAAAAGAAGCATAATTATTCCAACGATTAGAAGGTGTAAATGGCATATTAGGATTCATACCTTGTCCCCGCGGTTGCCATTTCCTTCTCTGTGTCAATAGATAGACGGCTTCAACTTCTTCATCAGTTGGTTGTAATGCTATCTTGATTCCAAGTAGAGAGGGGCATTGTTGAGTTTCATGATCTTTATCACAGATGGTGCAGATTGGTTTTTTGTCCAATGGGCATTCCCTTCGTGGGTGATTGTCTCTGCATTTAGAACAAAAGATGGACAGAGTTGCTTCTGCTTCGGTTTGTTTCTTTTGAATCTGCATGGTATCAATTTGTGAGGCAAAAGAGCTTAACATTTCAGTTTTAAAACCTTCGAGTAAATTACCTATTTCGGCTCTTGTTGCTCCCCCACTGGCTGATTTTTGAACTCTTGAAAATGTGGTATCCCTGCTATTTGATCTATTCCTTGAAGATCCTCTTGAACATCTTTTACATAGTTTAACAATTTCATCATATGATTCTTTAGATATGTCCCCTTTTCCAAGCATATTCAACATATCTAGACAGTCATCCCTTACTCCTTTTAGTAATATTGTTTTAAGAATGTCTTTACTTACATCGGGGTGACTGGATCTTTGTAGATTGTACTGTAGACTTTCTACAAAGTCCTCCATATTTTCATTCTCTTTCTGTATCATCTTGAATAGTTCCTCTCTTTTTTCTCTTGTTCGGAAATAATCCTGGTATTTATGTAGGAATTTATGTTTCATCTGGTCCCATGTTGTGATTACATGACCTCCAAGACTCATGAACCATGTTAGTGCATTTCCTTTCAATGTTGTTGGAAATAGCTTTAATTTTTTAGCATTGGAAATGTAATCATAACTTCTGCATAATATGTCAAACTCAAAAAGGAATTCATCAGGATCCTCTAAAGATAAACCATGAAAGTTAGGTAGCGTTGAGAGTGGAATGTTCTTCATGGGATCTACCCCTCTAGGAAGATCACCAATAGGAAATCCTAATGTGGAAAAAGAGTTTACATCATTTACCTCTCTTTCGGGACCTGCCTGTTCTTCATGATGCAATTCTTCATTATACTCATCCATGTTTTCTTCTGTTTGCTCCCCTGCTATGCTTTCTCTGTCCTCATTGTTTCCTGCTGGTTTCTCGACTATCTCAGGACTCCAAACCTCTTTCCCCATTTCAAAGTTTGCTTGAAAGGAAGGTTGGGATTTTGGTTTCCAAGAGTTTGGTCGTTGAGGAGCAACAAATTCATATTTTGATATGATCTCGTCGATATAAGTCTTTCTTTCTCCCCTTCCTCTACCCCTGCCACCTGTAGGGTCAGTTTCTTTGGGGTCTCTATGTCCTCTCATGCAATCTTTGTATCTGAAAGAACATAAGTGGTTTTGAAATCTATAATTACCTTCCCCGACAACGGCGCCAAAATGTTGGTCAATATAATTGCTTATTTAAATAAACAATCAAGTGCTACATAAATTGTCAACCCAGGGAAGTCTGTTTATTTCAAAGGTAATCACACACTGTATATGCTCAATCTCAAAATCAATCTAGAGTTGTAGTAAAAATACATTAATCACACCTTGCCTTGAACAAACTTAAGTTCTACTTTGAATTACAGGAAAGCAACCTACCTATTGCAGAGTTCAAAGTTAAAGAAATAACTGTCCAAAGAATTCTGGATTACATTAAGAAATAACAACCTAGGAAAGAAATCCTTCAAGATACTGCAAAAGGAAATACCAACTATTCTGTAACAGAGAACATGACCCTATTCCCCAAGAAGGAATATTCAACACCTGTTTCCGATCATCACACTTTCATGAACTCATTGCTAATCAAAATAATTGACACACACTGAAGGTTAACTATCTCTTAACAGAGAATAGGACCCTATTCCCCAAGAAGGAATCTTCAACATCTGTCCTTAATTATCACGCTTTCATAAATTCACCAAACATGATTGCTAACTAGAAGGATTAACAGTTACCCAAGCATGAATCATATGAAAACAATGTAACAACCAGTAAAGCAGAGTTTCAGCAAGACAGAGTTCAGTAAAGTTGTGTTTCAGTAAAACAGAATTTAATCAAGGCATGAACAGAAATAACACTAACATAGTACAAAGCTAATGGGTGAATCTTGTGAAGAAGGTGGGCCCTCCCTTCTCACAATATTCCCCTGAAATGAAAAGAACTAGAAAGAAATGCTCAGAATAACTGTATCATGTTACAATGTCTGAAGTAAACACGTCCTTCTCTGTAATTCATTTCTTAGCAAAAGTAGATCCTCTCTAATGATGATTTCCTCTTATTTAAAGAGGAGAATCCCCTCGATACAATTTGATCATCAAATTACATGTGTACATCTTAATCCTATTCTTAGTCAGATCTAATCTCTATACTTGGAATAGGACATCCTGGTCTCCCGTAACATAATGTTATTGCAATAGTTGAAAAGGTGTTGAGTGAGGTGTTGTTGTTGCGGCTGGAGTAACAACTCATTTATTTATCTTCTTGTTACTTCTGTTGTATGTTGTTTCAGCATCGCAAATTGTGGGCTGTTTCAGCAACGAGATTTGTGTTCTGACTGTTTCAACAACGTGGTCTCATGCAACAACGATGGTTAATTTTGGCTCAAGGTATGACTATTGTGGTCAGTGTAACAACTTTGTGTGAGTTGTTGTTTCAGCATCGTAGACCACGGAGAGTGTGAGTTGTTGTTTCAGCATCGTAGACCATAGGGAGTGTAACAACTTCTTCTTGTATGAGTTGTTGTTTTAGCATCGTAGACCACAGATTGTTTCAGCCACGGGGCTTGTGTGCTTTGACTGTTTTAGCCACGGGCCCTTAAACAACAATGATAATCTGCAGTTCGAACTGTTTCAACACTTATATATTTCTGATAAAAGGTTAAGTACGAGAGTAATGTAAAATTATATGCAAAACAAATTAAACATATAGTAAAGAGAAGAGACGTTATATACCTTTGGAAAGATAGGGTAGGGTGATAATGTGAGTTTAAATGTGAGTGAAAAAAGGATGTAATGGTAGCAAAAAGTGTGAACAAAAAGGTACATTATAGGGTCCTAACAACAACCTTGAAGTAGATGTGGCTAGGGAATCGACACAAATATTCTTTACTCTGGGAACCACTGTAATATTGAAACATTCAAAATCATCTATTAACCTATGGAATTCTTGTTGATAATTCTTTAGGTGTGGGGAATTGCAATGTATAGTATTCCTTACTTGTCTAACGATAATCTCTGAGTCTCTGAAAACCTTCAATTCTTTGATGTTTAAGTCTATGGATTTCTTTAACCCTTGTACTAGAGATTAATACTCGACAGTGTTGTTTGTGCACTCGAACTCAAGTCTACATGATAATAAATGACATTTACCCTTTGGATCAATGAGGATGCACCTTGCCCCAGATCCTTCTCATGACTTAGATCCATCAAAGTATATGGTCCAAATTTTTGAATGAAAATCATTCGTTTATTCTTTCTTATTACTTTTTTGCTCCCCTATCTTTTGTTCTGTGATATCTAGCGTAGGTCCTTGATAGAAGAGGGTTTCCTCTGTCTGTGTTGGTGATTTCTCTTAAAAAACCATTTTAGATTTTTGAGTGAGAGGGACATCAAATGAAAGAGGGGAGAATTTTCTGAAGTAGGAATCACAGGAATAATTTCCTAACACATGGAAATCTATCGATGAGGGTTTGTTCAAGATTTCTAGGTCAGTGACAGTATGTTTCAGATACCTTTCCCTATAAATTATGATCATATTCTTGTATCCCTTCAGCGGTAGCCAAAGGTGTGCCTAGTCTGTGCTAAAGTATTTGTTTTACTTCTCAGACCAATCTCATCTTAATAACAATCCATAAGCTTATGGGATATCTACTACAATGATGTAAATCACTTTCACAAACTTAGGATGTGTGGCTATTTTGATCATTACATCTTTAAGTTCTTCCATGGACTTCACTTGGGATATGTCTAGTTGTTTTACATGTTTATTTCTTTTGAGAGGAATGACATTTAATTTCTTGCAAACAGACAGTGGCATAACGTTGGAATATTCTCCTGAATCGACCAAACAATTGTGGAGGTTCTTGTTGAAAACTTCAAATGTTAAAAGGAACAATGGGACAAAGGGTTTTCCCTTCTTATCTTCTGAGAAGGTATTCACAATTGGTTTATTACTAGATCTGTGGAAGTTATATTTATTTGTTGTTCATTGCTTGTCGTAGGGTTTTTTATTGATTTCAAATCTTGTAGCAGGAAGTTTTTTTGCTGAGGGATTCTACATATGTCCATAACTGATATATTAGCCTTCAACTTCTTCAAATATTCAACTACGTTGTACTCCATTTTGGGCAATTCTCGAGTATGGATTCTAATAGGTTTCTTATGGGGAGAAAAAGGTTCTTTTGGGTGATCAGGAGTCTCTCTTCCTCCCGGAGTTTGGGTAATAGTAGGATCTTTTGAGACAAGTAGAACGTTAATTCACGTTTGTGCAATCGAGATCTCTGCGGGTGGTTCTTGAACCTGAAATAGATCGTCGAAAGGAAGAATTAGGTTAGGATCCCATATCAACATGGATGTATATTTTGGTGGATCAATCTCTTCCTGATCAACGACATTTATAATTGAACTACTTGGTTGTTCTATTAGGGAAACCTCATCTAGAAACTGGTTGGGTAGTAAATTCATGGCATGCACATGTTGAGGGAAATCTCTTTCAGAGTGATTTTCTTGGTGATAAGTACAAACATAATCAAATGATACTTTTCCTAAATCAATATTTAGGTTAGTTGGGGGAGGTTCAATTTCTTTGAACGACAGGTTTTTGTTCAAAGAAAGGCTTATAGGGCCTTTGGCCTTGGTTTCTTTCCCCTACATTTCTCTTCATGTCTATGATATCATTTGATAATTTCTTAACCATGCATTGTAGGTCTTCTATGTCTCCATTACCCTTTTCAGGAGCTTGTTTTGCTTGTTTCCCTGGCGGTCTAGTCAAAAGGAGTCCTCTCCTGGGAGGAGGTTGGACTCATTTGGAACTCTATCATCTTGGCTTCTTCAAAATGCTTAACCAGGGTTCATTTGGCAGCCCTCTTCACAAACATGGAAATATAAGCTAGGAGGGTGTTAGCATATACTTTGATTTGCAACTGCTGAGTTGGTTTAGCTTCAAGTTGGAATTTGTTCAAAATAGTTGTGAATATTTGATTGAAATATTTAACCTTCTCTTTTGAACTCATGGTGGATGCGAACAATTCATCCATCAGAGCTCCTGTAGTGGTTTCTTTAGCGAATTTATCTAAAAAATCCTTTTGAAACTTTGTCCAACTAGTTATGGATCCTACAGGAAAGTTGAAATACCATGTGGAGGCAGAGTTCTCAAAAGTATAGGGGAAAATCTTGCATACTACATCTTCATGTTGGACATTCATAAATTTGATCGCTAGTATGAATTTCTTGATATGATATTCAGGTAATCCTGAGGTTTCGGTGTCTAACTTAGGAAGTAAATTCTCTAGATGTCAGGGAAGGTTATGGACTCACCCTGGGATGGCCAAAGTGTCTCTGGCCAACCAAGGTTGATTTTTTTGAGGCCAGTTTGGCCTTTCTTCATCATGGTCATTGTGATATTTCATGTCTTCAGATTCTGAGTCAAACTCCTCTTCTTCTGAAAGATCGTCTGGTTCAGAGACATTGCCGACTGGCGTTTCAGGGATCAGATTCAGAGGATGTTCGATTTCAGTGATTGCGAAGTCTATTAGGTCTTCTACTGTGTGCACAAAAATCTCATCGGGAGTATTGACCACTGGTCTACTTATTTTTTGTCTTCGAGGAAGTATCATAGCTAAAGACAACACATCGATCTGTTGAGCATATGCTCTTGTGATTCTTCTGAATTGATTTAATTCCTTGTGAGGGAGATCATAAGGTATGTCAAGGAACAAGAATTATTCCTCGGGATGGGGTGAGTTACTCATTTCGGGAGTACTCAATGTGTGTGGGTTGTCTTGGGAATGACTAGCCATGCATGTGGGTTGTTTTGAATCTACAGGTTGTCTGAAATATTATGTGAAATATGGATTCAACCATTCATTCTTTAGGCCCTCCTTCTAGCGCAAATTATGTTGATGGGTCCTAAATCCCTTTAGTTCAACAGAAGGAACCAAACCCGCCACCAAGGCTCAATGAGACTCTGCAACGTTTAATAGTGGAATGGTTCTCCAGATCTTGCAATCCAGCCAATTATTCGATGGGCATTACATTTTCTTGCGAAGGCGTCTCCTTCAGTTCATATTTTCTCTACTGGAGAAGAAGCTGATCTTGGGATAACCCGCTACTCAAGCATGCATACAACACTTTTATACCATAGCACTAGTACTAATACGTTAACCATGTGAGCATCCAAATACTGTCTGAGATACTAATTATCATAAAGAAAACACATATGCGATAATATAATGGCAAGAAAAATAATTCACCTACTCTAATCATCCATCACATAATAACACAACGATTCATATTCATCATTAAAGAAAAGAACTGTAAAACATTGCATCAGATAACTTAACAATGGATTCAATAGCTCTTACTCATTACATCATCCATTCATGAGACGAGATAGGAAATATTTCTTCTCCATGTCCAATCACACATGCATTTGATGAAAATATAACTTGTCTTTGGTCCAGAAGGACTTCTCTATTAAAGGTAGCTCGTAAATAGTTCTTAACAAAACAAAAAAAGAGAGTTTCTTGCAAAAACCATCGACCCTTAAGTAATCAGTCGATGCTCTTATTTATAACATAAAAATAACTAAAAATAATGGCTAAAGTGCAGTTAAACAAAACAAAACTCGCCACGTGGCATTCTCTCCTAATAATTTTCCAACAGTCATCTCAAGATATTACTTTGAAAGGGTTACGTTTCTCATACTCCGACCAACTAATGAACAAATCCTCATAGGTCTGGGCATATGGAAATCTGTGTTGTTCTATCGGGGCCGCACAAATCTCTCTGATCTTTATTGCATGTGCCCAATATTTCACCAGATTGACGCTTAACTACTGCAACACAACTCGATCTCTTATCGGGTGTTCCATAAATTGTTGCACCTATCTTGGCGCTGTGTCGGTCACCTTTTCCAGTATTTCATCCCATGATGAATCTTTCTTGGTGTGCAATTCGACTATGTCGCCCAAGTCGACAAATTCGTCGGGTGTTTCGAACTTGGGAAGTCTGATATCCTTCGTCACCTTGTTGATTTTTTGACCACTTTCTCTCATATTTCTTGGTGAGGTTGTTGAGCCATTCTTTCTTAATACTCGGAGGCATATTTCTTGCAATTGAAATTAAAATCATTTAAAGATTGCGTATAGAACAACACTTGGAAAAATATATGTAAAAAATGTAAGCGTGAAGAATCCAGACTGGTGCATACCTGTAAAGCTTGTTAAACCTGGTTGTTTGATACTTACATGATCTATGCAACCCTTTGAATTGCTTGAACTGCTTCTGTTAGCATCGTCATATTTTCTCTTGTTAGGATGGGTTAAATTTGTGTTCCACAGAATGAAAGATCAGGTATGGAAAAATGTAAGAGTTGAAGTCACACTAGTGGTCGTTTGGCCCTTGGAGTCGGGAAAGGATGTCAAAGCTAAACATGTGCCAAAAGTACGAGTATGTTCCAAAATAATCAGATCCTGCCATAAGGGAGGTCATTAGGTGCCTTAGGTCGAGGAAATTTATGCAAACAAAATTCGCATCCACAAGCGCGTCAACCATCATCAGCTCATCATAGAGACCAGGGAAATGAAAAATTGAGGTGATCATACCACACACCCTCTACAACTCCTATCGGTTGCGTCTCGCACACCCCGAAACCTACTCGTCGCGCAGATGTGCCACACAAAATTTTTAGTTTTCTTCAAAACATCTCGTTGCTAGGAATATAGTGTCCACTGGCACCTTTCCACTCACTTCCCACTCTGTTATAAATTCTGTACATTACGCATGTGTTCTACTCATCATCCGAGCTTCTGCATTGTTGGTAATTCTTCTCGCGATCCCAGTGTGATCAAATTTTCCTCTTTGGACCCTTGTCAAGTTCCTCACGCATAAGATAGATACGTTGTTGCACCATGGGAACTCATCAAAATGCAAGATAGGGAATGCGAAGCAACCAAAGTTCCATGATTGAGCCCCAAAACATCTGTGATTCGTTCTTATTCGCAGTGGGCATTCCCGTGGCTTCCAAGGGAGACTCCGACCTACACGCAGAAATGATGGTACCACCCCATGTGGATGCCGAAGTGGAAGAAGTTACACTGGGAGGACGAACGTTGGAAGCTATGCCTCCCCAACAAAAGACACCCCAAAGAAGAGGAATGCCAAGGAAGAATAAGGAATGTTATGGAAACCAAATGCCGATCGAGTCATGCGCAAGATCGACCGCTAAGGCATTACTTATGCGCATTATCTAGCTAGAACCTGTCGAAAACACAAGTCGGGGAAGCGGGAGAAGAATGAGGAGGACAGATGCCTCGAGTTCTAATGTTTGAGAGATGACTCATTAGTTAGAGTAGACACAACTCACCATCATTGAACTCTACCAGGAAAATAGAGAATTAAGATGACAATTTGCGGCAAAGACCTTTGAGGTGTCAGCATCGCAAGGTCATTAATGGAATGTAACATGGCTTAATAAACAAATTCCAGAAGCATAATATACAATCGTGTGGCTGCACAAAGCACACAGGGTGTTATAAGAACAAAAAATGAAAACATCTCAGGGTGCGCGAAGCAGTCGGGGAGAAATTCCACACGCAGAAGAGGCATGATTGACGAACTCCATTTTGTATTCTCAGACGTGACACACAATTTTGATAGTTTTCCTTTTCTGTGAAAGTTTTCATGTTCTTAATGTAAACTGGGTTGATTGACCCAAAAGGTGTAGAAAGTATCTCTTGTATGTAATCCGAGCTTGATGGGGATCTAATGTAAAGTATTGAAATGGATGCATCGTGTCTTCCCTTTGCATGTGTATCTATTGTGTTCTTTGTCTAATTTTCTTGTAAGTTAGTCCCGGCATTATACTTAGTGGTGATCCAAGTTACATTGTATTTTCATTGATATCCTTCTGCGAAAAACCTCTGACACTGATCAATTTCATCGTACGGTGATGACGTGGCACTACTGGCTCAGGATTCATGGTACTGTTGATCGGGGACTTATCTCGTAAGCATTGTTTAGACTCAAGACTTTGTTCAAGTCATGCGCTCTAAGATAAAATTGGGACTGCCGATGCCGAAAAGGTATCGGGGATCGACCTTCAGAGATAAACCTATCACGTAGTTTCTTTTTGGGTTATCGTCCTCAAAACCCTCGATGCTGAAAATGTTTCGGAAGTCAACGATCAGTGATAATGTTTCTTTCTTCATCCAACGCTTACTCTTTTCACCCTTTAACAACGCTGAAGGGAATTGGTTGTCAGTGATATCCTTGTGTGATGATTATCGTGAAAGAGAGACTTCCATTTGTTGATGTCAAAAAATGGATGCTCAATGACCTTGGTTCTCTCGTGTGATTCTCTTTTATTTTTTAATTCTTCCCTATGCTGAATCTTTGAGTGCGTTGGGGAAAATTTTTGGCTGTCGATTATTTATTTAAATGTTAGTCTTTTAAGTTATGGGTTTTCACATATTCAAAAAAACTTTGCAATACTTAACGAGAGACAGAATGATAACAAAGGAAATATTTTCCATACTGAAGTCCAATCAGACAGTGCAAAAAGATCAAGTGGTACCCAAAAAGTAAAATTTGACATAGAGTTTTTAGGGTGTGTTGAGTGCTCAAAAGATCCCATTGAGGAAAACTATTTTCAAATCCATCTAATGTATCCTCCACATCATAACTAAAACAATAGAAACAAAATATCGAATAGAAGCAGACATGACACCTGGAGAAAATTTCTCATCGTAGTACACTCCCTCTTTCTGGGAGAACCCTCTCACTACAAACCTCACGTTGAACTTATCGATGCTACCATATATTGCATGATTTATCTTGTAAATCCACATCTAACTCACAACTGACTTCCCCTCTATTCTTGGTACTATGTCCCAAACATCATTCCTCATAATAGAGGTGTACTCCTCTACCATAGAATCCCTCCATACCTGTTGATATTTTTCTTCCTCAAAGTTATAAGGCTCAACATCAATGATGCTACTCATAAGCGCCATATAGTTCAGAAACTTCGTCAGAGGATTTTTCTCTCTGGAAAAACTCCTAGGAGTCTCACTAACATCCCTCAATGTCTGCAACAACCACCTAGGTCTCCTTATAGGACTTGAATAGGATAACTCCTCCTCCCCACCTGAAGTCTGTGCTACTGATTTTTTCTCATCCTCTGGATACTGATACTCAGCCTCTGTCATTGCTGATTTAATATTTAGATCTCCTAGATGCCAATTTATCCTCAAACTTAACATCATTTCTCACAATTGTCTTCTTCTGTATTGGAATGAATATCCTGTAAGCCTTTGAGGTCTCACTATACCCCACAAATATAGCCTTTTTTCCTGAAGGCTCCACCTTCATCCTCTTCTCCACAAACAAATCGATGTAGAATGGACAACCAATGATCCTCACATGTACTATCTCTAGCTTCACTCTTGAGAATGCCTCCTCTAGAGTCTTGTCACCCAATATCTTGTGAGGACTCCTGTTTTACACATATACAATTTTGTTGCATGCCTCTACCCAAAGAAACAAAAGAAAATTCTAGTCATGTGCCATAGCCCTGGCATAACCAATGATGGAATGATTATTTATCTCTAAAACTTCATTTTTTTGAGGGTTGTATGAGACTATCGACTCCCTCTTGATCCTTGTCTCCTTGCATAAATACTTGAATTCATTATAGGTGTAATCTCCCCCATTATCTGACCTCAAGACCTTGATCTTCTTTCTTGTCTAGTTATCTACATGAGCTATAAAATTTGAAACCAATTGAATACCCTATCATTGGTCTTCATAAAGAATATCCAGGTTTTCCTGGAAAAGTCATCAATAAACATTACATATTATGATGATCCATGTATTGATGCTACTGACATTGTCCCACTCACATATGAATGGATAAGATCCATTATCCCCTTGTACCTACTCTCACTACTCGGAAAAGAAGCATTGACATTCTTTCCAAGTGCACACTCTCTTCACACTCCCTTTTGCTCAATACTAAACTATAGAAGACCTATAACAATCCCCCTCAGAATCGACAATGACCCATAGTATAGGTGTCCCAACCTCCTGTTCAGGGATGATTTTAAGGATGGAAATTTATTTTAAAATGTAGAAACCTTGGCGAATCTTTCTAATCCTTCATATGCCAACTATAAAATGTTTGACGATATTTTTGTAAAAATATTCAAATTTCTAAGGATTTTATATAGTTTGTGTAAGATTTTGGTGATTTTTAAGATAAAATAATTTTATCCTATAGAATTTGGGCGAATAATTTTTAGAATAACGAATCTTTATTTGGGAAAAAACATGGAAAATTAGCCCATGAGAGAAATTTATCCCCTAAAATCATCCATTCTCCTGTTCCACAACTCACATAGGATGTCACTATCATGTACTAAGGCCTAAATAAGATTTCCCTAAAACTTGTATAAAGTTCCCTCTCTAACCCCAACATACACTATTGTGTTTGGGATAAATTTATCTCGATGTAAGAGTACTTTACCTCTCTGAAAAGTAATAGTAAAACAATTATCCTCCATATTTGAGACTGAGAGAAAATTTGTCTTCAAACCTAGTATGTAAAGCACATCCCGAGCATCCAACGAACCTATCGAATCAAGTTGGAACGTAACTATTCCCTCTCCCTTCACTGCATACCTAGAATCATCACCATGCTCCACATGAACATCTAAGTCCCTCTCCACCAGACTACTAAATAACTCTCTTTCTTTTGTCATATGATGATATGCACCATTGTCTAAGAACCACACATGCCTCATGGTTTTTCTAGTAGAAAGGAAAGAAATCCATGAGTAATCCTTCTCAAACTTCATTGTAAACTCATCTAGTTGCGTCTCTAATGATGTTTTTGTATGCGTCTTTCCTTTACCCTTCTTCTTCTCTAGACACCGAGATGCACAATGTCCATTCTTATGACATGAGAAGAACTTGATTTTACTCAATTCATTCTTCTTCCCTGGATACGATGATCCTCCATCATTTTTACCCTTCTTTCTATAACTCTTTCCTTTCCCCTTCCTTGTCTTAATAACAAGGGATAATTTCTCATCACTAATTTCCTACTTACTACCCTTAGAATAATCTCGAGTCTCTTCCTAGATGAAATCATCCCAAAGTCTCTACCAATTTGGAATATGTTCTCGAGCGGATAATCCCTTGACAAATGGTTCCCATGACATGGGAAGACCAATCAATGGCACATTTACGAGCTCTGTGTCCTCTATTTTGTCTACTATGGCTGCAAGATTATCACATACCTAAGTGATCCTCATGAAATAACTAGCAACATTGTTATATCTAAACATCTGCACCGATCTAAGTTTATTTCTTAAGACCATCTTCATATTCATGTTAGTATTCTAGAATAAACCTACTAAGGAATCAAACATCTCTTTGGTCATCTTCTTCTCAGATAGATAAGGGGTTAGATGATCCTTCACCAAATCCAAGATGAACCTTTCTTCATTTATCTCCTTCTTATCGCAAGTTTCCAAAGTTGTCGGATCTGTCGATGGAATGCCTGCTTTTCCCATTGACTCCCAAAGGTCATACTCCTTCAATGCCAAAGTAACTCTTGCTTTCCAAGATAGGAATTTGGATGCTCCATCCAATCTTTCTTCAACTCTCAACAATGTTGTTTCCATCCCTAATACCTGATAAACTACCTTAGAAATAACTTTCTTTTGAAACTGCCCCTGTATTAACCTCTATAAACTTATACGCACTTGTAACCACTAGAACCCGCATATGTAAGTGACTTACCTTTATTTAAAATTGCATATGTACACACATTTTCTTATTGCATCCCACATATACACACCTGTCTCCAAAGAGACCCGCATATGTATGGGTGTGTTCCTTATATAACCTATGTACACCTTTGTAAACCTACAAAACCCTAGTTCTTCCTCAGTACGATTGTTTCCCTGAAATTCGGCCTTCGATTTATGCATGTTGGTTATGTATCTGATAAGATATCCTATAGATATGATAGATTTTCTATCAACTGTTATCGATCAGATAATTTTCTTCCTCTTAGAGAATGCACTCTGATACCATGTTGAAATCCCCTTACTCCAGCACATAGGTATCTTGTTATCTAGTGATTTCCTTACTACAATTCATATTAGCAACACGCAAAACAAAAACACCACTGAAATATTCAACTCAAATAAATCTAGAGGAAACAAAACTGGAAACAAAATCATGCACATAGAAACACGAATATTTTTGGGTAGATATCCTTGGGAAAAACCTA
This sequence comes from Picea engelmannii, assembly GCA_009831015.1. Classification (NCBI taxonomy): domain Eukaryota; kingdom Viridiplantae; phylum Streptophyta; class Pinopsida; order Pinales; family Pinaceae; genus Picea; species Picea engelmannii. The sequence goes on from ML791598.1 coordinate 96,225, forward strand.
AGGGAAAGCCAATACTGAGATGATTTTATTATGATAAAATCAAGGCTCTCGTAATAGGGATAATGGCCCATTGAGAGAAATACAACTATAGACAAACTTGGCACTTTTTTCTCTGTTGTATGACCCAAATATGGCACTCATTTCTAGGTGTATGTGCCTTTCCTTAAGTAAACCTGCATATATGTGCTTGTCTCCACTGACACCAATGTACACGACCTCAAGGAATGTACGAAAAAATCTGTACAACGCAACTCTTTCTTGTGGCTTTGCTCTGCTAAAAACCTCTTGTGGATGCCTCTGTTCTTTATTCTCCTTGACCTGATCTCTAGATGGAATTACTTCTCCACCTATATGATATCTCCTTGAATCACAATCCTTCATGATCTAAGCATCTCTATGTCAACTCTTTTCTCCCTTACCCTATCCTTTTATTTCTAATATTGAGTTATGCCCTGACCTTAATCTCCAAAGTGGTTAATGGTTGAGATTAATTCACATCTCACTTGAGACGAATGGATAAGATTAAATGCTACTTAATTTTAACATTTCCTTAAATAACTCAACTAATTAATAAAAAAAATTTACTTTAATAATTCCTTTAATTAGGATAGAAGGCTTTGGACGATTTCCACGCGTCTAGACACATAGACCTGTGCATAAATACATGTCCAATGATACCAAACATCAACAAACTTGGTAAGAATAACTCTACCAACATGTTATTCAATCCATCATCTTTCTAGTGAGCCCTCTCGCATCTTATTTGGTCTTCTGGAACTCGATATATGACTCTCTAAATTTAGCGCTCAGTAGTCGTCGATCTCAATCAAGGTTAATCTCAGTCATTGATCTTGTATGCTTAATCATTTATCCCACATGCATTGTGGGAGTTAACTCTAAGTGGTTTATATTGTTCCCCCCCTTATGCAGTTTTTATGTGGAGTTAGGGTAGGCATGGAACCTTTAGCCCACGTAAATATTTTGTTAGGGTCCTAACCCACATATAGGTAAAACAATATATTCAGATGTAATAAAGGTCAAATATTAATAAGGCCTTTCAATAAAATAAAATAATTCGAATGTAAGAAGACCTAATAGAAGCTTTCGCTTCTAGAATGATCTTCCTCTAGATGCTTATTTTGATAGACATATTTAGTATAAATAGGAGTCAAGGGTATGAGAACCCTATCTTGAATATTATTGTAATAGAGCCCTGCTCGACTAGAGGTTTCCCCCTCGAAGAGGCTTGTGAACATTTCTCTCATAATCATAGTTCTATTTCTGTTGTTATTCATATATCATTTCAGTGTTATTGTGGTGATTGTTCTGGTTATATTGCTGTTATTCTGCCATTTCTAGCATTTTTTTTATGTTCTTCATACTTTTTATATCTGGTATATTACAAGTGGTATCAGAGCACATTCCTCGACAGAAATTGTGGGTTAATTTTTTTCCAGGTTAGAGATGTATTCTGGCGTCTTTAAGCCACAAAGATCTGTTGTTACACACATAAACCGCAGTTGAGGGATTCATACATGAAGGAAATACAAGTGGTAAGCACACATCTGTTGGCCACCCTTGTAACCCCTGTTGGTACCCCTTCGAGTGGTAGCGCATCAGACAACACTTGTGTACGGATTGAACTAGATTACCTGGATCCCTCTTTAGATAAACCTATCGATCGCCTGACTGTTGTAGTGCCACCGAGAAAAACACTCGGGAAGATACTCTCTAGTACCTGGGTAGTCAAGTAGTACGGCTAAGGGTACGGTCTAGCCTCCTTAGTTAGTGCCCTAATATATTGGGATGAGTACTATTTCTGGACCCCACACATATATCAGAGAGCTATAGCACAGGGAAATCCCTTGTCTGTAGAGCCCTTGAATACCTAACCCTTGGGGGCAGAAACATAAACAAATTAAAACATACAAGATCTATTGTTGCGCAACTGTGTTTGGGTTGCCAAATCACTACAAATGTCTGGAAAATTTTGCACCATTATTTGAGACCTATTCCATTGGATTCATCTCTTCTCCCTTATCACATTCATACATATCATTTTTCAGCAAAATTTTTGACCCCACCAGCTCCATTTCGGTTCCCTCATCATCATGGCCCATACCCGCAGCCAAGACCTGAAAGCTTGCTTCAATACCTTGCAATCTAATTTCACTGAGACCCAATAAGAAGTGAAACAACTCAGTGCCAATGTTGTTGCCATCAATACAACCATGTAGTCCTCAATGGAGGAAATAAAACAAGACCTGACTACCCAGCTTGAATCTGTCATTTTGATGCTCTGCACCAAGGTGCATATTCCTACAGATAACCCTTTATCTGACCCACCTTCAGATACTAAAGCTGGACATTCCTCTAACTTTCAGCACCATCACTTTCAACGTGACCTATGCCTTCCACGGGTGTATGTGACCAAATTTGATGGCTCGGATCCCACTAGTTCGGTAACCCAAATGGAACATTATTTCTCTTTATACGACATTACATATGACTTGGCCAAACTTTGGTATGGTGTTCTCCATCTACATCAAGAACGTTGGCAATGGTGGAAATGGAGAAAAAATTCCCGTCAAGAGTATATTACTTGGACACAATTTGTGGCAGAGCTTTATGAACGCTTTGACACTAACACCAACCATTTGGGTTGTTTGACAAAGTTGAAACAATCAGGAATAGTGGAAGACTTCATAAATTCTTTTGAGAGCCTAGCTTTTTGGACAGAGGGCATGTTTGATGCATTTTTTCGAGAGTGTTTTATCAGTGGCCTCAAGGATGAGATTCAGGCCCATGTCTTCAGGGCTCAGTCTCAAAGTTGGGTGGAGGCTACTAAAAGAGTTAAAGAAGTGTTGGGCCTGAGATATGATAATTTTTATGACGGTTATTATACACTTTTGCCGCATGTACATATGTGTTTTTCACGTTTTGAAGGATCTTTTTGAAGAATTTCATGATAAAATGGTATGATCGACATAAGGTACATATCATTCATGTTTAATGATTTCATCGATTATAATTCATCATGTTTTTATGTTTCCAAGAGCTAATTCATGTTTTTCTGGTGTTACAGGGAAAAACACACTACATTTCTAGTTCTGGCACTTGATCCGGCACTCATTCCAACACTCATTCTGGTACTCGATCCGACACTCATTCTAGCACTCTGTATTGCACAAAAATGCAGGGTGACTTGGCGGTTAAGTTATTGGCGGCCAATGATGGGAAAATCGGGCACATGGGTTTTCTTCATGATCACCCCCTCCAGCTACTAAGCTCTAGACAACTCAGTTTCAATTTTCCAAAAAGGGCGATGATTGGCTTGCTCTGTTTCGGCAGTTAGGGCATCATTTCTTGTAATTTTTCGAAATTAGAAGTGGTTAGAACCTCTTGTGGCCGACCACTTGGTATGTAAGCTTATAAATACTGCTAGGATGATCATAAGATTGTTAACCAAGGAGAAGAACCAGTGTATTAAAGACAAATTTGTTTTTTCTCTGTTTTGATATTTTACATTGCCAGAATTGTGCCAGAACTGCGTTTTCAAGCTTTAATGGTGTATTTTCCTTGTTAAGATCATGGTGTGCTTCTAAAGAGTGACCATGACTTGCTGGGGGGCCCACCAGTAGTCTGGTAACTCTTCTTTAGTTTATTTATGCAATTTTGTAGTTTAGTTGTCTCTCTTTATTTCCTGTACATGCATTTTTCTTTTGTTATTTAACATGTTGTTGTAGTTTAAATTAATTTAACTCTCTTTTGCAGGTTAGTATGAAGACTTGTGCTAACATGAATTGATCTTGTAGTTAGGAACGGATCCGCAGATCCCTAGACTAACTGTTGATTAAGGTTGGTTGTCATTGATGTCAACCCTTGAAGAAAGCCCCGTAGCTCAAAGGTTTAGGTAATGGACCCAATATTGTTTGATGTAAATATGACTCATTATTTTTTTGTCATGGTTGATAAGAACTAAATATGGATGAACTCCAAAGTGGTCCCCTTATGGTGAAATCCCTCACGGGAAGACACTTTGTGGAGTAAGAGAACCCATGCTTAATTGTGGAATAATGAGATGAAGGAAAGTGAATTTGTCAGGGAAAATATCCTGTATGGATAGTTCTTGTCATGTCATTTCTAGTGGTATGTGGAACGTCACATAATTCCTCACGGTTAGAGAGTTATGGCCATGAGAAGTTGGAGACACCAGGTTTGGGTAATGGACCCAAGTTTGTTTGATGGGTAACAATATGAGTTATGATATATTTTCAGATAATAATATTCTATATGGATATTACATGTCATGCCATTTCTGGTGGTATTTAGAACGTCACATAACTCCTCACGGTTTGAGATTTATGGCCTTACGAAGTTGGAGGACCCTCATATGTCATCTAGAAGCCCCAAAATGTCAAAGTAGTCAAAGCGGTTTAAGAGATTTTAAAAGGTAAATAATAAAGTGAAGTGATGAGTGTATTATAATTCAAAGTGAATACAAAATAAATTATTTCAATAATAAATTTAATGGAGAAATTAGAAGTGGACCCAACCCTAAAATAAGGAAAGTGGGCCAAGTGACCTAGAAGATGTTTTTAAGGAAGCTACTTGGAGAGTATAAATAAGAGGCAAGGCTCTCTCATTTGAATCACACTTGAGAATATTGAATATATATATGTTTTTGAGGTAACCAAGGATATCTAAACTGGAATTCTGAGTGAAAGTGAAGAAAAAAAGGTTGAAATGCAAGGAAGGATAAATTCTTTTGGTGGTTCTTTCTAAGGTATGTTATTTACAGGTCATCTCACCATTTTCGCTATAACTTTTTTTTATAATGATTCAGACCGTGAAATTTCTATGAAAGTGAGAAAACATATCCAATTATATGTGAAAAAAAATTCTTCTTGTGGGTCATTGTATTTTCGGATTTACACTCCGTGGAAAATAGGGTTTGTGGCCAGTCCTAAAACTAGTCAAAATCAAGTGTTTATGGTAAAAACGTCATAACTTCTTCATAACATATCCAAATTTAGTGAGACAAAATGTGTTGGTTAGGGCATAGTCTTTATTATCATTTTTAATAGTTTCATATCATTTCATCAAATATTTTGTGCGGGGAACACTCTACAAGGTCTCTCTCTAGAATAAGCCAGAATTCAGCAAGGTATGCATTTTTTGCTATAACTCCTTTTCTGAGAGGTTCCAAGTAGTGACATTTGGAGGAATTTCATTAAACAAACTAAAGAACATTGTGTATCAGTTTCAGATCTTTATACATTACAGGTTCAAATTTATGATTACTTCAAGTTAGGGTTGTTGACTAATCCAAAACTAGGCATGTGAGACTAAAGAAAAGTTTGATGAAAATGCTAGTATCTTGTTTTTAAAGTTAAGGAAGGTTTG